>MEHQ01003247.1:77945-231346 GCA_008828725.1 Saccharina japonica
CCCCCCGTGTCCTTCCCCTTCCCTCCTCTCCCTCTCTATAACGAAACTTTGTTATTCGTCTTACGCGTGCTAAACCTTTTCTGGCGACTACCGAAAAAGTACACCAGTGTTCGTTTACACGATCGACGAGGGTCTCTCCCTGTTCAACGAGCGCCGAAACTGGTGCGAGGTGTATGAACCGGTGGACACGGCGCTTTACGTGTACGGCTGCGTCCCGGTCGTGTGTGCCTTCGTTTTCGTGTACCAGATGCGCAAGGTCAGAAAGCAGATGAACGAGTACCGCCTGCAGGTGAGAACTCCCATATGAAAAGGGGAGAGAGGGGCGGGGGGGGGGGGGCGGGGGGGGGGTACTAAAACCAAGTGAAAAAAATGAAAATAAGGATATTTTTTTCACCATTTTCTTAGTTCATCATGTGATCACGACGGTTGCAACGGTTTTTTATTCCGACCTCTGGGGTTGTGGTGTGTCGTTTTCTCTTTTTTCTGGGCGCCCCTGGGGTATTAGCTTTTAGTTTTGGCGGGACATGCCGATTTGGCCGCCCCAAACTATCGTATCTTGGGTGCTCTTAACTCGGGGTACCCACTACTGTGTTTAGGGTCGTTCTTATCGAGCAATTTTTCTCCAAAATTTCCACAAGAAATCGCGCAATTTTTTAGATTTCCATATTTTCCCAAAATAATTTCCAAATATTGGAATGCGAAGCCTTCCAAACATGTTGCCCTCTGTTGAAATTCCGAACTTTAACTTTCCAAATAAATCCTGTTTTTCCTGCTTTTCCTGTTTTTGTTTTTTGTTTTCAAATAATAATATTGGAAACTTTTGGGAAAAGTTGCTCGATAAGAACGACCCTATCATACTGCTGTATGTTCCGTGACCACGCTCAGGTGCAGCAGTATAAGCTACTGTAGACAGTACCTGGTATGTAGACCACTGCGGTATGATACCGGTGTACCAGAATCTATAGGCTCTACGTATACGAAATGTTGTGACAGAAAGCACATTATGATGAGAGGTTTACCCGGTTTACCCCTCCGAGTAGTCATCGTCGCCAACAAGTACTCGCCAATTTCGGGGAGCCGGGTAGTCGCGAGTATTTTCGACTAATTTGAGCGGGTACCCGGGTAGAAACACGTTATGAGAGCTCTACCTAGTGCAATCCCGCCGAGTAGTCGTCGCCAACGAGTACTCACCAATTTCGGGTGGGGAGTCCTCGTGAGTATTTTCGACGATTGAGGTGGGTACCCGGGTATACCGGGTACCTGTCTAACAGCCGGTATGTCCCCTTGTACTACTGTAGTGGGAGATGTGAGGTGTGAGAAAGTACATAGAGTATTTTGGTAATTAGTTTCCTGGAGATTTTTTACGAATTGCTGCCCAGGAGGCGTGATTACGGGATGATAAGTTGCCATCCCCGGGGTTTCCAGGGTGACGTACCGGGTACCCGGGTACGCACACAAAACGTTTTGGCGACAGGGATGCACTCCTCTGACGTGAAATAACGCTGTACGAAATACTGCGCTAGGGAAGTAATTTTCGGGGTGATAAGTTGCCATCCCCGGGGTTTCCAGGGTAAAGCAGCGGGTACCCGGGTACCCGGTGTGGTACCCATGGGTACTCGCGAGCACACGGGGCCCAAATACCCGACGAGGGTTGAGTACTACTCGTACCCCGTGATGAGTCTGAGCGGGGCGGATATTGCTCGCGAGTACCCGGGTATTTTGGTGAAGGGGGAAACATCATACTTCACATGCTATCTACGAGTACGACGCTGTACTGCTGTACGAGTTCCATTAGAGAAGGATTCGTGCAGTACTATTAATAATGCTATTGTAATAACAACAACGACGGCGACAACAACGTGTTACAGGTGTCTAACCGGACTGGCGGGAGTGGTGGCTTTTCTTGGCACGCTAATCGCGTCGGGGGCGGTGAACCGCCATGATGGAGACCTCGTGGGTGAGCCTCGTTCATTGGGCATGCTGAGATGGTTGCTGCACCTGGCGCTGTGCTGCTTCTACTGCTGCTGCTGCTGCTGTTGCTGCTGCTGCTATTGCTGCTGCTGCTGTTGCTGCATCTGCGACTTGCTGTTGTTGATGTTGTTTTTCTTCTTGCCAGCAGTCATTGTGTACGAGCATGAGCTTTTCCACGCGCATCACTCATAAGGGCAATCCGAAAGAAGGAAGCCCCACGGAAACAAAAGGAGCCATTTTCAATAAGTCTACTAACCCCTTACTGTAACGTTGTTGTTGTTGTTGTTGTTGTTGCTGCTGCTGCTGCTTGCTGTTACATGTCTGCCTGCGTGTCTTCTTGCCTGTCTATCCGTCATCCGTGGCTCCTTGCTCGCCCCCCCCCGTGCTTCTCCTGATGCGTGCGTGCGAGCCCAGCTCACTGCGGGTTTGTGAGCTTGTTCGACTACACTGCGTGGGGTGTGTGGATATCGGTGGCCCTCGTGCGTGTATACCGCAGCTGGAAGATGCTGGTGAAGCACTCGGTGGACATGTGGCCCTCGTGGGGGCAGGTGGCGCTGCTTACTCTCCCGTGGCTGTGAGTGAATCAAAGCGCGGAGTATTGATGGAATTGTCATTCCTACTATTTGTATACGTACTGATCCTTCTGTAATTCGCTGTCAGCGTCGTTCTCGCTTGTCCCTTTTTTCTCTCCTTCCGATTCTCCTTTCCATTCTCCTGGTCATTGTCGGTATTATTATCCTTCTCATCTTCATCCTTCTTGCTCCTTGTGCTTGTCCTTTCCCTCTTCTCTCCTTCTCCCCACCCCTCCTGGCGCTCCCCCCTCTTCCCCCCACCCCCCCCCCCGTGTCCTTCCCCTTTCCTCTCTCCCTCCTCTATAACGAAGACTTTAGTTATTCGTAACTTAACGCGTGCTAACTTTTTTCTGGCGACTAACCGAAAAAGTACACCAGTGTTCGTTTAACGCAGGTCGACGAGGGTCTCTCCCTGTTCAACGAGCGCCGAAACTGTGGCGAGGTTGTATGACCGTGGACCACGGCGCTTTACAGTGTACGGCTGCGTCTCGCGGTCGTGTGTGCCCTTCGTTTCGTGGTACTGCAAGATGCGCAAGGTCAGAAAGCAGCATGAACGAGTTACCGCCTGCAGGTGAAGAACTCCCACTAATGAAAAGGGGAAAGGGGCGGGGGGGGGAGGCGGGGAGGGGGGTCAGCAGCGGGGCGGGCGACCGTTAGAAATAACTTTTTGTTTTCGTTACAAGGGCCTTATATACTGTGTTGGGATACGTTACTGTAGTCGCCTGACTCAAGCAGTCCAACAGGGAGTTCCTTCTAAAGGGGGGGGGGGGGGCGTTCCAAGGCCAGCTACTACACGGCTTGACATTATACGTAGTCAAATTATTCGCGCAGTATATAGCACAAGGGTTTCCTTTCACATGTAGGTTGTTGCTAAAGCTGTTAACGTTCAGCCCTCTGGGGAATTGAGTGGAAATATAATCATTAGGGCTGGGCACTGGCTGACTCAGTCAGAAGCGATGTATTCTGTCGTCAAAACCAATCAGTATATTTGATTGCAGAAGTATATGTCTCTCCTTTCTCCTCTTTCCCAAACGTATCTGGTGGGTTTCCGTACTAAATTATGGCGTGTTTCTTGGACGTACATGAGAAAAAACTACTGGCGAATATACTGGCCGGGTCGATCAGTAAATTACTCCTGCTAGTAGATTACTACTGCCAGTACATATATCGTGCCAGTGCCCAGCCCTAATAATCATAGTCTGTTTCAACTGCCAGTGTACAAACAGTGCTTACATTTCGAGACAGGGTGGTACAAAAGACGTGTCGCGCGCCAACTTAACCCATACCTCCGGCTGCAATCACTGCTGCTACTTTTACCTAGGACGTGTACGTAAGTATGTTGATGTTCTGACGTTAGTCCTCTTCCCGCTGCAAAAATCAGTCCTCACTACGACCAGTGTATAGTTCCGAGTGGCTCAACGTCCCCCAAAAAATATGTGAGAAGGATTAACTCATCGCCACAATCTAATTCCGGGGTTCACAGATGGCACTGGCTCCAGTAACTCTGGACTGGAGTGGAAAAAATGCTTCCGAGAAAATGTAGGTATCAAATAGAATACTGTTCGTTCTCGTATATGCAGCAGTAGTGGGTACCCTGCAAAGGCGCAGGTACGGAACAAAGGCAGTTGAACCTGACGTATTGCTGCGTTTGCCCTTACATCCCGATTTAAGGCCATATTTGCCTTATCCCGATTTAAGGCCACATTTGCCTTATCCCGATTTAAGGCCACATTTATTTGTCTCATATCCCGATTTAAGGCCATAGTTGCCTTATCCCGATTTAAGGCTAATTCTTATGCAGTCGGAAACGTGGATCGAAAAGGCCAGTTTCCGATTGGGGACACAATCGGGCTTTCTTATACTGTTGAAAAAGGGCCTTTTCGATCCCAACTTTTTCACTTGAGAAATCCAATGCACGAATCCCGTCGAAAAGAGTTTTTCGACGGGATTCGTGGATTGGATTTCTCAAGCGAAAAAGTTTTTGAAGCTCACCGCATATCTCTCCACCCCTCCAAACACACGGTCACACCACCCACCCAGCAGCCTAAACACCTCTCCGATGCTGGGTTGACTGCTCTACTGCTGCTGCTGCTGCTGCTGCTGCTGCTGTTGCTGCTCGCAGCGCAGCACCTCCTAGAACCCGCGACCAGGACACGAAGTAGTTTTCTAATCTGGTATCAACCGCCCCCAGGAAGAGCACAAAAAACTGCAAAATCGACCCGATTGACGATAGGGAAGGCATCCGGACACACCCCGTCGAATTTAACATGGATCGGAAACCGAGTTTTTCGATCCTCTCAATCCGACGGCATAAGCCTTATCCCGATTCAAGGCCACATTTGCCTTATGTATCCCGATTTAAGGTAACATTTGCCTTATGTATCCCGATTTAAAATCACTTATATCTCAACACGGGGATAAGGCCAAAACCGGCCTCAAACCGGGAGATACCGCTTGAACACCATATTGCGTTTAGAGTCGGGACAAACCGGTTTTGCCCTGCCTTGTCTCTGCTTTTGCCTTATCAATGAATGACTGCCTTTTATTGCGGGATTATTTACCCACTGTTACGATCCCGTTTTTTTTTCTCTCTTTTTTTTTTTTCTTCTCTCGGCAGGTGTTCCAACTCCTGTTCGTTTTGGTGACGGGCACCGTGGTCTTCCCGCTCGAGGCGACCTGGCTCGACACCAACCACGAAACAAGGAGGATCTGGGTTTTGTACCACAACGTCATCGTGAGTTGCCGCGGAAAAAGACGGTCGGGCTTTGGCTCGGCTGTATTTTGTGTTTTACGTACGTACACGTACGTACGTGCGCTTACGCGACAACACTGAAGAAAAATTGGGAGATGTGAAAGTTGTCACTTTGACTCGACTTTCGCGAAAGTTTTTTTCTTCTTCAAGATGGACGTTTCATGGACAACTCTGTTTTCAGCACTGTTTGTAGGAGACGACGACACTGAGCGAAAGCTGTACTTACATATATAGCCAAGAAGTGTAAACGGTTAGACCGGACTCGGATGTTGTTTCGGTTTTTTTGTTTCGTTGTGTTTTCGTACCTGGTATATACGGTATATACTTTTGGCATCTCTTGTGCTTACGTATGTTAATTAAAAATAAAAAAAAAACAGCTGCGAGATCGTGGATTTCGTCGAAAGTCATATATATTTGCAAGATGTGTGCGATACTTTGATCGCGCGTATTATGTGTTTTATATTTTCCTTATGAAAGATACACGTCCCGTATGCGAGAAAGAAAAAAAAAACCCGATCCCGACCTACACGCCATCTCCAGTCCCAATCTGAATGACAGTCCTCTAGCAACCCCCAACCCCATCCGTCCGTCTTACGCAACAACCTGCTTTGACCGTGCACGCGACGCGACGCTTGTGCTTGTTGTGGCTGGTTGCTCTGGTGGGACAGGCGTCTCTGGTCCTTTTCTGGCCTCCGGTGATGAATCCCATCTACCGGTACTTGATCGGTGACCAGGAGTACCTCAACAGCTACACCAAAGGGTTTTCCACGCTGCCAACACCTGCGCAGGTTAGTGGGGGGGGTGTACTCATGTGTTGCTTGCCTTACGTTTAAGTCACTCGACCATTAACCCCGCATCCCTTTCGAGCCAGAGCACCGGCGGGGGGGGGGGGAGAGCGGGGGGAGGGTGTACTCGTTGTCATGCATGGCCGTAGTCGTACGTACTACCATAGACGACGCTCGCATCCCTACAATGCCGGGACGACGCACGTCGGGCTTTCAGCGACCGGGGGGGAGGGGGAGGGGGGGGGGTGTACTCATGTTGTGCACGGCCGTAGTCGTATGACCATAGACCCTCGCATCCCTACAATGCCGGGACGGAGCACGTTGGGTTTTCACCAACCAGGCAGACATTGCTTGCACCAAGCGCGAAACGCCGTGAGGTATTGGGCGAGTCGCATGGAGGGTGAGCTGCATCCTGCTAAGAACCGCCTCTGAGGCGGACTTGCATATGGACGACAGCTTCAATGAGTTAATTTAATTTCTGGTGTGGCCACTTCCGGAGACAGCAATAGGTTTTACTATGTAACTGCCTCGCGGACGCCTTACCATATTAACACTACGTGATACGACCATTCCCCTTGTGCGGAACAAAGGTTCTCCACCCCGCACAAATGATCTACTCGACCGCCAGCTTTGGTGACCGCCAAAAAAAATAACAAAAAAAAACGGCACCCTGGTTGTCTAGCTAACGCAGCGAGTGGCGTGTTTTACAGCGTCGTTGCCAACCGACGCCAACCCAACCTATAAATATATCATATATTTATAGGGGTGGGGGGTACTTATTGCCCTGCATGGCCGTAGTCGTACGACCATAGACGACGCTCGCATCCCTACGACGCCAGGACGGAGCACGTCGGGATTTCACCGACCAGGGCTGACCTTACTCGCACCAAAGCGCGAAGCGCCGTGAGATGCTCGCGAGTCGCGTGTGGAGGATGAGCTGCATCCTACTAAGAACCCCTCGCGAGAACGGACTCCTTCGGCACCTTGTGCGTACTTTCTTGCAAAGTAGGGATGACAGCGAAGGCAAATTTCACTCGCGAGAACTGCATTTTGCGCTTCGAGTGCTGCAGTTTTTGTTTTCTTTCTTTTTTGCACCCGGGTTCTGCACTTTTCGCGGGAGTGCATGCATTTTGAGCGTGAGTGTATGCATTTTGAGCGTGAGTGCATGCATTTTGGGCGGGAGCGCGTGCATTTTGGGCGTGAAGGCATGCATTTTGGGCGCTACTGCTGCATTCTTCCCCCCCGTGAATGCTGCATGTTTCGCGCGCGAATGCTGTGTTTCGAGCGCGTAGGTGCCAAACGTTTTGCGCATGAGTGCTGCATTTTGCGTATGAATGTTCCTTTGTGGACACGAGCGCTGCATTCTGCGCGTGGGCGCTGCATTTCGCGCGCGGGCGCTGGGGGCACTATGCGCGTGGGTGTTACATTTATCACGCGCGCGTGCTGCGTTTGCGTGGGTTTTGTTTTTCGCACGCGTTGGCGCTACATTTTTGCGCGTGGATGCTGCGTTTTGCGTAGGAAGGTTGCATTTTGCACGTGAATTTTGCGCATGAGTGCTGCGTGTTGTGCGTGAAATATGCTTTTTGCACCTGAATGCTGCAATTTGGGTGTGATTTCTGCATTCTGCGTATGAATGTTGCATTGTTATTGTTGCCCGTGAAAGCTTTTCTCTTGTGTGTTTTTTGTGTTGCGCTTTGTGTTTCGATGCTTTATTTATGTGCTATTTTGTTTTTTCCCCTCTAAATAACAGAAGATCAACAGCCATTCGCCTTTTGTGTGTTCCTTCATGTTTAGTCGTGTTTATTTGTGTATCCCGTTGCAATATATCCTTATTTTTTTATTGGGTTGTTTCCCCTTCTAAAAAATAGCACGAGAACTGAAATTTCACCATCAAGCAAGCCATCATCGTCCTTTTTTGGTTGTTTTCCCTTCTAAAATAGCACGAGAACAGAGATCTCACCATCAAGCCATCAATTTGTTTTGTGTGTGTGCTTGTAAACTTTGATGTCGTGCGTACGTTTCAAAAGCTATGTTCTCATCCTTTTGTTTTTCTTTGTTGTTGTCTCGAAATTGCCTCGTCGTGTATTCAGATGAGGTCTTCCTTCCGGGACCAGCTGTCGCTGGAGCAGCTGCGCGAAGAGTTCGAGAAGTACGCGGAGCTGCGGGTAGCGAGAGAGCTGCCCGATTTTTACAAGGTAGGATAAAAAGCAGGCGCCTTTGTCATGCCCCCCGCCTTGCCGGCCTTTTTGTCTGTCCCCGCCCAAAAACCCGTTTACGAGGGTTTCGCTCTCGTTTCGGGGGCAAAATTGCTTGGAATTGTAGAGCCAGATACCACTTTGTCCCAAAACATAAGAACCGTTTGTACACTAATATGTAGTTTAAATGGTTCTTATATTTCGGTACAGAGTGGTGGATGTTTACACATACGTGCAGCAGTGTGGCGTGCACTTTTAATAAAAAGGTTGGAACAAAGGGTGCTCGACACACAAACAAAAAAAAAAGAGAAACAAAGCGACCTACACTCCTTGCCAGTGTCAAAAATGAAGAAAATAAAAAACAATCGAAAACCAGTGCGTCGGGGATTTCTGGACGAAACTCCGAAGCACGAGTTGTTTTTTTCGTTTTTGTTTATATTTTACTTGATTTTAATATCCCCTTCCCTGTCTGGGTCTCGGAAATGTTTTTTTCTTGTTTTTTTCGTGGGCCCCTGGTTAGGCCAATTATTATGCCGTCGGATTGAGAGGATCGAAAAACTCGGTTTTCGATCCACTTTAAATTCGACGGGGTGTGTCTGGATGCCTTCCCTATCGTCAATCGGATTGATTTTGCAGTGTTTATGCTCTTCCTGGGGGCGGTTGATACGATATTTGAAAACTGCTTTGTGTCCTGCTCGCGGGTTCTAGGAGGTGCTGCGCTGCGAGCAGCAACAGCAGCAGCAGTTGAGCAGTCAACCCAGCATCGGAGAGGTGTTTAGGCTGCTGCTGGGTGGTGTGACCGTTTGTTTGGAGGGGTGGAGAGAGATGCGGTGAGCTTCAAAAACTTTTGCGATGGAGAAATCCAATCCACGAATCCCGTCGGGATTCGTGGATTGGATTTCTCAATCGCAAAAGTTGGAATCGAAAAAGCTCTTTTTCAACAGTATAAGGGCCCGTACAAACGAGGAACACAAAACCTAAAAACAAAACCTAAAAACAAACCCTAAAAACGAACAGACTTTAGGTTTTTAGTGTAAAATCGGAGATGGTGTACAAACGCAGGATACGCGTGAAAAACAAAAGCGAAAAACAAAAGCGAAAACGAGTCAACGGTCAAGGTGGAAGACCAGCAGTAATGCACCACCCAGCTGCGGTAGAGGCGACGCCCAGCCCTGAAAAAAGAGGAGAGTGTGCCCACATGACTAGCCGACCATACTCTGCTGCTGCAATAGCGCCCGTAGCCCGGAGCGCGAGATCTGCGCTGGATAAAGTACGGGTGCTGTACAAAAAGTTTCACCGCTTGCTACAACAGATGATTTTTGAATGTACAGCAGCACGCAATTCGACTTGGACCGCCCCATGAGCCACGGTTTTGGCTACGGCGTTGAACACTGCATTGCCTGGCACCAGCCGCATGTTGTTCGCGCCTTGTCTGCTCTCTGTCTTCTGGCTGTCCAGTGTACGGGGCGTTCGTAGCTGCGGTTGTCGCCATGATCTCCGTTAGCAACACTTATTTAGTGTCCAAGGCTTGGTTTCTTGCGTGAGCCAAGGCGTCACCTACATCAATTTCAACATTTCCGTAAAAGTAAATGGTGTTATTGTGGTTCGTGCGAAGTTCGAGCAAAAGTTATTTCACCGCCAATTTTTATCAAGTACAGTGCAGCCGCGTACGTACATACTTTTGCTTGGGAACGAACGGGTTGACGCTTTTTCTTTCGTCGTCGTTTTATGTCATATTTTGGCTTTTTGGAGTTCTGGTCTGTTTTCCTTCGCTATGGTGCGGCTGCCCTCCCCGCGTTTTTGCGTGTAATTTCTTCTTCTCGCCCTCTCCCCCGCCCCCGCCCCCCGTCTCCCCCCTTCTCATCCCCCCCCGTCCCCGTTATCTCTTTGTTTTCCAGCCCCTTCGCCTCCGCGCTTAATCCTCCCTCCATCACCCCCACCGGACCTCCCGACCCGACCGCACTCTCACCGTCCCCATCCCACCACACCCACGCTCCCCACCACCACACCTACACTCACGCCCTCACCACCCCCCCATTGTAGGAAGATGGGGCGAGGAGTCATGGCATTAGCGACTTATCGGCGCATGCATGAAAATGAAGTACAGAACCCTCCCCGTCTCGAAAGGGATGCGTGGATCAATGGTAAAACATGACTAACTAGGGCAAGGCAACGAATGAGTACGCCCACTCCACCCAAGGACATTTTCAGGGATAGCGAGGAGGTCTATGGTTCATACGGGCTAGCGGCCATGGGCAAGACATGAGTACACCCATCCCCCCCCCATCGCCACCCCCCGCCCTGTCACAGCAATCACCCCGACCACCATCACCAACAATCATGCGCTCACTTCATTCCCACCTTTTTAATGAGCGGCTTGGCTGTCTGACGCATCTCCCAGTTACAACATCTTCAACGAGGCGATGACGGCGGCGGTGGCCATGATGGACTCCGGGTTTGTTAATTTTCAGGCGCGTCGGCGTTTCACAAGGGCACGCGAGCTTGCTTACGCGGCATGTGGCCTGGAGTTGAACGTCAAAAAGGAGGCGGAAGAGTTGGAGAGGCTCCAAACAGAGTGTGAGGCTCGCCGCTTTTTGCCCCCCCTCTATCCCCACCCCTCCCCCACCAAAGCGCCCACCGCATCGGGGGGGGGGAGGGGGGGGTACTCGATATTCATGCATGGCCGTAGTCGTATGACCATAGAACCTCGCATCCCTACAATGCCGGGACGGAGCATGTCGGGTTTTCACCCACCAGGCAGACATTGCTAGCACCAAGCACGAAGCGCGAAGGGGAGGATACACTCGATATTCATGCATGGCCGTAGTCGCTATGACCATAGACCCTCGCATCCCTACACTGCCGGAGTCGGAGCGACGTCGGGTTTTCACCAACCAGGCAGACTTGCTTGCACCAAGCGCGAAGCGCCGTGAGGTATTGGTTGGAGTCGCAATGGAAGGGCGAGCTGCATCCGCTAAGAACCGCTCTCTGAGGCGGACTTGCATATGGACGACAGCTTCAATGAGTTAATTTAATTTCTGGTGTGGCCACTTCGGGAGACAGCAATGGGTTTTACTATGTAACTGCCTCGCGGACGCCTTACCATATTAACACTACGTGGTACGACCATTCCCCTTGTGCGGAACAAAGGTTCTCCACCCCGCACAAATGATCTACTCGACCGCCAGCTTTGGTGACCGCCAAAAAAAATAACAAAAAAAAACGGCACCCTGGTTGTCTAGCTAACGCAGCGAGTGGCGTGTTTTACAGCGTCGTTGCCAACCGACGCCAACCCAACCTATAAATATATCATATATTTATAGGGGTGGGGGGTACTTATTGCCCTGCATGGCCGTAGTCGTACGACCATAGACGACGCTCGCATCCCTACGACGCCAGGACGGAGCACGTCGGGATTTCACCGACCAGGGCTGACCTTACTCGCACCAAAGCGCGAAGCGCCGTGAGATGCTCGCGAGTCGCGTGTGGAGGATGAGCTGCATCCTACTAAGAACCCCTCGCGAGAACGGACTCCTTCGGCACCTTGTGCGTACTTTCTTGCAAAGTAGGGATGACAGCGAAGGCAAATTTCACTCGCGAGAACTGCATTTTGCGCTTCGAGTGCTGCAGTTTTTGTTTTCTTTCTTTTTTGCACCCGGGTTCTGCACTTTTCGCGGGAGTGCATGCATTTTGAGCGTGAGTGTATGCATTTTGAGCGTGAGTGCATGCATTTTGGGCGGGAGCGCGTGCATTTTGGGCGTGAAGGCATGCATTTTGGGCGCTACTGCTGCATTCTTCCCCCCCGTGAATGCTGCATGTTTCGCGCGCGAATGCTGTGTTTCGAGCGCGTAGGTGCCAAACGTTTTGCGCATGAGTGCTGCATTTTGCGTATGAATGTTCCTTTGTGGACACGAGCGCTGCATTCTGCGCGTGGGCGCTGCATTTCGCGCGCGGGCGCTGGGGGCACTATGCGCGTGGGTGTTACATTTATCACGCGCGCGTGCTGCGTTTGCGTGGGTTTTGTTTTTCGCACGCGTTGGCGCTACATTTTTGCGCGTGGATGCTGCGTTTTGCGTAGGAAGGTTGCATTTTGCACGTGAATTTTGCGCATGAGTGCTGCGTGTTGTGCGTGAAATATGCTTTTTGCACCTGAATGCTGCAATTTGGGTGTGATTTCTGCATTCTGCGTATGAATGTTGCATTGTTATTGTTGCCCGTGAAAGCTTTTCTCTTGTGTGTTTTTTGTGTTGCGCTTTGTGTTTCGATGCTTTATTTATGTGCTATTTTGTTTTTTCCCCTCTAAATAACAGAAGATCAACAGCCATTCGCCTTTTGTGTGTTCCTTCATGTTTAGTCGTGTTTATTTGTGTATCCCGTTGCAATATATCCTTATTTTTTTATTGGGTTGTTTCCCCTTCTAAAAAATAGCACGAGAACTGAAATTTCACCATCAAGCAAGCCATCATCGTCCTTTTTTGGTTGTTTTCCCTTCTAAAATAGCACGAGAACAGAGATCTCACCATCAAGCCATCAATTTGTTTTGTGTGTGTGCTTGTAAACTTTGATGTCGTGCGTACGTTTCAAAAGCTATGTTCTCATCCTTTTGTTTTTCTTTGTTGTTGTCTCGAAATTGCCTCGTCGTGTATTCAGATGAGGTCTTCCTTCCGGGACCAGCTGTCGCTGGAGCAGCTGCGCGAAGAGTTCGAGAAGTTCGCGGAGCTGCGGGTAGCGAGAGAGCTGCCCGATTTTTACAAGGTAGGATAAAAAGCAGGCGCCTTTGTCATGCCCCCCGCCTTGCCGGCCTTTTTGTCTGTCCCCGCCCAAAAACCCGTTTACGAGGGTTTCGCTCTCGTTTCGGGGGCAAAATTGCTTGGAATTGTAGAGCCAGATACCACTTTGTCCCAAAACATAAGAACCGTTTGTACACTAATATGTAGTTTAAATGGTTCTTATATTTCGGTACAGAGTGGTGGATGTTTACACATACGTGCAGCAGTGTGGCGTGCACTTTTAATAAAAAGGTTGGAACAAAGGGTGCTCGACACACAAACAAAAAAAAAAGAGAAACAAAGCGACCTACACTCCTTGCCAGTGTCAAAAATGAAGAAAATAAAAAACAATCGAAAACCAGTGCGTCGGGGATTTCTGGACGAAACTCCGAAGCACGAGTTGTTTTTTTCGTTTTTGTTTATATTTTACTTGATTTTAATATCCCCTTCCCTGTCTGGGTCTCGGAAATGTTTTTTTCTTGTTTTTTTCGTGGGCCCCTGGTTAGGCCAATTATTATGCCGTCGGATTGAGAGGATCGAAAAACTCGGTTTTCGATCCACTTTAAATTCGACGGGGTGTGTCTGGATGCCTTCCCTATCGTCAATCGGATTGATTTTGCAGTGTTTATGCTCTTCCTGGGGGCGGTTGATACGATATTTGAAAACTGCTTTGTGTCCTGCTCGCGGGTTCTAGGAGGTGCTGCGCTGCGAGCAGCAACAGCAGCAGCAGTTGAGCAGTCAACCCAGCATCGGAGAGGTGTTTAGGCTGCTGCTGGGTGGTGTGACCGTTTGTTTGGAGGGGTGGAGAGAGATGCGGTGAGCTTCAAAAACTTTTGCGATGGAGAAATCCAATCCACGAATCCCGTCGGGATTCGTGGATTGGATTTCTCAATCGCAAAAGTTGGAATCGAAAAAGCTCTTTTTCAACAGTATAAGGGCCCGTACAAACGAGGAACACAAAACCTAAAAACAAAACCTAAAAACAAACCCTAAAAACGAACAGACTTTAGGTTTTTAGTGTAAAATCGAAGATGGTGTACAAACGCAGGATACGCGTGAAAAACAAAAGCGAAAAACAAAAGCGAAAACGAGTCAACGGTCAAGGTGGAAGACCAGCAGTAATGCACCACCCAGCTGCGGTAGAGGCGACGCCCAGCCCTGAAAAAAGAGGAGAGTGTGCCCACATGACTAGCCGACCATGCTCTGCTGCTGCAATGGCGCCCGTAGCCTGGAGCGCGAGATTTGCGCTGGATAAAGTACGGGTGCTGTACAAAAAGTTTCACCGCTTGCTACAACAGATGATTTTTGAATGTACAGCAGCACGCAATTCGACTTGGACCGCCCCATGAGCCACGGTTTTGGCTACGGCGTTGAACACTGCATTGCCTGGCACCAGCCGCATGTTGTTCGCGCCTTGTCTGCTCTCTGTCTTCTGGCTGTCCAGTGTACGGGGCGTTCGTAGCTGCGGTTGTCGCCATGATCTCCGTTCTCGCTGGGCTGTTCGTTCTTCGTGTTTTGTTTTTAGGGTCATTTTAATCGATTTTCGATTAAACAAAACCGAAGAACAAAACTATCCCATCGCGGTCTCCTGGGTCTCTTTTTTTCTGTTTCGCCAATCAGAGGGAGTGAATCTTCATAACTCATTTTAGGTTTTGTTTTTAGGTGTTGTTTTTAGGGTCAAAACGCTCCGTTTGTACGGGCCCTAAGAAAGCCCGATTGGGTCCCCAATCGGAAACCGGCTTTTTCGATCCATGTTTCCGACTGCATAAGAATTAGCCTTAGAACTGTTTTTTTTTTTTTTCCCCGACTTCTTGTATGATACGTAGATCATCTAGAGATTCTAACGTGCTGCAATACATGATATGGTGTACAGTACGGAATCTGTCGGTTATGGTGCAGATCCTATCCCCCCTAAGCTGGGCCAAGGTGAATGGTCTACTGCCAACTATAGTTAGAAGACGCTTTCTTCGCGGTATCAAGTTGATGTCTACCATGTAGACACACTCTTCGCCAAATCAAGCCCACTGCTGTATGAGATGACAAACCCTTATTCCTTTTACGCTTCCTCCTTTCCGCTCCCTCCTTCTCTCCCTCCTTCTCTCCCTTTCGTCCTCTTCCCTGCCCCCCCCCCCCCCTATCCTTCCCTCCCTCCCCCCCCGGCCTTTTCTCTTTCGCCCGGTGCGTGCATGGCTGCATAATTCCGCTGCCCTCCGCCCGCCGCGTGCTCGCCCCGTCCGATCGCGGTAATGGGGATGATGTGGTGTTCCCCACCGTGAACAGGCGTGTCTCGAGCGGGACGAGATTGTCGATTTCTTCGCGCGGCAGGCGGCGACGTCGGCAATAATTGACAGGTGTGTTATGCGACTGGTTCTTGTTGTAGATAGCAACACCACCCGGGGAGGATAAGGTCCCATCCCCGGGTTTAGCCACCTCTAAAGGGCCCCCCTTCATTCCTAACGAACAAACAGAAAGGCCGCGAATCGTGATGTTTAATACAAAAAAAACGAGGCATACTCATTTTCAAAAGTTGTAGTTCCACGGGTCGGCCATGTCGTTAAACGCGTGTGTCCCCGCTTGATGCCCCCCCCCCCCCCCGCCCCGTCTCCGCCCCCCCGGAATGGTAACGCCGCCTTATCACTTTTTGATAGGTTCATACGACCGGGCGCGGAGCAGGAGGTCAACATTGATGGAGACCTCCGGGATAAAATACTGTCTACGGAGATCTCGAGGCAAGAAAGCGTAAACATAAAAAGACGAAGACACACACACACGACATTTTATTTTGCCGTGATGTGTAGAGGATGCAACCCCCCTTGAGCAACACTTATTTAGTGTCCAAGGCTTGGTTTCTTGCGTGAGCCAAGGCGTCACTACATCAATTTCAACATTTCCGTAAAAGTAAATGGTGTTATTGTGGTTTGTGCGGAAGTTCCGAGCAAAGTTATTTCACCGCCAATTTTTTATCAAGTACAGTGCAGCCGCTACGTACATACTTTTGCTTTGGGAACGAACGGGTTGACGCTTTTCTTTCGTCGTCGTTTTATGTCACTATTTGGCTTTTTTGGAGTTCTGGTCTGTTTTCCTTCGCTATGGTGCGGCTGCCCTCCCCGCGTTTTTGCGCGTGTAATTTCTTCTTCTCGCCTCTCCCCCGCCCCCGCCCCCGTCTTCCCCCTTCTCTCCCCCCCCTCCGCCCGTTATCTCTTTGTTTTCCCCCTTCGCCTCCCGCTCTATCCCCTTCTCACCCCCATCCCCCCCGACCCCCACCCACCCCCCCACCCCACCCACCACCACTCTCCCCACCACCACCCCCACGACTTCACCCTCCACCCCCCATTGTAGAGATGCGGCGGTCTATGGTCATACGACATCACGGCCATGCTTGAAATGATAACCCCCCCTCCCCGTCTCGAAAGGGTCACTGTGCCCCGTGCGTCAATGGATAAATATGACTAACTAAGGCAAGCAACGAATGAGTAACGCCTCCCTCCCAGGCATTTCAGGGATGCGGGGGTCTTATGGTCATACGGCTACGGCCATGCACGACATGAGTACACCCCCCCCCCCCCCGCCCCCCCGCCCCCCCCCCCTTTTCACCCCGACCACCATCACCAACATCATCCCATCCCATCCGCCCTCATCACGCGTCCTCCCATCCCAGTTTACAACATTCTCTCAACGAGGCGATGAAGGCCGGCAGGTGGCCATGATGGACACCAATTTCCAGCGTCGCGTTCAGGCCAGGAGGCTTTACCGGACAGCTGGAGTTTGAACGTTCAAAAAGGAGGCGGCAAGAAGTTTGGAGAGGCTCACAACAGGTCGTGAGGCTCGCCGCTTTGCCCCCCCCCCCCCCCCCCCCCACCCACCCACCCCCCGTGCCGCAGTCCGCCTCACAAGCGGTTCTTAGTCGGATGCACTTCGCCCTTCTTGCGACTCAACCAACACCTCACGGCGCTTCGCGCTTGGTGCAAGCAACGTTTGCCTGGTTGGTGAAAACCCAACGCGCTCCACTCCGGCAGTGTAGGGATGCGAGGGTCTATGGTCATACGACTACGGCCATGCACTGCACGACATGAGTACCCCCCCCCCAACCTCGATTATGCTGCTTGCCCTCCAACAGGGGTGGTATTAGTAGTTACCTTGCACATCTGAGACAGTTAAGTTCGCCGATCGATCCCCACTGCATGATGTAGATATTTCAGGGAAGATGGATCCCTGATGTGTACGGTTCAGCTCACTCAAATTTATGGCATGTAGAGCAGGGCCAACGGTGTATGCGTATACATATATCATACCTGGTATGAACAAAACCAGGCTGTGATATAATATTGATTTTGTGATATTGTTCTTCACCCTCGTATTTTGCAGACTTTGGTGTGATACTCAAATCGCGTGTTCCACGAGAGGGTGTGCAGTTTTTTTTTCGGAGTACATTGCTTGCCCTCCTGTGGCAAAAATAATTAACTCACGCTATTTAACAGCTCAAAAGCCCTTGAAATTTAGTTAATTTCATCCCCTTCCCGTATAACCCGACCCCCGTTTCGTACATTCTCCAACGCCTACGATACAACGCCATTTTTTGTTTTTATTTATTTATTTGAATAGTTAATTAATACCAGTCCTACGTTCAAGACATTAATTAGTTTTCACCTTCGAAGGGCACGGTTTGGAAGCATATTGAACTAACTATAGACCCGTTTGGGCTGTTGGTCGGTGTACCTGCCCCAGTTACTTGCCCCGTGGCAACTTTTTCCTTTGTCTCTTTACGAAGCTTTCAAGAGTTTTGTTTTATGTTGTTCGTTCTTGCCCGGTGGCTACGCACGAGTATATATATACTCAGCTAGGAGGGACGAACGCCTGCCGTGTTGCAGTACAACTCCCTTTTTTTAGCTTGCGAGACCCCCCCGGGACTTCAAAGTCAACCAAGATCCCTAAGGGGAATCTTGTGCATATAAGTATATATATGCCTTGTATATACGAAGTATATATATATACGAAAGTGACACCCACGCCTCCACCCTAATGCAACCCCCCCCCCCCGAAAACAAAAACAGATGAGGCAACTCCCGGCCAAGGACCACGTCCAGGCAGAGCCCCGGGGGCTCCTGAAGGCGATCAGAAGGATGCTGCCCGCCGAGCTCAGCTCCTCGGACGGGAGGGGGTCGGACTCGCGCTGCGGATCTTCTGAGGGCAGGACGTCGAGCCTGAGCAATCTCAACCTTAACCGAAGGGCGAGAATCGGGACGCACGACGGTGACGGTGATGATGACGACATAGACATTCACTCGTTCGGCTGCGAGACTGATGGTGGTGGTGGTGGTGGTAGTGACGATGGGCTCGAGGAAGGGGTCGCCCTGGATTTTCCGCCAGGCTCCCAACATGAGGTGAGAGGGGGTAGGTGGTAGATGAGATAATGCCCTCGAGGTGAGAGGGGATAGGTAGTAGATGAGCAATGCCCTTCAGGTAAGAGGGGGTGGGTAGTAGATGAGCAGTGGTGCCCTCGTAGGGTTGGTGCCTTATTTTTCTTCGAGCTCCTCGCATGAGTGTAGGAGCTCAATATTCTCGCCTCGAAACACGAACATTCGAAGAAATTTCTTTGCGCGCAACCCGGCCAACATTTATGTGCGCTACAATCAGTCCCCGAAAATAGTACTAACAGGCGGGACCATACTGACGGCCGTTGCTCACTTCAGAACTGCAACCATTTTGTTTTTTGGGCGGGGGGGGCGCACTACTTGGAATCAGTGTGGTACACTTTTAACGGTAGGTTAGTGTAACGATTAACAGATGTCTCAGGTGAAACGGTCGGAAAAAACTGAGCCTAATGAAGTTCAACCCCTACGTACCGCGGGATGAGGCAAATATTATAGAACCCCCCTTGGAAGAACACAGTAACTGCACCCACGTGTTGTGACGGGAAAATCTCCCTACGCCCCCCCCCCCCCCCCCCGTTATCGTGCTCAATCACCCGCTCGAACCATGTTCGCCCCGTGTCAGCCATGTTCGCCCAGCATCAACCATGTTCGACCGTTTCAACCATATTCGTCTGCTGCTTCAGCCATCTTCGCCCGTTTGAACAATAATTTGACCGGTTCAGCCAATGTTCCCCCGCTTCAACCATCATCGTCGGCCGTTCCAACCATATTCGACCATTTCAACCGTATTCCAAGCCGTTTCAACCGTCTTTTGACCATTTCAACCATCCCCGCCAGCTTTTAACCGTCTTTTTTCCCGACCGTTTCAGCCACATTTCGACCGTTTTACACACCATCGTTCGTCCGTTTCAACCCCGTGTCTTTTTTTTTTCCCCCCGACCGTTTCAAACTTTTCACCCATCGTTCGCCTCGTTTCAACCATGTTGTGTGTGTGTGTGTGTGTGCGGCAGGGCTACGGAGCGAGAGGAAATATTACGCCGAGGCAACGCTAGCACGGTCAACCACCCCCCTTCTTTTTTTTTCCGCAGTCGGTTACAAGCCAGCGGTCGGTCAGAGCGAAACCCTCCCCACGCGGTGTAATCTCGACCAATCCGATGACAAGATATTGGAGTTGGTCTTGCGGGGCAACTTCGCTTCGACCAATAAACGAGGTCAAAAAGCGGTTGGGCGTCTTCGCTTCTCGCGCCGAAAGCTCGAGCAGCCGGCCAACAGCTGTTTCTGTGCGGGTTAGAATTCGCTGGTGCGATCTCGAGCAGCAGGCGATAGACACTCCAACGGTTTGCAGTTTTAGGTCCTGCGGTGTGATCTCGATCAGCCGATACCGGCAATCGGAATGGGGTCTCTCCGGATTGTGTGTACGTAAGTGTCGAGGAGCCAGCAACGGCGATTCAAAGTTAGCACTTATAAAATGATACGGGGCATCCTCGAAAGCGGCTGGAAATAGCGAGAGGGGTCAGAGTTCACGGTGTAATCTCTCGAGCATCCCGATATCAGCATTTTGGAGTCGGATCTCTCCGCGATGTTTTGGACACTGTGATCAGGCGTTTTTCCGCTGGTTTCCCGACCCCCGGTTTATCGTTGCCCGAAAGGGTGTACTCAAGGGGAAGGGAGGTGATACATCATACACCACTGTATGACGCTATACAACACGCCCTTATCGCTGGGTTTCTTGTCGACTCTCGGTTTTCTCATGTCCGGAAGGACGCACGTTCGCGCGCAAGGGGAGGGGTACTCGTGTCGTCGTGCATGGCCGTAGCCGTATGACCATAGACCCTCGGCCTCTACAATGCCGGGACGGAGCACGTTAGGTGTTCACCAACCAGGCAGACATTGCTTGTACCAAGCGCGAAGCGCCGTGGGGGGGGGTATTATCGATGTATTGGACCGCTTGTCTTGAGGGAACGCCGCTCGAACAAGTATCGCGTCTCTCTCGTGTAAAAAAAGCTTGTCCCAAGTCGAAGAAAAATAAGGAGGGAGAGGGTAGGGGGGGGGGGGGGGGGGGGGGGCGCTCAAGCAACCATGTATGTGCGTTTTTTTCTGGGGCGCTAACTACGCCCGAACAACCTTAAAGTTCGCGCGGAAGGGATATTTTAATTTGTTTTCCTTGTCCGCGCGCCGTTTTTTTTTTGTGTGCGTGCGCAGATGTAGTTATGCACTCGTAATTTCAGTTTTTTTTTTTCCCGCTTTTGATTGTGGGGTGGGGGCGCGGGGCGCGGCGGGGGCGAAATCCTAGCGGAGGGTTTTATCGTGGCTATTGGGATGTTTTTTCAGGGGGGGGCGGCTATCGTGGCTGATCTTAATTGTGCTGTAAAACGGTGGGGCGGGGAATGGGCGGGAGGGGGGGGTACTCGATATTCATGCATGGCCGTACCGTACGTATGACCATAGAACCTCGCATCCCTACAATGCCGGGACGGAGATGGTCGGGTTTTCACCACCAGGCAGACGATTGTCTAGCACGAAGCACGAAGCGAAACGTGAGGTGTTGGCCGAGTGGCATGAAGGGTGGGCGGGATCGTACTATTATTAATAAGACACCGCCCGAATGAATGACAGCGTCGAATGAATTGGGGGCGGAGGGGGGGGCAAAGGGTGGGACATTATCATGCGGTCGGGCGCCCCCGACGGGCGTAAGGTTGTCGCCGGGCATGGTTGGTTCGGGCGGCGAAGAACTGGAAGGCTTTCGCTAGCCCTAGCCATTTAGCGGTATGCGAACAAGACCTTTTGCGGTTTTGTATGACCGGGGGCGACGTGCGGTCGATGCTCGCGTTTTCTTTGCTCGGGGGAGGGCGTGAGTGGGTGCGGCGGCGAGCTCTGGGTTGGGTGGGTTGACTCATGGGGGGGGGGGGGTTCTCATGGCATGTATGGCGGTAGTTGTATAGCCGTAGACCCTCGCATCCATGCGATGCCGATGGGGGGTATCTCTGGCGGATAGCGCTACAGGTACCGGGTTTAATAGGTCGAAGGTAGTCGTGTTTGGCCGTCTGGTCGGAAGATGTATGGAATGAGCGCCGTGAAGATTCGACCTGCGTTCTGCGCGTTGCTTTACGTGCTTGCGTACTCACGTGCTTGCGTACGCACGTGCTTGCGTGCTTGCTTGTACAGTTGCACACTTGCTTGCTGGCTTGCCTGCTTTCGTGCTTGCTTGCTTGCCTGCTTTCGTGCTCGCTCGCTTGGTTTCGTGCTTGCTTCCTTGCTTTCGTGCGTGCTTGCTTGCTCTTGTTGCCGTCGTCGGGGACAGCCTGAGGCAGTAGTGAGTGCTCTTGAGACACCGTCGCCCCCGCCGTTTGCTTAAGTTTGTCTTCGAGAAAAAAACGGGAGACTTTTGTTTGTTTTTGGTGAGGCGACCTCTGCGCGCATGCGTGTGTGCTCTTCCTGCCATCGAGAACACTCTCAGACAGGATTTTGAGACGCTGATTGGTGCCCTGAGGGCTGCGGCGAGGGGGAGGGGTCGCTGGGCTGTTCGTTCTTCGTGTTTTGCTTTTAGGGTCATTTTAATCGATTTTCGATTAAACAAAACCGAAGAGCAAAACTATCCCATCGCGGTCTCCTGGGTCTCTTTTTTTCTGTTTCGCCAATCAGAGGGAGTGAATCTTCATAACTCATTTTAGGTTTTGTTTTTAGGTTTTGTTTTTAGGGTCAAAACGCTCCGTTTGTACGGGCCCTAAGCAACCGATTGGGTCCCAATTCGGAAACCGCGCTTTTTCGAATCCATGTTTCCGACTGCATAGAATTAGCCTTAGAACTGTTTTATGTTTTTCCCCGGACTTCTTGAGATACGTAGATCAGCTAGAGATTCTAATCGTGCTGCAGGTCATGATATGGTGACAGTTAACGGGATCTGTCCGGTTATGTGCAGAGATCCTAATTTCCCCCCAAGCTGGTGAGGGCCGGGGGGCGTGGAGTGTCTGGAAAGTGGGTGGGCCAAGGTTGAATGGTCTACTGCCAACCTATAGTTAGAGACGCTTTCTTCGCGGTATACAAGTGATGTCTTAACCATGTAGACAGCACTCATCGCAAATCAAGACCCACTGCTGTATGAGATGACCAAACCCTGACCCCAACGCTTATACCTGGTACACCCTAGTACCAGTGCTAAGGGCCCGTACAAACGGAGCGTTTTGACCCTAAAAACAAAACCTAAAAACAAAACCTAAAATGAGTTATGAAGATTCACTCCCTCTGATTGGCGAAACAGAAAAAAAGAGACCCAGGAGACCGCGATGGGATATTTTTGCTCTTCGGTTTATTTTAATCGAAAATCGATTAAAATGACCCTAAAACCAAAACACGAAAGATGAACAGCCCAGCGAGAACGGAGATCATGGCGACAACCGCAGCTACGAACGCCCCGTACACTGGACAGCCAGAAGACAGAGAGCAGACAAGGCGCGAACAACATGCGGCTGGTGCCAGGCAATGCAGTGTTCAACGCCGTAGCCAAAACCGTGGCTCATGGGGCGGTCCAAGTCGAATTGCGTGCTGCTGTACATTCAAAAATCATCTGTTGTAGCAAGCGGTGAAACTTTTTGTACAGCACCCGTACTTTATCCAGCGCAAATCTCGCGCTCCAGGCTACGGGCGCCATTGCAGCAGCAGAGTATGGTCGGCTAGTCATGTGGGCACACTCTCCTCTTTTTTCAGGGCTGGGCGTCGCCTCTACCGCAGCTGGGTGGTGCATTACTGCTGGTCTTCCACCTTGACCGTTGACTCGTTTTCGCTTTTGTTTTTCGCTTTTGTTTTTCACGCGTATCCTGCGTTTGTACACCATCTTCGATTTTACACTAAAAACCTAAAGTCTGTTCGTTTTTAGGGTTTGTTTTTAGGTTTTGTTTTTAGGTTTTGTGTTCCTCGTTTGTACGGTCCCTATACTGTTGAAAAAGCACCCCCCGTGCCGCAAGTCCGCCTCACAAGCGGTTCTTAGTCGGATGCACTTCGCCCTTCTTGCGACTCAACCAACACCTCACGGCGCTTCGCGCTTGGTGCAAGCAACGTTTGCCTGGTTGGTGAAAACCCAACGCGCTCCACTCCGGCAGTGTAGGGATGCGAGGGTCTATGGTCATACGACTACGGCCATGCACTGCACGACATGAGTACCCCCCCCCCAACCTCGATTATGCTGCTTGCCCTCCAACAGGG
Source organism: Saccharina japonica (assembly GCA_008828725.1). Lineage (NCBI taxonomy): Eukaryota > Phaeophyceae > Laminariales > Laminariaceae > Saccharina > Saccharina japonica. The sequence continues at coordinate 101,561 of MEHQ01003247.1, forward strand.
GTGGTATTAGTAGTTACCTTGCACATCTGAGACAGTTAAGTTCGCCGATCGATCCCCACTGCATGATGTAGATATTTCAGGGAAGATGGATCCCTGATGTGTACGGTTCAGCTCACTCAAATTTATGGCATGTAGAGCAGGGCCAACGGTGTATGCGTATACATATATCATACCTGGTATGAACAAAACCAGGCTGTGATATAATATTGATTTTGTGATATTGTTCTTCACCCTCGTATTTTGCAGACTTTGGTGTGATACTCAAATCGCGTGTTCCACGAGAGGGTGTGCAGTTTTTTTTTCGGAGTACATTGCTTGCCCTCCTGTGGCAAAAATAATTAACTCACGCTATTTAACAGCTCAAAAGCCCTTGAAATTTAGTTAATTTCATCCCCTTCCCGTATAACCCGACCCCCGTTTCGTACATTCTCCAACGCCTACGATACAACGCCATTTTTTGTTTTTATTTATTTATTTGAATAGTTAATTAATACCAGTCCTACGTTCAAGACATTAATTAGTTTTCACCTTCGAAGGGCACGGTTTGGAAGCATATTGAACTAACTATAGACCCGTTTGGGCTGTTGGTCGGTGTACCTGCCCCAGTTACTTGCCCCGTGGCAACTTTTTCCTTTGTCTCTTTACGAAGCTTTCAAGAGTTTTGTTTTATGTTGTTCGTTCTTGCCCGGTGGCTACGCACGAGTATATATATACTCAGCTAGGAGGGACGAACGCCTGCCGTGTTGCAGTACAACTCCCTTTTTTTAGCTTGCGAGACCCCCCCGGGACTTCAAAGTCAACCAAGATCCCTAAGGGGAATCTTGTGCATATAAGTATATATATGCCTTGTATATACGAAGTATATATATATACGAAAGTGACACCCACGCCTCCACCCTAATGCAACCCCCCCCCCCCGAAAACAAAAACAGATGAGGCAACTCCCGGCCAAGGACCACGTCCAGGCAGAGCCCCGGGGGCTCCTGAAGGCGATCAGAAGGATGCTGCCCGCCGAGCTCAGCTCCTCGGACGGGAGGGGGTCGGACTCGCGCTGCGGATCTTCTGAGGGCAGGACGTCGAGCCTGAGCAATCTCAACCTTAACCGAAGGGCGAGAATCGGGACGCACGACGGTGACGGTGATGATGACGACATAGACATTCACTCGTTCGGCTGCGAGACTGATGGTGGTGGTGGTGGTGGTAGTGACGATGGGCTCGAGGAAGGGGTCGCCCTGGATTTTCCGCCAGGCTCCCAACATGAGGTGAGAGGGGGTAGGTGGTAGATGAGATAATGCCCTCGAGGTGAGAGGGGATAGGTAGTAGATGAGCAATGCCCTTCAGGTAAGAGGGGGTGGGTAGTAGATGAGCAGTGGTGCCCTCGTAGGGTTGGTGCCTTATTTTTCATCGAGCTCCTCGCATGAGTGTAGGAGCTCAATATTCTCGCCTCGAAACACGAACATTCGAAGAAATTTCTTTGCGCGCAACCCGGCCAACATTTATGTGCGCTACAATCAGTCCCCGAAAATAGTACTAACAGGCGGGACCATACTGACGGCCGTTGCTCACTTCAGAACTGCAACCATTTTGTTTTTTGGGCGGGGGGGGCGCACTACTTGGAATCAGTGTGGTACACTTTTAACGGTAGGTTAGTGTAACGATTAACAGATGTCTCAGGTGAAACGGTCGGAAAAAACTGAGCCTAATGAAGTTCAACCCCTACGTACCGCGGGATGAGGCAAATATTATAGAACCCCCCTTGGAAGAACACAGTAACTGCACCCACGTGTTGTGACGGGAAAATCTCCCTACGCCCCCCCCCCCCCCCCCCGTTATCGTGCTCAATCACCCGCTCGAACCATGTTCGCCCCGTGTCAGCCATGTTCGCCCAGCATCAACCATGTTCGACCGTTTCAACCATATTCGTCTGCTGCTTCAGCCATCTTCGCCCGTTTGAACAATAATTTGACCGGTTCAGCCAATGTTCCCCCGCTTCAACCATCATCGTCGGCCGTTCCAACCATATTCGACCATTTCAACCGTATTCCAAGCCGTTTCAACCGTCTTTTGACCATTTCAACCATCCCCGCCAGCTTTTAACCGTCTTTTTTCCCGACCGTTTCAGCCACATTTCGACCGTTTTACACACCATCGTTCGTCCGTTTCAACCCCGTGTCTTTTTTTTTTCCCCCCGACCGTTTCAAACTTTTCACCCATCGTTCGCCTCGTTTCAACCATGTTGTGTGTGTGTGTGTGTGTGCGGCAGGGCTACGGAGCGAGAGGAAATATTACGCCGAGGCAACGCTAGCACGGTCAACCACCCCCCTTCTTTTTTTTTCCGCAGTCGGTTACAAGCCAGCGGTCGGTCAGAGCGAAACCCTCCCCACGCGGTGTAATCTCGACCAATCCGATGACAAGATATTGGAGTTGGTCTTGCGGGGCAACTTCGCTTCGACCAATAAACGAGGTCAAAAAGCGGTTGGGCGTCTTCGCTTCTCGCGCCGAAAGCTCGAGCAGCCGGCCAACAGCTGTTTCTGTGCGGGTTAGAATTCGCTGGTGCGATCTCGAGCAGCAGGCGATAGACACTCCAACGGTTTGCAGTTTTAGGTCCTGCGGTGTGATCTCGATCAGCCGATACCGGCAATCGGAATGGGGTCTCTCCGGATTGTGTGTACGTAAGTGTCGAGGAGCCAGCAACGGCGATTCAAAGTTAGCACTTATAAAATGATACGGGGCATCCTCGAAAGCGGCTGGAAATAGCGAGAGGGGTCAGAGTTCACGGTGTAATCTCTCGAGCATCCCGATATCAGCATTTTGGAGTCGGATCTCTCCGCGATGTTTTGGACACTGTGATCAGGCGTTTTTCCGCTGGTTTCCCGACCCCCGGTTTATCGTTGCCCGAAAGGGTGTACTCAAGGGGAAGGGAGGTGATACATCATACACCACTGTATGACGCTATACAACACGCCCTTATCGCTGGGTTTCTTGTCGACTCTCGGTTTTCTCATGTCCGGAAGGACGCACGTTCGCGCGCAAGGGGAGGGGTACTCGTGTCGTCGTGCATGGCCGTAGCCGTATGACCATAGACCCTCGGCCTCTACAATGCCGGGACGGAGCACGTTAGGTGTTCACCAACCAGGCAGACATTGCTTGTACCAAGCGCGAAGCGCCGTGGGGGGGGGTATTATCGATGTATTGGACCGCTTGTCTTGAGGGAACGCCGCTCGAACAAGTATCGCGTCTCTCTCGTGTAAAAAAAGCTTGTCCCAAGTCGAAGAAAAATAAGGAGGGAGAGGGTAGGGGGGGGGGGGGGGGGGGGGGGCGCTCAAGCAACCATGTATGTGCGTTTTTTTCTGGGGCGCTAACTACGCCCGAACAACCTTAAAGTTCGCGCGGAAGGGATATTTTAATTTGTTTTCCTTGTCCGCGCGCCGTTTTTTTTTTGTGTGCGTGCGCAGATGTAGTTATGCACTCGTAATTTCAGTTTTTTTTTTTCCCGCTTTTGATTGTGGGGTGGGGGCGCGGGGCGCGGCGGGGGCGAAATCCTAGCGGAGGGTTTTATCGTGGCTATTGGGATGTTTTTTCAGGGGGGGGCGGCTATCGTGGCTGATCTTAATTGTGCTGTAAAACGGTGGGGCGGGGAATGGGCGGGAGGGGGGGTGTACTCGATATTCATGCATGGCCGTACTCGTAGTCGTATGACCGTAGACCCTCGCATCTCCACAATGCAGGGACGGAGAGTTCGGCGGGTTTTCACCGACCAGGCAGACGTTGGTTGCACGAAGCACGAAGCGAAACGTGAGGTGTTGGCCGAGTGGCATGAAGGGTGGGCGGGATCGTACTATTATTAATAAGACACCGCCCGAATGAATGACAGCGTCGAATGAATTGGGGGCGGAGGGGGGGGCAAAGGGTGGGACATTATCATGCGGTCGGGCGCCCCCGACGGGCGTAAGGTTGTCGCCGGGCATGGTTGGTTCGGGCGGCGAAGAACTGGAAGGCTTTCGCTAGCCCTAGCCATTTAGCGGTATGCGAACAAGACCTTTTGCGGTTTTGTATGACCGGGGGCGACGTGCGGTCGATGCTCGCGTTTTCTTTGCTCGGGGGAGGGCGTGAGTGGGTGCGGCGGCGAGCTCTGGGTTGGGTGGGTTGACTCATGGGGGGGGGGGGGTTCTCATGGCATGTATGGCGGTAGTTGTATAGCCGTAGACCCTCGCATCCATGCGATGCCGATGGGGGGTATCTCTGGCGGATAGCGCTACAGGTACCGGGTTTAATAGGTCGAAGGTAGTCGTGTTTGGCCGTCTGGTCGGAAGATGTATGGAATGAGCGCCGTGAAGATTCGACCTGCGTTCTGCGCGTTGCTTTACGTGCTTGCGTACTCACGTGCTTGCGTACGCACGTGCTTGCGTGCTTGCTTGTACAGTTGCACACTTGCTTGCTGGCTTGCCTGCTTTCGTGCTTGCTTGCTTGCCTGCTTTCGTGCTCGCTCGCTTGGTTTCGTGCTTGCTTCCTTGCTTTCGTGCGTGCTTGCTTGCTCTTGTTGCCGTCGTCGGGGACAGCCTGAGGCAGTAGTGAGTGCTCTTGAGACACCGTCGCCCCCGCCGTTTGCTTAAGTTTGTCTTCGAGAAAAAAACGGGAGACTTTTGTTTGTTTTTGGTGAGGCGACCTCTGCGCGCATGCGTGTGTGCTCTTCCTGCCATCGAGAACACTCTCAGACAGGATTTTGAGACGCTGATTGGTGCCCTGAGGGCTGCGGCGAGGGGGAGGGGAGGCGAGGGCGGGGGGGGTTGCGCGTGGGGCGCGGGGGGGGGGGGTGTACTCATGTCGTGCACGGCCGTTGTCGTATGACCGTAGACCCTCGCATCTCGATAATGCCGGGACGGAGCACGTTGGGCTTTTACCAACCAGGCAGACATTGGGGGGGGGGGTTAGTCGCCTCGGTTTTTCTGCGGAGCTGATGCGACGAATGGTTTGGAGGTCGGCCGGCCGCCTTTGAAGAGCCCGAAAGCGGCTGCTTTGCAACGGCGGCGAAGCCATCGCCGAGAGTGCATAAAAGTCCCCGCGGCAGTTTTTTTTTTTTTAATTTTGTTGCGTAACTGTTTTGTTTTGTGTTATTTCGTTGATTTACTGTTTGGCTAGGGTCGGGGAGCTGCAGCCCCAGCAGATTTCTTGTTTTTTCCTGGATAGAGATGTGTTTTACCCCTCCCCCCCCCCCCCCCCCCCCCCCCCCCCCCGGCTGGGGGGGGGGGGGGGGGGGGCGGGGGTGGATCGATATTTCGCAAGCCGCGGTTGGTTACGATGAAACGAAGCGGGCCGCCCCTGAGCGTCTCGTCGAACCTGTGTCTGTTTTTTATCGTGGTAAACGAAAGCTGGCGTTACTCAAGTGGTTTCCGAGGTTATAGAAAGTTTGCAAGGGCGTGTTTTTAGTACAGGGAGTATATACTCTTGAGGTACCCGAGTACCTAACTTTTTTTTTTTCGTACTCGGGTGGATACTCGGGTATGTACCCGACTACCCTCAGAGTATATACCGCTTAGGTACCCGGGTACCCCAAGAGCATATACCGGTAGTCGAGTAGGTACTACCCCCAGAGTATATACTCGGGTAGATAACCGGGTAATCCAGATTGTATACTCGGGAAGGTAACGGGGTACCGCCAGAGTATATACTCGGTTACTCGGGTAGGTACCTGGGTAATCCATTAGTTTTTACTCGGGTAGGTACCCGGATACCCCCAGAGTATATACTCTGGTAGAAAAACGAGTAATCCAGATTATATACTCGGGAAGGTAACGGGTACCGCCAGAGTATATACTCGGGTACTCGGGTAGGTCCCTGATTAATCCATGAGTATATACTCGGGTAGGTGTCTGGGTACCCCCAGAGTATATACTCGGGTAGATAGCCGGGTATTCCAGGTTATATACTCGGGTAGGTACCCGGGTACGCCAAGAGTATATACTCGGGTAGGTACCTGGCTACCCCTAATAGAGTATATACCCTACTGAATACACCCGTAAAAGTTTGTGTTTTTTTGTGTGTCCAGAGTTGAGCCAATCCCTTTGCCGCGCATTCTGTATGTGGCACCATCCGCGAAAAAAAAAACCCGCGCAGTTTATTTATCCTTTGGCGTATTTCATTCAGCGGTGTGTCAGTAGTAGTAAACAGGTTTCAGCTCGGAATGAAGGGTTATCGCGTGGTAGTGGTTGTGTGTCGGGGGTGGGGGTGGTGTGTTCTTCGAAATATCGCAGTCATGCATCGACGTTTGTAACTTTATTACCCTAGGAATTATTGGGGGTCGAGGGTTGTATCTTATTAGTTGTTTTTTAGAACGCAATAAAAAAAATCAGAGGCGTTCCATTGTACCGGGGAGGGCGGGGGGGAGGAGAGACGCGGGCACGCCGGGAGCAACCAGCTCCTTTCAGGCGTGTTCTTATTTTTTGACCAGAATTCCTTGTCTTCTTTCCTTTTTTGTGTGCTGTTGTTTTTTTGTCTGTTGTTCCCATGCCCCTCGTGGAAGTGTAGCTGTAACACTATTGTTGGTAGGTGTCTTCGTAGCTCCCATTGAGTGAAGGTCCTTGTTGGTATTATGTCGCCTTTTCTTGTCTTTCTTTTTTTTTCTGTGTTTGTGTTGTTTATTGCCCACGCGTTCATCCGGCGCGCGGTGTGCCCCGAGAGTTTAAAGCGATGATGAATGTTTTGCACAAACGCGACCCCTGGTGTGGTGGACAGCAAGCTTCAAGGGTGTGGTTTGTAGGGTGCACAACTCTGGGCTGAAATCTATAGGGACCGTTTAGTCTCAGTATTAATGCTTGAAGCGTCCCTTATATTCCCGTCGAGAGGGGTATTTTGTACTCAGGAGGTACCCGGGTATTTACCCGAGCAAGTAGTTCATAACAACCACGTTGGGTACCCGGGTATTTACCCAAGTATGTTCGTATACCGGGTTGGGTACCCGGGTAGTAACCCGGTGTATGTTCATAACAACCAGGTTGGGTACCCTAGTATTTACCCGAGTATGTGTATAGCAACCACGTTAGGTACCCGAGTATTTACCCCGAGTACATGGTACCCTACTAAACACATGCATCCTTCCTTCTTTTGGAGAGATTCTCACACGCGCCGCCTGATTTGATGGAGAACCTCTCGTGTTGGAAGAGAGGAACGCAACCAACCCCATCCATCTCGAAGTAATCTACGTATAACGCTGTTTTTTTTCTGTATTCTTCACAGTGGTGGTGGTGGCTGGGAAACGCAAATAAATAATGCCCCCTGCCGCAAACTGAATGAAAAATCGTATTGCATTTTCGATGTGACGCGTGCTACGACGGAGGTACTGCTGTACCGTTTTTTTTGGGCTGAAATAGTTTCTGAACGATCGGTCTCCTTAACCCATTCAGAACTGAAAAAAAACGACCCACACTAAATCCAAGTAGTTTTCCCCCAAATTCGTGAGACCAGTTCTCAAGCGGTTAACCCAAAATCGTCCGACTTGCAGTCTTCTCGTGTTGGCATATTGTTCATTTATGTCATACTCAGGCCATGGTATTAGATATTCTTGTTCATCGGTTACGTATACAGCACTTTTTTCTTCGTTCCAAATCTGTTTCGTGTGAGAGGCATACATACGTAGAACTCCTCAAGCGACTACCGTCTGAAAAAACATGGTGCGCCCTCTACCGTATTATACGTAGCACATGCGCCATGTATGCAGCAGCAGTGGCGACTCCTATCATATCATAGCACGTAGAAACGTTGGGCGAGCTGCGCGGACAAATTTCTCCGAAGTCAGTCATGCTTTGGTGGGCTCAGATAATAAGGCAACGCCCCTGAAGGGGCATAATTAGATCAATTGCTCCGGCTGGAAAACGCAGATTCTAAATCCCTTTAGGGTTGAGTCTCTGTTTCGCCTCAAAAGTACCTCTTATCTTTTCTTGACCGTGATTTTGTTACCGTGGTTTTTTTACCGTGGTTTTCTGACCGTGGTTTTTTTACCGTGGTTTTCTGACCGTGGTTTTTTGTCCGCTTTTCGCCGCCGGGCGAACTTCCGGCCTCAAAGCAAGCCATGACCGCGCGACAAAAATCCGGGGACATGAACGCACCCATCCCCGGTCGCATGTTTGGCGATTATCCGCCGAAGCTACATTAGGTTTGTGCATGTACCTATTTGTGCTCGAATAGTTTTCGGCATCATTTGGGCGTTTTTTGAAGAGCATAAAACTAGCATAAACAGCGCTTTTTTCGGGATTTGTTTCGCGCATATTTTTTGCAGCGTAGTTGGGGGAAAAACATGGTATATATACCAGGTATATATTTTAAAGCTCCTTTTTTTTCCAATAAAACACATGTAAAAAAAAAGACAAAAAAAAGCAGATTGGATATTTTAAGCCTGTAGCCGAAGAATCATGAGCCATGAACCGAACCGCATAATTTTCGTCCCCGTCTTTGGGGACGTTCCACCAGCTCCACGAACGACAAAAACAAAACGATATGTCCAGATAATATGTATTAGACCAGGTTATCTATTTCACAAGTACTCTGTACGTACGAAACAGACCGCTTCTTGACCCCTCGACTGACCGTCCCCCACACTCAAACCAGTATAACAAGGCCCAAAATAGCCCTCGACGCGCGCCAAAAAAACGACCTCCTACTCTTACGTAGCATCTCTGCATTTCTGTACACGCCAAAATGTTTGGTCGAACGAAATTCGTCGATTTTACATGATGCTTCACTCTAACTCGCGTCCCTCTAAGCCGGCCGGTACCGTTCAGGGGGAACCCCCGCCTGTCCCGGCTCCGGCTCTCGCCCCCGCCCCCGCCCCACCCATGAGCCGGCTCTCCCTGTCGAACACCTTGCGAACGCGCGGGTCGGTCTCGTCGAGCCCCATCTCGGAAGCGATCGCCGCGAGCATGGCGCGTTCCATGACCCGTCTCATCGTGTCGGCCCGTCCTATAGGGACGAGCACCGACAGCAAACAAGAAAAAAGCCAACATGTGGGGGTGGGGTAGGCGTGGGATGAGGGGGAAAGGGGGCATGGACTAGGGGTGGGGGGTGAGGGGAGAGAACACAATGCGCGCTTGGATTATTGATGGCGATGATCGGGTGGCGACGGGATAACGCGTGCGGGCAGGTGATCAGTCAATCATGGTCGTTGTTGTTGTTGTTGTTGTTGTTGTTGTTGTTGTTGGTGGTGGTGGTGGTTGGTTGTGGTGGTGTTGCTGTTATGCTGTTTTGCGTTCGTTCGTCCTATGCCGTTGTGGCGAACTAACAGTAGGTTGGCCTTCACGACTGTAACTTCTTCTTACCGCACTGCATCTAACTAACGGTGGGTCACCAGGGACACAGAGCGGGCGAAGAAACCTCGCGCGCGCAGCGACCATTTAACCAGAGAGTACCTACTCGAAAAAAAACCAGCACAACTAAAACGCATACCAGGGTACGTAGGTGATAGTCCCGCAAAAAAAAAAACACACACACACACACACAAAAACAAGCTTTCCGCTACTAGCTGATTTACTGAACAACTTACACACCGCACAAAAAACAATTCCTCCACACCCTCACGCAACAAAAGGGGTGCACAGCAATACAGCCCCCCTACCACCACCGGCGCAATCTCACCTCCCACGCCGGGCCCGCCCCCACTGGTGACTACTCCGCGGCCGTCACCAGTCCCCGCGCCCCCGACTCCTTCCCCTGTTACCGCCCCCACGCCAGCGGCTCCTCGGCTACCCGCGCTACGCGCACCGCCTGCGGCCGCAGACGCAGACGCCGCCACTTTCTCCGGCGACGGTAGCGACGCCCCCGCCGATTTCACAGCGACGGCACCGCTACATCCGCCTGCATCATTACGGCATCGGTCGGCACCCACGGCCGCCGCTGCACTTGGCGCGGAGGCGTCTTGAAATATGGCTCGTCTGGCTCGGCCGCCAGAAGCATTTTTCCTCGCCGAGGAGGGAACCGCGGGATGTGGCCGCGGCTGCGTTTGGTCGTCACGGTGGCCACCGCTGCTCGTGGTCGCTCCCGCACGGCCACTTGTGCCGGTGATGTCACCACCACCGGCAGACACGCGAGGCGCCCCTGCTGCTCCCGTTGCGGAAGAGGAGGGTGAGGCTAACACCCGCACGCTGCTGCCGCCGCTACTGGCGCCACCGCCGTTACCACGGCCATTTTTCTGCTGCGCCCGTCGAACGCTTGACGCCGAAGAGGATGCCGCCGCATCCTGCCCGAGCTGCCCTTCTTTCCGCCCGCCGAAAGAGCTTTCGCGAGACCGAGAGGTCTGACCCGCGGGAGGTTGATCACTACCGGCCGCCCGCGAACCACCACCGCCGGCACGATCGCCGCCACCACCACCGCCACCACCACCGCCGCCGCCGCCGCCACCACCACCACTGCTGCAGTTTCCACCGTCGGTGACTCCCGCGCGGGCGGCGACGGCGGTGCCCCCCACGGACCTGCCAAGGATAGCACTTCCGCGGAATAATTTCGACCCGGAGACGGAGCGTCCGGCAGCACCGAGAGTCGGCGGCGGCTGGGAGGCTGAACCTCTTCGTCGAAACGCTGCGTTCCCCGCCCCTCCCACGCCAACACCACCTCCGCCACCGCTCCCTCCGCCGCCCCCACCGCCACTCGCGCCATGGACCGAACCGCCGCTACTGCCGCCGCCAGAGCTACCACCTTTTCCGGAGGCGGAGCGCGCCAGAGCGGCGTTTCCGTGGGCACGGGGGCGGGGTCGCGGACGGTCCATGCGGGCGCGCTGCTCCCTAGCGACCAGGCGGCGTTCTTTGACCCGCGCTCGCTGCTGGTGCCCTGCGTTCTCCAGGGCTTCTTCGGCTGTGGAGAGGGTGCGTCTTGCGGCGGCTGCTACCGCGACGGCGCCCCCTATCCCTTGCCCTTGCCCTTGTAAGGTGGGCTTTGACTCCCCCTTGCGCCCTCCGCTGCCGCTGCCGCTGCCGCCGCCACCGCCGCCGTTGCTCCTCCTGGACGCCGCTCTTCCCTCGTCCACGACCGAAGCGGTTAAGGCTGGCGCCCTGGCCGCGCCGAATACGCCGTCGCTCGGCTCCATATCCTGCCGGGGGGCACCGGGAAGTAGCAGCTCTTCCACCCATGAGCGACGCCCATCCAGCCCTCCCCAGCACCCGTAGGACGCGTAGAGCGCGTCAGCGACGGTGGAGGCGTCGGTACTGCCCCCTGCAGCATTCCCCGCAACAGGATAGCACGGCTGGTCGGTGCGGACTTCTCCGTCGGCGACCGGGCAGTCACCCCGCCGACGCTTTCGTTTGCGTCCCTCGGCAATGTTGCAACCCTGCCCGGCATGGTCGACGCGAGCAGCCCACGCGTCCATGGCCCCGTTCAGCGGGTCTCCTGCGACGGCAGCTGCCATCGGCGGGGATTCCGGCGCCCCCGGATCCCCCCTTCCCGCGATATGTCCCCCTCCCTGCGTCTGCACTGTTCTTCCGCCCGAAAGCGCCCCACCCCCAAGCCATTTCCCGGCGTTCGGGCTACTCGAATTCGACGGCCGGAGCCTTTTGCTCTCACCCGACGACGCGCGCGGGCCTCCGTCCGCGGTCAACACTAGCGGCGGAAAGTTTCCGTTCCGGTCGAGGAGAACAGACACCTCCGAACGCAGGGACGAGGAGGTGTACACAGGCAGAGAAGCGACAGCAGCAGTAGCAACAGAAGTAGCAGCGGTGGTGGCGGCGGTGGAGGCGGCAGTGGTCTCGCCATCGAGCGCACGCTTCCGGTCGCCCGCCGCTGCTGCCGCTGCTGCCGCCGCCGCAGCCGCTGGCGCGTCGGACTCGAGCCCACGCAAGGTGCCGCTCGCCTCAGCACCGGGCCCTTGCTTCGCTTTCGACTGCGCGCAAGGCCGGTGGGAATACGACAAGCTTCGTCCCCCTTTAAGCCCGGGGCAGTCATCCTCCCCGAGAAGCGCGGAAACCGCCTCCTCCGAGAACTCCGTCGGCCGTCGAAAGAGCGTCACGCTCCAGACCGTTCTCCTGCCCGGACGCCCATCGGTTTCCGCCTCGCCGCGGCCCGGTTCTCCGCCTCCACTACAGCGACGACGGCGGTGGCCGTGGCCGTGGAGTTGGCGGTGGAGGTTGGGGTGGGGGAAGCAGACCATCGCTAGACCTTCCTCCCCGTCGCTAAGGCCTCCGCCGCCCCCCCGATCACCACTCGCCGTTGCCGCCGATGACAGCGCTGATGACGATGACGACGCCACCGCAACCAGCAGCAGGCCTCGTCCATCTGCCGCTCGCCCCTCCAGGAATGCCGCGCTTCCCGGGTACCGCTCCGCGTCGTACGCGCACAGTTCGAGCGCCGGGGCGGAGGCCCCATCGGAGAGTAGATGGCACGCGCGGGCTGCCGCCACCGGAGTTATCACCCGGGCCAGCCGCAACTCTCGCGCGCGGCCGAGGATGCTCGCCGCCGCGCTCGAGACCGCAACCGAGCTCCGACCGTTTTCGTGACTGATTCCGTCGCCTCCCGCCGAGGCAGCCCCCCCGGCTACACGCAGGGAAAATCCCTCCAAAGCTGGAAACCCTTTTGCAGGCGGCAGAGGGGCAAGTGTGGGGCCATTGCTGGACGCGGCGGGACCAGTCTCCTGTGGTCTCAATGCCCCAGCAGTGATAGGGCCTCGCCACAAAAGTCCGGGGTAACTCGGCACGAGCTCTCGGTCGTCCGCGTAGATTTCAGCGCCGGCGGGCCGTGCTGGACCCCGGCCGCCAAAACACAGCCGCGCTCCCGTCGCAGCGCACCATGGCTCCCACAGCAGTGAGCATTCCGCCCAACCACCTCCTGACCTTTCCCCTCCCTGCTCGCCCGGTGAGTGGCTTACCTCCGAGTCGACCAGAGCGACGGATTCTGTCGGCACTGCTTGCCCGCGGCTAGGTTCGGCGCCGCCGCCTTCAGGGACGGCGGGCCAGATGGTCAGGCAAGATTCCGGGTGACGGGTGCGGGCGACTAGCAGGGCTTCGCGAAGCGGGGCCGAGCGGCCCTCTTCTAGCGGCGCGGTTAGCGACAGGGATGATGGCGGCCCCGACACAGCCCTGTCGGGCCTCTCCCTTCGCCCAGCCTCACCGAGCCGTTCAAGACCGCTTCCCGCCATCAACTGGCCCGTCAGCGTTGTTGTGTCGTCTCCATCCGCGTTAGTCACGACGACCGGCCGGTCGTTTCTACCTTCTTGACCGCCTGCTTCGATAAAAAAAATAGGCGCAAGGCACACATTGTGCATGTTTGGTGAGTTTCAGTTATTTTGATCATCCGTCCTTCCGAGGAAAAAACTACAAGACAATACAAAAATAAAAAATAAAAAAAGCGAAAAACAAAAGCGAAAAAAAACGGAAGGGCAGCTGGGATGTTGCTACGTGCCAAGGCTGCGACGAAGCGTGCTTGCCGAAGGACTCCGATCCAGTCGTGTAGGACTCAAGCGTGAGCGCCCCCCCCCCCCCCCCCCCCCTCCTCCTGCTTTTCCATATCTGCTCGAAATCAAAGGGACAGGCCCCCCTGTTCGGGGTTCTCCAACGCTACGAGGCGTTCAGGCACCGGTATACAGATAGACCAATCGACAAAAAAATAGGGCACTGGGCCAAGGAATAGGGTCAAAAGTTATGACTTGCAATCGAAAAACAACTTGAAAATAAAAAATGAATGTCGAGTTTCCATAGAGACCGGAGAACAGCTGGCAACCGCCAAGGGCCGAGTTCGTAGCAGCCGTCTGCACGTCTCAAGGAGTTATGTCACATGCATATAGAGATTCCGCAAAATATAGACAGAACGGCATTTTCGGGGGATACGAACCACTGCGCAGCGCTTCGGCAACCGGTGACGGTGTGGGAGGGAGGGTGGGTGGGTGGGTGGGTGGGTGGGTGGGTGGTCACCAAAAGAGAATGCAAGCCGCACAGCACAGTCCGGGTCTAATGGATAGTAGCAGTGAACGCACGAAGTAAATGCACGGAGTCAAGGCGACGACTTCCTCAGCAGCGCGCACAACTGCAGCCGTAGCTCCTGCTTCACACGATGTCTATCAGCGAAAGGGGGCACCTTGACCTTACCCACTGTACAACATGATGGACGCGCCACCGTTCTGTTGGATTACGCGCACGTGTCCACAGAGCGGGTGGCAGGGGCTAACCCCGCCGGCAACTTTCGCGCTGTGCTTCGCAATGACATCGATGTCCATCACCGTTCCCGGGGGATCCGATGAACGTATCAACGCTTACCGTATGTCAACGCTCATTCCCTCTTTTCTATTTATGCGAGATTATACAAATTAACCAACCATTGACCTTATCAACGTATGGCACCGCAAGGTCCTCGTCCCGTAACAAGGTAACGTGTACTCGTACGGTACTATTAGTATCAACCATGCTATGTTCCCACTCCCGTCGCAACCCTTCCCACCGATCAGACTGCACACTAACTTTCGTCAACAAACCACCACCCTCACCAGCGAGACCCTTATCTCGGACCGAGGAGGATGCCGCGACCCAGATCACATCGACCGCGACGCGCCGACGGCTCCCGCTCTCCCTCTCGGCTCCACCCCCGCTGCTGCCCCCACCCCCACTCCCGCCTCCACCCCCACTCCCGATCCCACCCCCGTCCTCCTTCCCCTCGTCCGAGCAGTTGGACTCAACATGCAAGGCCGCCCCCGCCCCGACCCCCCCGCCGCTCCGCACCCCAGCCTCGCCAGCCGCCCCTCCCGCCTCCAGCAGTAGCGAAACCTCTTCCGCGGCGTCTCGGACGAAAGATTCGGCCGCGGAGGCGGTGATTGGCGCAAAAAACGCCGCCATTTCCTGCGAAATGTTTTCGGCGGTTTCAGCGGCGGCGGCATTGTCGGTTGGGACAGCTGCGGAAGATGGGTCTAGAATGTCCAGCTGGAGGTCTAGGAGGGCGCGCGTCGGCGCCAGGACACGCGCCTCGAAGTCCTTGGGCCGAAGCCAGAGGCCGCAGCCGTCGAGAGCGTCGGCGAAGGCGCTGGCAAGGGCTGCGGCGCGGCGCGGCGGATCCTCTGGTCGCCGGTGGAATGTTGGTGATGGGGGGGGTGGTTCAATGCGAGCGGAATAAGTACCACCATTGTAGTCGTCGTTCGATGGATGTTGTTGTACTCTGCTGATCGCTGTTGTATTGTTGCCGACGGCTACCCTACTGCCACCGATGTCCTCGCTGTGGTCCCGGTCGGAAGCACCAGTGTATGTGGTGGTGTCGGCGGCGGTGGTGGTGGCAGTGGTGCTGTTGGTGATCGTGATGGTGTCGGATGTATCGAGTTCCGCGAGCGCTGGGCATGGGAACACCGCAGCGAGCAAGACCGTTCTGCTGTTTTCGTCCTTGTTGCCACTACTGTGCTTTCCAATTGTCGGCCTTTGGCTGGCCGAATCAGCCTGCATCCCAAGGATAGGGCTGCGTGATGGTGGCGCTGGTGGCGAAGTCGGTCTGCTGTCGGTGCTGCTACTGCTGCTGCTGGTGACGAGGTTCTCCTGGGTCAGGCAGAAGACAGAGAGGTCGTCAATGGCAGCTCGAAGATGCCGCAAATCGAGCAAGACTTTGCTGCGACTGCGATGGCAATCTCGCGTTTTTCCTTTTGGGTTTGGGTCGGCATAGTTGGCGGCGGCTTGACCAACCTCCACCAACTCGCCGACGAGGGGGGCTGGCTCAGCTAAGAGAAGAACCCGTCTATCCATTCCAAGGCACGACGCTCAAGTGATGCCGTGTGTACAGCAGCAGCAGCCGGTGTAAACTGAAGCGCTACTGTTCAACTTTTCAAAATATAGCCAGTTTTGTATCGATGCTCGGAGGCGTATTCTTGGAGGGGCTCGATCGTATGATTTTCATGTGCCCCACCTCCTCCGGCTTTGACAAGCAAGGTTCTGCGCTGGCAGTGACGCTGATCCGCGTCGGTTAACGTGTGATTCACAGTCTATTCGCTGGGTGCATGCCAGTGTTAACCTCACAGAAGCGATAGGTGCACTTGGTGCGCAGACAGACAGGCAGCCGCAGACAAACCAAACTGTTTGGTTTCCGTAGACAAACAAAAAAAGCATATCCCCGTTTTTTTTCCGTGTTTTTTAACCCGCACAACACCCGCGAGGCACGGACTGCCTGCCTCCTGGGAGCGTGTGGCAGACTACTGAGCTCTCTCGCGAAAGCAGAGACACCATCTTCGGCCTGTCATGGGTTTCCTGGACGGGCTCTGCGACTACGACGACGACGAGGCGGTGGTCACGTGGTCCTCCTTCTGGAGGCTCGAGAGCCTGTGCTCTCTGACGACGCTGGGCGCCGCAGCGCCTTTTCTGGCCGCCGTGTTGACCTTCTGCGCTGTCCTAGCCCAGTGGCGGTCGACCAGCTCCACCACTCGCAACGGGACCAAGAGGGGCTATCAGCACCTCAACGGATCTACCAACGACAACGGTGATGGCGGGCGCGAGGAGGCAAAGGGGGGCGATGGGCAAAGTTTCGCGGACAGCGCCTCTGCGCCGCTGCTGAACGGGGAAAACAGATCGGACGACGAGTTCGAGTACGGGGAGGAGGAGGACACGGAGGGGGAGGAGGAGGAGAGCTATGTGGGCAGGAGGAAGAGGACGACGAAGCAGTCGAAGAAGGGCACGGGGGTGCACTGGCTGAAGCTTCTCATGTACTGGACGCAGGCGGCGTACCACCTCGGGGTGGGGACGTTCGACCTCGTGGACGGCCATGCGGACGACCCTTACAAGTGTGAGTTATTTGTACGTACTGGCTGCTCTGCTTGATGTTTGGTAACGCACCTGATCGTGCTGCTGCTGTGTGATAAACGTATACATAAACGTAAAAAATGGTTGTGTCTCGTACTCGTATACTACTATTAATATTAATACCGCTGTTCGTATACTGGTTCGTAGTTAATGCGCGATTTGGGGGAGGGGGTGGTTTGCCTTACTTGCTGAAAAATGTACTGGTATAGGATCATCTCCCCTGACTCTGTTGGGCTATTAATAGTACGAGTGTACGATTATGTACTCGTACGTAGCTGGTACATCTTTTTTTAGTCGTCTAATCATACGAACCCAGCAGGAGTGGCGACCGATGGGTCCCAACGTGGGAGGACCCACCTGCCTGCACCCTGCTGTGCCTTGCCCGGTCGTGCGGGATAATATACACTGCCGCTGCTGCTGTACTGCTGCTACGGTACGACATATGTATACGTTCCTCCCTTGAGTTCCACAGATGTCAGATTTTGTTCCCCTCAAAACCCGTACGAGTTCGCGCGATCCAAGATGGAAGTATCCCACTCAGCTTGCAAAGATGAGTTTCGATAAAATCCTCGATGTCACAGCTGCTGTGTGTGTGTTTTTTTATTTTTCAATATTTACACGTTGTAAAAAATGACTGTTTTGTTTGTTCGGAGGATCATCACGCCATTACGTGATCACTATTAAGTCATCACCCATACGTATATGATACGAGTACGAGTATACGAGTACAGTACAGCAGCGTACTCGTAGCGACCAAATCAATGATAACTTCCGAGGGTGCTTTCGAATTTTTTCGAGGACATGGTTGAGGGTCACAGCTGCTGCTGTCTGTGCATGGGGCGAATAAAAACTTTTAGAAATTGGGAAAATACCGAAATTTCAGGAAAACCCCCGAAGAGTGTATACGTATCGTGAAGATCGACCCTAAAAGGCCATCTCTTATGGAACGTTTTTGAGAACCGAAAACGAACGCTTTCAGTTTTCAAAACCGATCGTCAGCCTTATGGGCCCGAAAGTGGTCCATTTTCGGGTGAACATTTTCGAGTGTTATTTTCGGGACGGCCTCTACTCGGAAATGGGGCCCCGTTTTCGACCAACATCGCGATCGAAACTGGCGCCCGGATTTTCATCGTCGTGGGTTTCCCCGCATCGTGGGAGGCAACAATCGTTCATATGTATCTATCTGCCAAGCAAGCGGAAACCTATTCTGCTTGCTGTGCCCCGCTACCCACCCCCGCACGCCTCGCAGGCATCACCACGAGCCGATGGGATCGGTTTGTGATTGTGTCGGCTACAAGAGCCTTGCCACTCTCTCCTTGCGGCTGAGATGTCGCTCAATCACAACTTGTCTCGTTGAGGACGAGAGGGTAGTCGCGGTCTGGTGAACGAGGCGATCAACACGAGTTCTAAAGACAACCCTCCTAGTGTGAAGCGTACGTGTCGTGTTTCCGTCGTCGCGAGTACCAGATACCATCCTTCTGCGTGGTGGGCTGGGATGCCCCGGAGCGACGAGCCCCGTGTAGTCTACGTAGTAGTAGGGAGGCAGCGAACTCTCTCCTCCTCCCGCTGTTGAGTTTTCAAATGACAACATAGCCGAACAGCATTCTGGAAAATTCGGGTCATGATAAGGTTGTCGGCCGATTCTGTGCGTCTGGTTTTGAGGCCCAAGAAATTCATCAAGTTTTCGACTCTCAAAAGTAAAAAATGTTCCGTGAGAGATGGCCTATATCCCTATAAAACCCGAACCCTTAAGCCTTGAGCCAATCAGACCAAATCAACCATCGCTTAGGGCCCGTATTAACGAAGAAGAAAAAAAATCAATTTTGATTTTTTTTTATTCAAATCCGCTTTTGATTGGTCAACACACGCACCAGCACCAAAGATTAGGATCTTGGGGCATAAAAATTGGTGCTGGTGCGTGTGTTGACCAATGAAAAGCGAATTTTTATTTTTATTTTTCCAAATTGAATTTATTTCATACTCGTTAATACGGGCCCTTATAGTGTTGTTCCCCTTCGCCTCGTACACCTTTAGTATTAGCATTTCGTCCGGCAGGATATTTCTGGGAAATTTCCAGGTCACTTAAGAGTGTGGTCAGACTTGGGGTTAGGGTTAGGGCTAGGGGTTCTACGCCCGTACATTGATCCAAGATGTTACCGGACGATTTGATAATCGTCCTCTCATACCTCCACCATGGTAGCATCGAATATCGAATATCATACTGGTAAATTTCTATGGATCTCGTACTGGATACATTTGGTGTTCAATCACGTTGTGGTTGCTGTGGGCTGGGGAGTACTATTTTAGTATATTCAAGGTATCAGGTACCCGGTATTTAATATCCGGTACGGGTATATATATCTACCTCTTGCGGAGGACCTACCGGAAATAAGCCCGGCTCGCCGACGTCCCTCACCCACAACAAGGACCAGATATTGTTGGGAAAAATAGGGAAACATCTAGGTTTTTGCTTTTGCCGTAGGTCCTATTTACTATGCCCCCCCGAGGACCATAGTAAATAGGGCCCAAATATGGTTAATAAAAATAGGGAAATGTACGATATCTGTTTTTGTGTTTACCGCAGGTCCTATTTACTATAGTCCCCCGTACATAGGGTCAGTTTCGTTGTTTGGAGTTTGAAGTTCGGAGGGCTCAAGTCCGCAGTACAAGCCTTTACCGTGTGATTGACCCACAAATCGTGCTATTCAATAGATAACAAAGTAATAAACATATTTCAAGATTTTCGTGGGGGTGGTCCGCACATATTTTTTTTCAGATTGGCCAAAACGCGCGGCGAAGTCGCGCTCGGGTCGAACCTTTAGTAACCTGGACTAGGGCTGGGGTTAGGATTAGGGTTGGGTTGGGGTGATCGAGGCCTTCTCGTCATTTGGTTGAAAAAAAACATGCTAATATATGTGAAGCCTTCAAGAAATCATACCATATGAGGTAGGGCTGGGCACTGGCACAGTATGTTTTACTGGCGGTAGTAATCTACTGATTGACCCGGCCAGTATAATCGCCAGTAGGTGTTTTCTTACGTACATCCATGAAACATGCCGTAAAAAATATACGGAAACCCACCAAGTGCGTTTTGGGGGGAGAGGAGGGAGAGGAGAGACAGTATACTGCTGCAATTCAGTATACTGATTGATTTTGACGGCAGTATAAATCGCTACTGGCTGAGCCAGCCAGTGCCCAGCCCTAATATTTGGTACTTTATCTGGTATGATTTGTGGATTAAAAACCGGCGACTGCGCCTCGAGGCGAAGGGGTCCGGGTGGGATCAGGGATCAGGTCGATGTGGGATGAGGTTGGAGCCTGTTGCAAATACAATGTTGGTGGTGTTTGTGTTGGTGAGTGTGTTGACCAATGAAACATAACTTTCCGAAGAATCAGCATTTTACCAATAAAATGGAAGTTGTCGAATATATGCCGGTGCATAGTGCCTCGTACCACGTACCACGTGGTAAAGGTCTGGCTGGTTGTACCGTCTAACAAGCAACGTGGACGCGCAGCAGTACGCGTATATAGGATCATGCTGCAGCCGTACCGTACGATTCCACAAAATGCTCCCAGTATTCTTCAACACATACTCCGAGTACGTCTCGTGCTACGAGTACTTGAGAATATTGCAGTACGACTGGCGGCCGAAATACTGCAAGTGCTGGGGCCCGAAATACGGCGAGTGCTGGGGGCATGAGCAGTACTGAAGGCCAAAATACTGCGAGTGCTGGGATTACCGTACAAAGCGTTGAGTTCGCACAGACGTGTGCTCGTTTTTTTTTTGCGCTCGATTTTTCCAGAACGAAAAGGAGGTTAAGGTTGCCAATACTGATACTGTACCGAACAAGGCGTTGTCGGAAAGGTCTGGTGGAGAGCCTTCCGAAAAAATATCGTTTCGTCCTTTATTTTATGATAGCGCCCTTTTTTTCTGTTGGAGAGAAAACCAGCTCTGAAAACATGATCGCACCCTTGTGCGAACTTAACGGTCTTTACAGTATGAGCAGTTTACAACCCCGCCCCCCCCGGAGTACACGCAATAGCCCCAGTACAAACACCCGAGAATGCTTGCAGTACTCGAGAGTATACAGAATATTGAGCCCGTAAACAAAAACTGCAGCATTCGAGTACATTACTCTTGAGTAATGCTCGTACCCGCAGTACTTTGCAGCGCGTTTACACGAAACCATAAAAATATGCCAGTACTACTGCACCTCGCAGTACGAAATCCTGAAATACTGCGAGTATCGGAAGTATCGGCAGTACTAAACAATATCAGCAGTACAGGGTCTCGAAGTACTTGGGAGTACCAGCAGTATCCAGAGTATCGAACCGCTATTACTTGAAGTATACAAGCAGTACACCCTGGTGCTGTCTACATATAGTTGAAAATCCGACGCAATCAAAGCGTGAAGCTCGAAATTGGATCCGCATAAGAAACGGCCTATAAGGCGCACGCGGCCGTCTCCGTCGCTCTCTGGCGGCGTAAAACTACTGCGATGGCCGAAAAGACCAAATCGGATCGTCGGGGAAAAAAATGTAACCGCGTACTAAACATAAAACAGCCTTTTAATGACGACAAAAACAGCACTACCTATCTTGTGCTGTTGGACTGCGTACAGTGAGCGAGCGACCTGACAACCGTTTGTGCCGCTGCCCTTGTCCTCTCCCCTCCTCTTTCTCCTTCATGTCCCGGGCGGTATGGGCTGTCCGCTGTGCTACCCACTGAACGCGCATGGATGGATGGATTGTCGATTGGATGGATGGATTGACGGGTGGATGGATGGATGGACGGATGGATGGATGGATGGACGGATGGATCGATGGATGGATGGATGGATGAATCGATGGATTGACGGATACATCAATGGGTGGGTGTACTACACAGACGCTTCGTGTGCGATACTGGTGCTGGCATGGACTGTCCACTGCTTGACGGAGTGCGTGCACCACAGCATCATGAAGCGGCGCCGCAACCCCGTCTTTCAGGTGACCGTTCGCATTGCTGGTGGTGGTGTTTGTTGTGGGAGTGGAAGCGGGGGGCGGGGTGGGGGGAGGCGTACTCATTTCATGCGTGACCGTAGTCGTACGACCATAGACGCTCGCATCCCTACAATGCCGGGACGGAACACGTCGGGTTTTCACCGACCAGGCAGACAATGCTTGCACCAAGCTTTGCGAAGCGAAGCGTGGGGCGCTGGGCGGGGGGTGGGGGAGGGGGCGTACTCCTTTTTTGCTTGCCTTGGTAATTTTGACATTTGGCCATCCCTTTCGAGACACGGGGCACAGGGGGGAGGGGGAGGTGGGAATCGTGGTGTTGGTGTTGTTGATGGTAGTCGTGATAGTGGGCGGCGACTGGTCGTATTGGTCGTGGTCGTATCGGTACTGCTGTGTGGTGATGATGGTGGTATGGGGTTGGTGGCCGTGCTGGTGTTGTTCGTGGTCCGGGCGGGGAGGGGGGGTGTACTTCATTTTCATGCGTGGCCATAGTCGTATGACCCTAGACCCTCGGATCCCTACAATGCCGGGACGGAGCATGTCGAGTTTTCACCGACCAGGCAGACATTGCTAGCACCAAGCGCGAAGCGCCCTGAGGTGTTGGGCGAGTCGCATGAAGGGTGAGCTGTATCCTACTAAGAACCGCCTCTGAGGCGGACGTGCATATGGATGACATCTTCAATGAGTTAATTTAATTCCTGGTGTGGCCCCTTCCTGAGACAGCAATGGGAGCACTATCTAACTGCTTCGTCGGTGCCTTACCATATACACACTACGTGATACGACCATTCCCCTTGTGCGGAGCAAAGGTTCTCCACCCCGCACAAATGATCTAACTCGACCGCCAGCTTTGGTGACCGCCAAAAAAACAAAACAAAACAAAAACGGCACCCTGGTTGTCTAGCTCACGCAGTGACAGGCGTGTTTTACAGCGTTGATGCCAACCGACGCCAACCCGGGGGGAGAGAGGGGGGGGGGGGCGTAGCAGTGGTTGTATAGGTGGCCTTGATAGGGGGTAGGTGTGTTGCCGGTGTCAGTGTTGCTGTGTTGGTGACCTACGTATGGTGGTGGGGTGGTGGGGGTGCTGAGGCCTTGCTGCGGTAGAGGTGCGCCTGCATACAGGACATTTGAGTATCTCTATATTAATAGTAAGTACTAGTAAGCCACCTGCCTTTGGAGGAAAAAAAAAAGTCTACCCTGATGAACACTACCATGGCCCATGTATACAGTGAGCACTATTGCAACACACGATAAATAAAAGTCCGACGAATCTGGGTTAAGGAGCCTCCCGATCGTTCAGAAACCATTTCAGCCGGAAAAAAAAGGTATAGCAGTACCTCTATCAGCCAAAAAAAAGTACAGCAGTACCTCTATCGTAACAGGCATCTGGTGTTGTTTGACGGTGGGGGTCGGGGAGTGTTGGCGGCGTGGGGGGTGTTAGGTGTTGGAGGTGTGCTGGTGGTGTTCCGCGTGTGTTGGTGTTGGTAGGTGTGGTTGTTGCTGCTGCGGTGGGAGTGGGAGTGGGGGTGGTGGTTGCTGTTGTTTTTTAGTGTTGTTGGCATTGCTGTTGTCATTGTTGGTGTTGCTGCGGTTGCTGCTGTTGTCCGTGTTGAGTGCTGCTGCCCTCGCTGAAGGATGCGCTAAAATGGCGTGCTGCTGCGATTCGACCGTTGTTTCTACGAAAAAGCTTGCCCTATCCCACGAACCCGGTCTAGCCGTTCTTCGGGGGAGGGCCGGAAGAAGGGGGGGTGTTAGCATGTCATGCATGGCCGTAGTCGTATGGGCGGAGGGAGAACATACGAGAAGCCGCGGGCAACGGTCATCCTTCGCCACCCTTGATGCTGGTTTGTGCTTTCGCTGTATCGCGCCGAGAGGTTGCTTCACTGCCGTTCACCTTGTCAGAAAAGAGGGGCCCACTCCCACAGCGAACGACGCGCACGCTCGAAATGGGCACCGGGTAAATGGGCACCGGGTATTTCGACCCCCCCCCCCCTTCAATATTACTCGCTTAAGACAACTAGAGACGTGCGTAAGTTGAAATGGCAATATAAAGTAAAGAACATGCCCAATAAGAGGTTGCCAGCCATAGCTGATAAAGCTATATGGGAGAAAGTAACCAAAGGGCGAGAGCTGGAATAAGGTGGGATAGCGTAGTCGAGAAAGTATGGAAGGATATAGGAAACCAAAAAGAGATGCTGGCCATAGAGAAATTTAGCGGATACAAGACAGAAGTAAAAGAAAGGATAGAAAGAAGGGAAAGGCTAGCGCTAAGAAAGAAAATAGAAGGGGAAGAACACTTAGAGATATACGGGGGGTTGAGAGAAGGAATAGGAATGAAACGGTATCTGCATGGCCCAATGGACTTCGCGAAAAAGCTGAAACTGCGATTTCGTGTAGGGGACCTGGACCTGCCAGAAAGAAGGAGGAGGTATACCAGTAGCCGGGAGGAGGAGGAAGTAGATGCACAGATGTGCCCATGTGGCAAAACCATAGAGAGTAGAATTCACATAGTGGGAGAATATGAAAGGTATAAGGAGGAAAGGGGTGTGCTAGAGGAGGAGATGGGTAAAATAGACGAGTGTGACATAAAGCAGTTTGGTACACTAAATAGTAGCGAGAAAACGATCGCTATCTTAGGAGATAGATGGTGGCCACAGGCGGCGAAACAGGAAGGGGATAAGATTAGCAAAAAGTTTCTTTTGTAATATATGGAAACAACGTAGATGAGCGCCAAGTGTTGGCAGGTGTCTGCTATTAGGAGTAAGGAACGCGTGCCCGTCGGTCGAAGGAATGCGGTGTGTCAGATGGTTGCAAAATTGACTAGGCAAGCCAAACAAATGAGTACGCCCCCCGCCCCCCCCCCCCTCCATCCTTCCCCCCATCCACCGCCTTCCTTTTCCCCTCACCCACCCCGCCCGTCGCTCCCCCCCCCCCCCCCCACGCCCACGCCCCAACCTACATTCCCATCCCACTCTTTTGCTCAACCCCCCCCCGCGGCCCGCCCCCCCGGGCCCCCCCCCCCGCCTCCCTCCCATTTTGCCATGTTTCCCCATCCCCGCTCTCCGCATTTTTTGCCCATTTTTTTTCAACAGATTTTGTTCCCGGTGCTCGCTTTCGCATCGGCTCTGTGGGTGCTGCTTAGGACCGACGGGTTCGGGGGAGTCGAGCGCGTCGAGGTAAAAATACAGATTTTACTTAGCATGCTCGTGTATAGCACATACCTGTTTTTTTATCTTTAGGATTCAGGGAGTTCAATGTTGCAAACGGGGTTTTAGCATTTTTGTTTTGGTAAATTTCCAGTAATCAGCACTCGTTTTCATCTTGAGGATTCAGGGAGTTCATGCGTGCAACAAATGAGGTTTTAGCATTTGTATTTTGGTAAATTTCCATGAAATTTATTTATGGCTGACGAAACCTCCACGCCTCCGACAGATCATGATCTATCTGTCTATCTGTCTACAGTAGATGATCTAGTTCCTCACCTGTTGTCGTGAGAGATTGCTCGGGATCTGCGTAGTGCGGACCCAACCTAGGAAACACGTGCTTCTGTTTTTGTAGGTCATGCAGATGTCACCGCTCCTACCCGGGTAACATGAATGAGCCATTATAACACAAATCGATGCGAGTCGACGAGGGAAGAGAAAGCTGAAGCCCTCTCGCGATAAAAATGCAAGGCAAGAACCGTAGTGGGGGAGGAGGGAGAGGAGCCTACTTTGTGACCCCGGATCTGAGTTACGACTAGCGAGGGAGAAAGGCAGAAGTGCGAAGATAATAAAATGGGATGGGGGGAAAAAAAAAAAAAAAAACAGAGTAGTGATCTATCTTCCCTGAAATATTTAGATGAAGATGTAGGAATCCATCATCTGCTTGAGGTGTGAATACGTTGTAGGGGCGAGGTGTAAGATCAAGTGTGTGTTGTTGACGGGGTTTTGCTCGCAGCGGGAAAACGCAATCTCAACGCCAATTATTATCGAGTTCAACCGGCCTAACTGGCCAACTCTTCCGATCCATCGTGATTTTCCCGGTTTTTGTAGCTACGACAGTGCGTGATTTCTCAGTTTTTGTGACTATCTGGTGAGTTTTTAGCTTGGCCATCATCCACTTTCGCGTGATTTCTCTGTTTTGGCACTATCTGGTACGCTTGGCTTGATCAAGTGTGTGTTCGGCCCATTGTGTGGGAGCTAAACCAAGGGTCTACCGCCCGCCTCCCATTGCATTCACCACCACCACAGACAGCCTCAGCACGACGACGCTCGTTTGGGACTATTAAAAAAATACGTATTTTAGCGTTGTACTGACGCTTATCCCCCAGCCCTCTTCTCAAAATATCCCTTGCGCTGTATCTGATCTTGCGACTCTGTCTCAAAAGGGATGCGTGGTCAATGGTCAAATTACTAAGGCAAGCAACAAATGAGTACGCCCCCCCCCCCTCCCCGCGCTCCTCCGCCGCCCCGCACGCTTTCCGCCCGGCAGCCCGCTGCGTGGGACCTGGGTCTGCTGCTGCTGATCATCTTCGTCGAGATCTGGTCGTGCATCCGCATCGTGCCCGTCAAGTACTGTGAGTGTACCGTTTTTCTTTCCCGCTCTCGCTCATGCGAAGGAAATGCTTACGGTATATGATCATACGACTACGGCTATGCATGGCATGAGTACCCTAGGCCCCACCCCCGCGCGCGCGCATCTGAGGGGACTAGTGTCTCGCACCCCGCGCCCCGCCCCCTGCAGTTCATACGACCCCACTCGACACTCCCCCCAGCTCCCCCGGCGCATCTGAAGAATTTTACCGAATAGTAACATTGATTGCCCCTCCCCCCCCTCCACGATGACGGCCATGCATTGGACGATCGATGTGCGCCCCCGCCCCCCCTCCCTCACTCCCCCGGGCGCATCTTGGGGTTTGTTATGGAGGTTGGGGTCCAACCTCTCTCCCCGCCCGCCCCGCTTCCCCGAGCACCGAAGGAGATACAGTGCCGGTTGCCCTCTATAGTGCCGGTTGAGCAGTGCCGGTTGCCCTGTATAGTGCCGTTTGAGCAGTGCCGGTTGCCCTCTATAGTGCCGGTTGAGCAGTGCCGGTTGCCCTCTATAGTGCTGGTCGAGTAGTGCCGGCCGCCCGCTATAGTGCCTGTGAAATCGCTTGGTGGTACAGATGGGATTTACTAGTGTGGCAGCGTGCGGAGTATATAGTGCCGGTTGCCCGCTATAGTGCCGGTATTGTTGGCCGGCCCATACCGGCACTATACAGGGACCATTTCTGTGTAGTTTTGGTAATCACCGCCCCCCTCCTCTTTTTGCTATCTTGACAATATTAATGCATCTCAACACATATTAATGGAATTTAACACCTATTAATGGAAGTTACCCCCGCCCCCCCCCTCCCCCTTTCGCTCATCTTAACAAATATTAATGCATTTTAACAAATATTAATGGAAGTTACCCCCCCCCCTTCCGCCTCTCTATATACACGTATTGCACGGGTTGTGCAGACAAGTACATGAACCCGGAGTACTCTGCCAGCATCTGGTCGTTGTACAACTATGACTGGTACACTCGCGTCATCAATTTGGGGTACAAGGCGGAGCTCAAGATGGAGGACCTACCGGTGAGACGACAGAGAGGGGAACAAGTGACAACAAAAATCAGAAGCATACATAGAAACGAAAATAGAACCTGAGACTGAAGCAGCAACTATGAATAGGGGTTACTATTAACCCATATAGAACTGAAAAAAAAAATCCTACACTATTTCCAAGTAATTTGTCCCCGAATACGTGGGAGCAGTTCTTAAGGGGTCAAGTCTGAAACATGGTATGACAAAAGAACCGGAGAAGGAGATTGAAACCTGAATTGAACCTGTAACAGAAACATAAGCTTCTACAAGGTTCCCCTCCGGGACGTGCCTAGGGGAGTGGCGCAAGGACAAATCGAAAATCTACTATTAATACAAAAACATGCGACATTGTATCATACGCATAATATTATATTGCATACTGGTAGTACATAATAAGTACGACGTTATGAAATATCTGCGTAGTACTATACATAAAATCAGACGTTTAAAAAACTGTACCTGCATTTTTGGGGATAAAACATACTCGGAAATATGATGGAACCATTAATATTGACTCGACCGTTAGAGATTTGTTAAGGATCCCGCCAACNNNNAGGTAGATGGTGGATTACGGGGCAGGCTCCGATAGACACAGCTAAGCCACAGCAGAACAGCGCAGATGGGTGTGTCACCCACGCACGGTGTTACCTGCTGGTGTTTATTAGGCAGAGTTGTAACGTTGTGCTCTCTGCACATGTTATGTTGTCTATCTGTGTCTGGGCTCTCCTGTGTGCTCATGATCAGCCCGTAAAAGCAGGGCAAACAACAGGACATTACGGTATTATTTACCGGCACGTACGTACGAAACACGGCCTCATGCAGAAAACCCGGGAAATCGGCTTATCCACTCCCGCGGGAAAAAAAACTTCGAGCGCCCGCCACGCGAGCCACAGAGCTCGGATCGAGCCCAAACCTCGACCAATGTGTCCGGCCGGGCTTGCTGTGTCGGGGTACTTAGCGTTTTGCCGAAAAGTGCTCGCACGAAGAGAAAAGTTGCGAAAAGTGCGAAAATTTCACAAACATAACTATTAAGCTTCTATATGACTGAAACAGACTTTGAAAATGAACGTGAAAATTAAAAAGAAAAGGAAAATGACACAGAACACGAAAAAAAAAAGGAAAATGAAACAGAAAATGAAGAACAAAAAAAATGAAGTCGAACACGAAACTTGAGCAGGCTTACCTGCTTGCCTGCCTGTCTGCCTGCCTGCCTGTCTGCCTGCTTGCCTGCTCGCCTGCTCGCCTGCTCGCCTGCGCGCCTGCCTGCCTGCTGCCTGCCTGCCTGCCTGCCTGCCTGCCTGCCTGCTTGCCTGCTCGCCTGCCTGCCTGCCTGCCTGCTTGCCTGCCTGCCTGCTCGCTTGATTGTCTACTCGCCTGCTTGCCTACTCGCTTGCCTGCCTACTTGCTTACTTGCCTGCTTGCTTGGCTGCCTGTCTGCCTAAAAAGCTGCTAGAGTAACCTGGCGGCGGCATGCTTTTCGCGAGTAACTGGCCTCGTTGAACGGGTGCCGAAACTATTGACACAGCTTGAGCCCAACCGCAACCCCATCTCCAACCCCAATCGCAATCCCAACCGTACCCCCAACCCCAACCCCGACGACAACCCTAACGCCAACCCCAAAAACCTCCCACGCCAACCCTAGCCTATAAAACCCCTAACCCTCGCCCCAACCCCAATGTTTCCCTCAATCCCAACCCTACCTCCAGCCCTAGTCCCAGTTCGAAACCCAACCCTAACCTTACCCCTAGCGCTGCATAGGATGTGATTCAGTTACGTACGATGTGTGCTGTTTTATACCTGGTATTATTGTATATTTATTCCCGAGGTATTGTTCCACTCCAGAGTGTTCTTGGGGGCTGTCCTGTGAACACGAACTAGAGCTTTTGGCGTTGAGTTTAATATGAGAACACTTCAGCAGCAACCACAACAACAACAACAACAACAACACAACACCCCAACCCTCCTGCCTTTGCCTTAATTCCTTCCCGTATCTCCGCCCAATCGGCGTGTACCCGTTTTTGTTTTTTTACCCGGCCAGGAGCTTATCGACGACGACCGCTCGAAGTCCGTGTGGAGAAAGTACTCCAAGCTGCTGTACCCTCGCGGCCAGGCTGCCGTGCGCGACGGGGAGAAGCTAGACGTCGGCGCAAACATCGTGCGACTGGGAGGGAAGAGATACTTTCTTCAGGTGATATGAAAATCGTTTTTTTTTCAGCTTGCTTGCTGTGTACCATACCCTTTTTTTTTGTTTTTTTGTTTTTTGTCCATCCCATTTATGATCTTCGCCCTTCTTTTCTCTCTCCCTCTTTAGTCGTAACTCAGATCCGGGGTCACTAAGTAGGCTCTTCTTCCCCCTCCCCACTACGGTACTTGCCTTGTATTTTTATCGCGAGAAGATTTCAGCACTTTCTTCCCTCGTCGACTTGCGTCGGATTCCACTCTGTCCCTCTATTTGTATATTTTCAAGAGGATGCACACCCCCCCCCGCACGAATACGAACATATTTTGACGAATAGTTGCCTCCATGTGTTGTTGGAGAGGGTGTGCGTCCACGGGCAAGTACTTGTCCCATGTGTTGGAGAGGGTATTCGTCCACGGGCAAGAACTTGTCCCATGTGTTGGAGAGGGTATTCGTCCACAGGCAAGTACTTGCCCCATTAGTTGGAGAGAGTATTCGTCCACGGGTAAGTACTTGCCCCATGTGTTGGAGAGGGTATTCGTCCACGGGCAAGTACTTGCCCCATGTGGGGATATTCGTCCACGGGCAAGTACGTGCCCCATGTGTTGGAGAGGGTATTCGTCCATAAGACGAATCCTTGCCCCGCAAACCGAACACGAAACCAACGAATACGAAGACCTCTTCGTGTTTGTGAGAGGTGTGAGAGGATGGTAACAAACTACAACCAGGCGCAATTCGACCAGGAGCATGAAGCCACA
Organism: Saccharina japonica; assembly: GCA_008828725.1. NCBI lineage: Eukaryota > Phaeophyceae > Laminariales > Laminariaceae > Saccharina > Saccharina japonica. The sequence goes on from MEHQ01003247.1 coordinate 131,834, forward strand.
TGTTGTACATACCACAGTCAGTACGCACGGCGATAGCAGTATATAAACATTCATTCATACGTACTGCTGTCGTACGGTAGCAGAGCAGTGCAGTGCACAGTATTATACTGTATTGATGGTAGAGTGTTCACATTCAATCAAAATGTCCCCCGTGTTTGGGGACAAGAGTGTTACCGGATGCCTGGTTACGAGCGAATTCGAGTTTCTAATGCTGGCGCGCCCCGGTGGTCTATCGCGGGGGAGCATGAGTAAATAGGGGACCAAATGTTGTCATTAAAAGGAGGTTAATTTATACCTGCTAGTTTTTTGTGTACTATAGGTCCTATTTACTTTTTTTTTTTTTTTTTTCTATCCCATTTATTATCTTCGCACTCCCGTCTCTCCCTCCCTAGTCGTAACTCAGATCCGGGGTCACAAAGTAGGCTCCTCTCCCTCCTCCCCCACTACGGTTCTTGCCTTGACTTTTATCGCGCAGAGGGTTCAGCCTTCCCAACGCTCGTCGACTTTCATCGATTTTTGCTAACTCACGCTCTCGCGCTTTCTGCTAGTCAAGATATTTTTAGCGAGAAAAAGTGCCTAAGGGCCCGTTTTAACGAAGAAGAAAAAAATCAATTTGAAAAAACTATATATTCAAATCCGCTTTTTATTGGTCAACACACGCACCAGCACCAAAGATTAGGATCTTGGGGGATAAATTATGGTGCTGGTGCCTGTGTTGACCAATGAAAAGCGAATTTGAATTTTATTTTTTCCAAATTGAATTTATTTTTTACTCGTTAATTCGGGCCCTAAGAGCATGCACTCGGCGGGGCTCGAACTCGCTTTCTTGACGCTTACAGGCTTCGTGGTTACCTGCTAGCCCACCGGGGCGACCGGATTGATCCCCTGTAATAGTAGTTACACCTCACAATCAACTACTTACGTCGATTTCGTGAGGTCGAATCCCCTTTTCAAGATAAATGTTTCTTTCTTTCTCGTGTAGTTACTGCAGTAATTTTTTGCGGGTTTGCGTCAGCCTTTCGTGGCTCGTCGTTCAGTTTCCTGCGGATGAAGTGGTAAGTCGGTCGTTGTTGGCTTACTTCGCCACCCAAGTGCTGCAGTAACTAAACATCTTAGCCGTCAAGTCGCTACAATAGTAACCCGGTTGCTCCGGTAAAAATAAGACACTCGCCAAAACGAAGTGTGTCAGCTCCACCACCGTTCGCTTCCTCCCTTCGAAGGATTTGCCAAGAGCTCCGTTAACTTTCTTGTTCTCGACGTTCTGTATGGCCTCGACTGCCTTCTCGCCCATTTAAGGTCCAACAATAGGCTCCCGAGCGGCACTGGGCATGGTTGGTTGGTAGGCACTGTTTCCCCTCACCGCTTCCTACTTTCTCGGGCTTCTGTGCGTCGCTTACTACGAAGCAAAGTGACGATCGAGTTGCTTATTGTGTACTTTCAGCAAGCTTTCTCGCGTTACGAGGATGCTCTTATTGCGTCCCCGGGTTTGGGTCCAAAATCCGGGGATTCTCTTCCTGCGTCCCCTGTTTTGGGCTTTATAAAATTACCTGTACGAATAATCTATAGGTAGTACTGGTGTATTGTTCGTAACGTTTTCGTTTTTTTGTTTTGTCTTTTTTGTTCGTGCTTTTTTTGTGTGTGTGTTGGCGTGTGACAGGCATCGGTGGCCCTCGCCGGGGCAATGACCCAGCTCGCCTCCCCCCTAGCCCTGAACAAGATCACGGACTACATGGACACGTACGACCCGGAGAAGGCGGGAAAAGGCATTCCCCTCGTCGTCGTCGTCTCCGTCGCCGGTCTCTTCCTAGGCCAGGTGAATTTATTTTATCCCCCCCCCCCCCAATGAATGTCTGCCTGGTTGGTGAAAACCCAACGTGCTCCGTCCCGGCATTGTAGGGATGCGAGGGTCTATGGTCATATGACTACGGCCGTGCACGACATGAGTACACCCCCCCCCCCCCAATGAATGATGTTTTTTTTATTGTGTAGTCATTGCCGTCGATGTGTTTTGCTCTTGTCGTCCGTAGTTGGTTTATTTGTACTGTAGACCAAAACTGTAGAAGGAGGGGCCAGCCTTTTAAGGCCGTACTTGGTCTATATACGCTGTTCTCACGTTCACTCGTCGCCCCAATGCAGTCAGTGGTCACAGGAAATGGCTCCAGTAAATTATGGAGTGGAAATACTACCCCAGGAGAAAAAATACGGAATAAAAATACTACAACAAACGTCTAGTAACTGCAACAAGGCGTATATACTGTAGACCAAGGCTACAGCAGTTGTAGGACCTGAACAGTTCACAGGTATACGAGTACTGGTATATATATTGTTAATTTTTCAAGTTTCAAGCTCTCATAATTTTGTTTTTTCGCGACATAGTACGCACACCCCGCTGGAATTTGTTCTCGGGTAGACCCTTGCGGCACAGAATAAAACATTTTTGACGATTGCATGGCCCGGTCACGCTCATGGCCTAAGCTCGGTGGTGGAGTTCGTGCCCCCCCCCCCCCCTTTATTGCTCGAGTCTGTTTTCTTGGAGCTGCATATTGATTGGTGGAGATAGTCGTCGTTATCGCCGTGTCGTGTTTTTTTTGTGAGTTGCCTACGTCGGCGGCACCTTCGGCAGTATCCCCACTTGCAACTGACAGTCTCGTCTTCTTATTATTACAATGGACGTTGCTGGCGTTGATTAGGTTGTCGTGTTCGTTGTCGTTTTTTTTTGTTCATGTTTTTTTCCGGCTGCTTTGTGTTGTTGGTGTTGTTGAGTTTGTTGTTAATAGTAACGTTGAGATTATTGTTGTTGCTGTTGTCGTCGTCGTCATTTTTTGTTTCAAGTTGTCCACGCCTCGGACAAAGCATCGATTCCCACTGCATGATCTATACATGTTTCAGGGTAGTAAATGTATTCCTGATCTGTATGATCTGTATGATCTGTATGGTCTGTATTTTCTGTATGGTCTGTATGATCTGTATGATCTGTATGATATGTATGATCTGTATGATCTGTATGGTCTGTATGATCTGTATGGTCTGTATGATATGTATGATCTGTATGATCTATATGATCTGTATGGTCTGTATGATCTGTATGGTCTGTATTTTCTGTATGGTCTGTATGATCTGTATGATCTGTATGATCTGTATGGTCTGTATGATATGTATGATATGTATGGTCTGTGTGATCTGTATGATCTGTATGATCTGTATGATCTGTATGATCTGTATGATCTAGCTCCTGTTGCCGGGTGGGAGCCGTGTAACGTGCATGATCTAAATAATAGCACGTGGTTCCTGAGTTGCACCCGTACTATATACTCAGATCCTGCACATTTAACACAAAGACGCACGCTATAATAGGGTAGAGTTGCACCATTATAATAAGCGTTTGCCTTCTGAGGGTGGTAACTTGAGCAGCTCTGCAACCTCACCCAAAAACTGATTTTGGAGGAAAATATAAGTGCTATTAATAGTATATACCCGATGAACAATTCCATGTTAACCCCTTAAGAACTTGTCCCACGCATTCGGGAACACACTACTTGGAATTAGTGCGGGATAAATGTTTCAGTTCTGAATGGGTTAAGGTACACAGTATATGATTAAAAAATGTCGCCTCCTCAAGAATGAACTTCCGACGATTTTGTGTTTGTCGGTCCCTTCTTACATGGAACATCAGAAAAGAGGAGTCCAGATGTCAGAAATCCTACGACGCTCATTCTTTCTGACAGGTGCGCGCACTTCTCTACTTATATAAGTGGAGATCCTTGCACCCTTATTCATAAGGGATTGCGGAAAATGGTGACATAGTTTCTGACGTTTTCGTCAGAATGAAAATGCACACAAGTTCTGGCTACAGCGCGGCTTTTTCTGACATGTAACTGTAAGAAACAAGGGGGGGGGGGGCGTATATGGAAGGAGCCTTTAGGGCCCGAATTAACGAGTATAAAATAAATTCAATTTGCAAAAAATAAAATTCAAATTCTCTTTTCATTGGTCAACACACGCACCAGCACCAAATATTAGGATCTTGGGGCATAATATTTGGTGCTGGTGCGTGCGTTGACCAATGAAAAGCGGATTTGAGTATTTTTTTTTCCAAATTGGTTTTTTTTCTTCTTCGTTAAAACGGGCCCTTAATAGGTCGTTCAGAGAACGTTTCAGTCAAAGAGTGCTACCTCTATCGGAGCGTCATTGACACATCACAACGCCGGGTTAGGACATAGATGATCTACTGTCTTGTAGATCGTGATACGTCCGACGTGCGAATATTTTCCGTGGACGGAGACTTTGTCGTGTACGTTAGCGTTTGCCGTTGTGTCCCAGGCGGTACGTGGCGAACTTATACGGGTATGCTGCAAGGCAACCGTGTTTTTAGTTTTTAGCTCGGCGTTTTTTTTTGTTTATTGTTTTTTTGAAGTGTTTTTCAGTTGCTGGCGTTGTGGATGACGCTGTTTTTTTGTTAGTTGTTTGTGTTGTTGTTGTTGTTCTTGCTGTTGCTGTCGTCGTCGTTTTTTATCTCAATTGTGTCCGTTGAATTGTTTCCGTTGAATTGTGTCCGTTGCATCCCAGGCGGCCGCAAACTACTTCGACGCAACCATGTTCAAGCTCGGCCGCAGGATGGGCATCCGCTCGAGATCGGCCCTGATTTCGGCGGTGTTCCGGAAGGCCATGGTCCTCGACATGAGCAGCGCTAACGCGGGACAGCTGCAGGTGAGAGCCAGCCACCAGTCACCAGACCAGCCATTCTAGCTCCTCTGTCCCGCAATATAACAACAGTTAGTACTTTTAGCATTTACTCAACACGATCCTTATATTGCAGAACATTGGTACGTAGTGGTATTTTGCGTAATATTCCACTCAGCGCTATATATGATGTTATCCGGGCCGATTACAGGTGAGAAGTCACCTCCCCTCTTCATTTTTCATGAAGAGAAGCATCTTTTTTGTTTTTCGTTACCGCTCTGTACGCATATGTAAGGACCGTTGGTTGGGCATGTGCATATATATGAACCCCCCCCAAAAAAAATGGTTATTGTGTTTACGCTCAGGGTGTGGTGTAGCTTTACTGGTTGGTGTTATCATCTGTGAGTTCGATAACGTTGCGCGAGACAGACACACTGCTAATTTGTTTTGTCCGGCTGCGTGTGATGCTTTTGCCCCACCTCTCGCACAGATGATCGGTTCCGGCGTGACGATCTATAGACATTTGGGGGGCAGATGTTTCCCTGGTTTGTATATATGATCTATTAACGGCTACATACGCGTTTTTTTAATGGGATGTTTTCTGATTGATGCGGCTCCTTAGTCCAAATTTCCGTCTTGTGTTGCTTTTTTTTTTTTTTTTTTTTTCATTGTATGCGTAGGTCCATCGGGTATGTATGATTCGTACGTAACACTTTTTATTTTCATCCGAAAATCATTTTTTGACTTACTATTAGTATAGAGCTCCTCAAGTGACCAAACCAACCACCCTCAAAAAAAAAAAATGCTGCGCCTCTGCCGTAGCATGCGTCAAAAAGCGCAGGTTTCCCGAAATGGAGCTGCACTGTACAGATCCTGCACAATATAGAATATATTTAATAAAAAAAATAACAAATAAGAACAGCTGTGAGATCGCGAGGATTTCGTCGAAACTCATATTTGCCTCGTAGCTGAGTGTACTACTACGATCGCGCGTACTTAACGGGTTTTACGTGTCCTCGTGCAGGATGTACATCACATCCCGTATGAGGGGGACACAATCTGAGGCTGAAAACATCAGGAAGCGTGTGTCTATTTGTGGGGGGAGGGGAAAAAATAAATAAAGATGTAGGTTACGATCTAGGCAATCTACTTGGTTGTAATATAGGTAGATGTGATCTGTACCATGTATAGATCGTAGGTTACGATCTAGGCAATCTACTTGGTTGTAATATAGGTAGATGTGATCTGTACCATGTATAGATCCTTCCGTTGCGGCGTGGTGGTATATTCGTGTTGACAATATATTAGAGACGTGAAAGGGAGTGATAGGGTGTGCGGTAGCCCATGGCGGTGTCCCGTGAAGCATAGCATGACGCCACGATTTATTCATAGGGCAGCTCGAATAGGTCGCCGTTAGCCTCGTTGTTGTTGTTGTTGTGGTTGTTGTTGTTGTGGTTGGTGTTGTTGTTGTTGTTGTTGTTGTTGTTGTTGTTATTGTGGTTGTGGTTGTGGTTGTGGTTTTGTGGCAGGGACAGTTGCAGGTGACCCACCCTCCTGTTTGTTTTTGGTTTCGTGGCAGCGACAGTTGCAGGTGACCCACCCTTCTGTGTGTTTGTTTGTTTGTTTGTTTTTGGTAGTATTCAGAAGAACAAAACACGTCAGCTTTTGAGTTCGTTGTAAACGTGGTAAATGGTCATCTGGGCAAGTTGTGCGTGATGGCTTCGGTTGCGCGTGATTCGTAGTACATAGTTTTTCGTGGTGGGGAGTGGTGGATCGTGCGGTAGGGCCCACCGTGACGGCGTCTGTAACGCAGTAGAACGACGGACGCTATGGCAGCTCGAATAGGTTGTTGTTGTTCTTGTTGGTGGGGTTGGTGGTGGTTGGATGTGATGTTGGTAGTGGTGGTTGTTAATGTTGTTGGTCATGTTGTGGTTGTTGTGGTTGGTGTGGTGATGGTCGTTGCTGGGTAGTATTATTGCTGCTGCTGCTGCTGCTGCTGCTTCTACTGCTTTTCTATCATATACGAACGCATCGCCTCGGTTTGCTAACCGTCCGTGGTCGCAAGGCGGGCTCAAATCAAAACCCCGTGCCCCTCCGTCTTCCATAACGCCTTCCTTACTTGTCGTCCAGAACCACATCTCCGTGGATGCCGAGGCCGTGCTGAACCTGATGGTTTTCCAGATGTTCATGTGGAGCGCTCTGGTGCGGCTGATCTCGTGCGTCGTGCTGTTGTTTTGGGTGCTCGGGGTGTCGGCCATCAGCGGCCTCACCCTCATCTTCCTGTCGCTGCCGATGAACAAGGTGGGGTTTGGAGGCGGTGGGGGTGGCGTTGGAAGGGGGGGCAAGAGGGGGGGATAGGGGTTGATGTCTAATTGGATCACTGCCAGTGGTGGGGATGGTGGTGATGATGGCGAGGGCGAGATGATGATGGTTGTGGGGCTTCTTGTTTCTTACGCGCATGCTAATGCTGCTGATGGGTATGCATGTGCTGCTGCCCTGCTGCTGCCCTGCTGCTGCTGCTGCTGATGCTGATGCTAGTGGCTATGCTCTGCTTGTTGTGATTGGTTCTGCTTGTTTTAGTGCTTTTCTGCTGCTGCTAACGCTGGTGCTGCTGATACTGATGTGGTTGGATGTACTCAACGTTAGAGCAGGCAGTTCGCTGTTAGTGCTGATGCTACTGCCTACTTTGCTCATGATTGGTTCTAGTCGTTGTTCGCTTGTTCTGCTGATGCTGACGATGTTTGTGCGGATGCTGCTGAGTCTGCTGCTGCTACTGCTGATGCTCTTGCTGATGAGGCTGATGCTGACGATTTTGCTGATGCTTTTGCTGATGCTTTTGCTGATCTTTTCGCTGATGCTTTCGCTGATGCTTTCGCTGATGCTTTCGCTGATGCTTTCGCTGATGCTTTCGCTGATGCTTTTGCTGATGCTTCTGCTGATACCGCCGGTTTTGCTGCTGGTGTTAATTGAAGCGCCTCTGCTTTGCTTGCGGTTGGCTCTACCTAATAGTACGCGTATTCTGCTGCTGGTAAGCTATCCGTCCGACGGCTATCGGCGGCGCTAAGTAGTGTGCGACCGCGCGATTTTACACACCGACTCACTGTTGTCGAGGAAATCAGCTGAGAAAGTCGGCCGTGTGTGTGTGCTTTCTTGGCGTGTTATACGGCAGCTTTGCCTTTCTTGCCTCGCTAAGCCTAGGCTAGACTTACTGTAGCGTCGCCTAGTCTATCGCCCCCTCCAGCGTGTAAGAGACGGTGCTTGTGTTCATTTTCTGCGAAGAGAGGTTGTCTCTCGCTCGGGTGACGCAGTTCTGACGCCCCGTTTTGCTGTCGTCTCGCCCCCCTCTGCTCTCCCGTCCGGCTGCTGGGACTTCTCTCTGGGTGCTGGCGCAGGTGCTCGTGGGCAAGCTCAAGAGCCTTCAACTCCAGCTCATGAAGGTGCTTGTGACGCCTTTAAAACGGCACGCACGATTTTGAGGCCAAACTACTTGGAATTAGTGTAGGAACATTTTTGCAGCACTTCCTACCCCTTTCGGGACTTGATTGACTTGATTATAGTATAGGGGAAATTTGATGAATGTGAACGGCGGTTGCAGCGTCAGCCACATGAAGCGACGTGGGCTGCTACGTAGCAGGCTTATTACATACCATTCTGCTCTCTTCACCCCAAACAATACACGGTACCTGGTACTTTTTGCATCGGGGACCATAATAAATAGGACCTACGGTTTACACAAAAACCTATATATTCACCTATTTTTACTAACAATATTTGGTCCTAGTTAGTTTAATCCGCCGTAGCAGAATGCTTTACGTACGTACAATCAACTGCCAATCATGTACCGGTGCCCGATATCTTCAACCGCCAATCATGAATCCTCATCACCAGTTCGTCAAATACCGATTACCACCCAGCACTCAACAACTACCAATCAATAACCACTATTAATACATTCTACTGTCAACCACCAATCACACGTGACAACCGATAATGACGAACCAACAACGACCAACCACGAATCAGCGATCAGCCACCAATGAGCGATCAATAAGTAGCAGCCACCAATCAGCGATCAGTAAGTAGCAGCCACCAATCAACGATCAGTAAGCAGCAGCCACCAATCAACACAACTTCCACCAATCACATGCCACCGATTAATAACCACTAATCATCAACCACCAATCACCGATCAACCGTCTGTCCAGAGGCGGGACGAGCGCATGTCGGTGGTGAGCGAGTCTATGAACGGCATCCGCATTATCAAACTGTTCGCGTGGGAACCTAACTTCCTGGCAAAGATGATCGACTCCCGCGCAGTGGAGATGGTACTGCTCAAGACCTACATGTTCACATTGGGGTGAGTAGCTTTTGCACGTGTTGTTCGTCGTGCGTGCCAGTATAGTATTCGTTTTCTTTGAACCCTCGTTTGCTTGCCTTTTCTTGTCTTCGCTTGCTTTTTTGTCTTGCTTTACTTTTTCACTGTTTTCTTGCGTTTTTTTGTTTGTTTGTTGTTTTTTTCTTCGCATCCAAAATGTTTGGTATTTTTCGCACCAACCCCCTTTTATTTGCAGTGCGGATTTTCGTTTGTGTCGCAGGTTACGGCCGCAATACAAGCTTGGCTTGTACGTACGTGTCTAGTATTTTCCTAGGAAGCAGAATCAGTATGTTGCACTAAGCGGGATGTCGTGGGGGTAGAAAACACGCAAGGACGCCTTAATGTGAAGACACCTTACACCGATACTTAGCACCATACTAAAATATGCTACCACTGCACAGTTCTATGATGCTACTCATGGAGGCACGAGTTATTACACACAGACATTGGACAAGTACCCCCTCCCACCCCCCCTCCCTTGTTTTAGAGAAAATCGTCTTTGATTTCGTCCCCGGGGTTGTGTTATCTGTTCACCCCGGGTGATACGGTATCATACGTACCGGTATGTTCCTTCGCCGAATATCCCGAACACACTTACTTGTTGATGAACGGCACCAAGTGCGTGGATTGGCTCGGTACGGACGATGAAGAGAGCACCAGCCTGTGCCGTCAGATATCCTACGGTATGATCCCATCAGGTGGATCTCGGTATCACAATAGTCCTTCGTCGACGGACGAAATTTATGACTGGTAATATCGCCCCCTTTACTGTAGACCATTTGACGCATGGCAAGATGCGCCACGCGCCATCTGCCACTTCCCCCCCCCCCTGCCGCATGGCAAGATGCGTGACGTCCCCCCCCTGCCGCATGGCGAGATGATGCGTGACGTGCGCCTGGTACTAACACTGGTATGTAACACACCCCTGACGGCAGGTGCTTCATGGTGGCGGTCAAGTCTTCCCCGACCATCATCGGCCTGGTCACCTTCCTGTTCCACACCATGGTCCTCGGGTACGACCTCACGGCCGCCACCGGGTTCACGGCACTGGCTCTGTTCAACCAACTGCGCATGCCGCTCATCGCCCTCCCGGACACCCTCAACTACTACATCCAGGCGAGGGTCAGCTTCCGCCGCATCGAAGACTTCCTCTGCCGCTCCGCGGACGATGTACGCACCGGGGCGAGCTATGGGAAGGCTGGGTCTGACAAGAGGTGCCCGGACCTCGCCAGGGGCCAGCTCAAGATTGAGAACGGTGAGCGTGTGGGGGGGGTACAGGGGAGGGGGGAGGGTACGACTGGGAAGGGGAGGGTGGGGCGTACTCATTTGTTGCTTGCCTTGATTCATTTGATTATTGACCACGCATCCCGTTCGAGACGGAGCGGGGGGATTGGTAGTAGCGATGGTGGTGGGGGGTGGAGGTGCTTGGTGTTGGTTGGGGTGGTGGTGGCGGTGCTTGTTGGCGCTGGTGGTGGCTGGCGGTGGTTTTTATTGTTGTGGATGGTTTGCGGTAGCGGTGGTTGGTGTCGATAGATGGCGGTGGTGGTCTTTGCTGCCTGTTGTTGCGTGGTGTTGCTCTTGCTTGCCCTGTTCATGCAGAATTGTGTTTTGTGTTGTTGTTGGTTGTTATTCGTTTGTGCTTGTTTCTGATCGTCGTGGTGTTAGTAGCACAGACGCGGTTTTATAGTGTACTGCAGGCGTGGTTCGCTGAGGAGAGAGCGAGGGTCGCTGCCGGCACGCAAACCCCCTGAACGAAGAATTCCAGCGGCTGGATACTAGTAGGCAAACCGTTTTGGATTGTTGTGTACCAGGTGTACCAGCTACGCAAAAGGCAAACTAGGCGAAAGTGCTAATTTATCTCCGCGTTCGTTACCCTGCACTGTGTTCGGCATCGTCGTTGTGTGGAAATCGTGCGATGTGCGCTTTCGTCGCAGGCACTTTCCGGTGGAGACAGACCCTGGAGCACTCGAAGCCCACGCTGTCGGACATCAACCTTGAAGTGCAGCCTCGCGAGCTGGTGAGGGGTGGATGTTTGTTTTATTGTTTTGTTGTGTTGGTTGTTGTTCATTTTTGTTTGTTTGTTTGTTTTGTATGTTAGTTCGTTCGTTTGTTTGTTTTTTGCTGGTTTGTGTTGTTTGTTTCGTAGCTTCTGGTCATTTTTCGGTTTGCTTTGCTCTGCTTTGCTTTGCTTTATTATTACTAGTTGGGTTTGACTTGTTTTGTTTCTTGACGTTTCGTGACTGGGTATTATTTTTTGTGAAATATTTTTGCTTACTCGTAGTGCTGTTTCGTGATGTCTTATCTTGTCTTTTTATTTTGTTTCGGTCTATCGTTTCGTTTCGTTTGCCTGCCTATGCTCACACCTTTTCTTTTTCATTTTCCCAACCCCCCGGGTTTCTATTTAGGTTTGCGTGTACGGTGCCACCGGAGCCGGCAAGAGCAGCCTGTTGATGGCTTTCCTGCAGGAGCTTGTCACCGTCCAGGGCAAGAGTCTCATGAACGGGTCCGTCGCCTACGCCAGCCAGCGCGCCTGGATTCAGAATGCGACGGTGCGTACGTTGTGCTACTGCTACTGTTGTTGCTGTTGTGGTGTGTTGTTGTCGTGGTTGTTGGTGGCGTTGGTGTTGTTGTTCCTTTTATTGCGGTCTTTGTTTGTTACGTTATTGTTGCTGCCGGCTGCTGCTGCTGAAAAACATGTGAAAACAACTGTTTTTTTTGCGTTAAATTGCCCCTGTTTTGGCGCACAATATTGTAATGGGAAGAAGCTGTGGTCCGTTAGTTATGTGAACAAATTGTTCCCGCGTTAATTAACTGATGTGAAGAACTTGTTTTTGCGTCAAGTTTTCGATGTGAATAACTTGAAGTGTTCGCGTCGTTTGCTGGTTCGCAAAAATTGTGTTTGCGTTGAAGGACGTTTGTTCAGGCGTTAAATTGTTGATGTGGACAAGCTGCGGTGACCTTGCTTTCGCGGTAATGTTTGAAAAAACAACACGTTTTTGCGTTAAAACCGCTCACCGGGTCTGTGAATAACTTTGTCGCGTTAAATTGTTTGATGTCGAGAACCTGTTTTTGAGTATCGTATGAAACTAAAGTAGTTACGTTTTGCGTTAATAAAAGTATTTGTGGGGAGACTTTCTTTTGCGTCAACGGTGTAAATGAAATTATTTTCGCGTTTATCACTGATGTAATGAACGTGTTCTTGCATTTCGTGGTTGACGTGAAGAAATTGTTTTTGCTATTCGCCTTTGTCTGCGCGGGGACGGCGTCGGGGGGGGGAGTCAGGTGCGGGACAACATCCTGTTCGGCTGCGCCTACGATGCCCAGCGCTACGAGATGGTTCTCGAGGCGTGTGCCCTCAAATCGGTGAGTAGTGTGTGTCTTTTTTTTTGTTTATTGTTTTTCTTTCAACTTTTCAACTTTTCAACTTATACGAGTACTTGTTTCCTTCTTTTCGTTTCCTTCTTTTTGATGTTGTCTTTTTATTTCAACGCATTCCAGCAGAGACACATATTCTTCACGACAAGTGCTCTTTTCCCGCCCGAAATCACGGGCCAGCTTGTAGTATGTCCCGGACACGCTTTGGAATCAAAACGTCGATTTTGTGTACCCTGTTGTTACAAGAGAAGAGATACTCAGTTGGCAGAATTAAGATTATGAATGTCTTGTTTTCATTGGCTACTGAGAAATCAACCATGGCTCTCTAGGGACACACTTGTGTAGTCCTGCCTTACGGCAGAGAAGGAGAAGCACAGTGCACATTCGGTTCGCCCTGCCTTTCGTGCATCGCTGCGCGATCCTAGCCGAGGTATACAAGCTAATGGCACGAGACTGCTTGCTGCTGTTGATAGGCCTAACTAAAACCTAGGACTATTGTGGTTTCCTCTACCATGTTCGAGAGTTTCCCCTGCGGCCGTGAAATGTATGGTGGTATATATAGGTGGAGGTGTAAAATGAAATGTTGATTGTACTCATCGGTAGGCCCCAAGGGTGCCCAGGCACACAATCATATTATCGTATAAGGCTCCCCTTCGAAATTGTGGTTGACATGAAATCCCGGGCGTGTCGCGAGCTGAAAAGGGCACCGCGCTAGTAACACCGACCACCGCGCGAGTAATACCGACCACCGCGCGAGTAGTACCGACCAGCCCACACGAGTTTATTAGTTATTTATTTACACAGTACAACTCAAATATCACAAGAAGAAACAAGGATTATATTGGTGCGGGTGTCCCTTATTTTTTCACACATTGTTTTTTTCAATTTTCTTACGTGTCGCCATCAAATCAGTCAATACATCACAATATTCACTTGTTGAAAAAAAATGGTCGACGAAACTTGAACTCGTACGAAAGTTAAAGTTGACCCCCCTCCCATGTATACTTAAAAACAACCGTCTGACAACGGAATTATCGAAAAAGACAGAAGTATCAAAATACGATGTTAGCGAATTATCGAGATGTCGACTCCTCCGATCACCGACTTATCGAAATAATTCACATATCAACAACGAATTATCGACTTCACGTACCTATGGAAGTATAGCAACAACGAATTTATCGACGCGTCGAAACATCGATTCATCGAAATGCAGAAACTTATCGAAATATCGATTTTTCGTGTGATCGAAACATTCAGGATCTCGAGATCCTGGATGCGGGGGACCAGACGGAGATAGGCGAGAAGGGGGTCAACCTGTCGGGGGGCCAGCAGCAGCGGGTTAGCCTGGCGAGGGCGGTGTACGCGGACGCCGACATCGTGCTGCTGGACGACGTCCTCAGCGCTGTGGACGCCCATGTGGGCAAGCATATATTCGACAAGTGTATCAGAAAGGTGTAGTACGAAGCATGATTGTATTGTGGTGGCATATCGTGCCATACTTAATCAGATGTTATCGTGTCGTATAGTTTCACACCATGGCGTTTCTTACGTCTCGTTGTCTGTAAGCCGCACGCGGTTTCATTTGCTGTTGTTGTAGGCTGCATTTCGCCGTACACGTTTCGTGTTTCGCTGCCTAATGTCCGTGGTGAAAATGTTTTGTGCTGTACACCCTGAAGCTATTTTGTTGTGGGGTCCATAGTGGTCGTGTGAACACTGATAGCGCTTTGTCATATATAATTTATTGCATAGTATCGTATCTTATCCTTATTATTTTAATATAATGTCAACTCATATATTAAAAAAAAAAAAAAAAAAACAGCTGTGAGCTCGAGGATTTCGTCGAAAGCTCATATTTGCTAGCTGAGTGTAATACTTCGATCGCGCGTACTTACGGATTTTATATGTCCTCATGTAGGGTGCACATCCCGTATGAGGGGGACACAATCTGAGGCTGTAGAAATGTCAACTCATATATATCATACCGTGTCAGATTACTTGTTGATTTATACGAGTTTCGATTTTGAAACGTACTGGTGATGTCTCATGTCTGGTAGCTACGTAATGGTTTAATACATGGTTCATTATAAACGGGGTTTAGTACGGTTTGGCTTGGTTTTGTGTTATCGGGCGTGTGATTTCGTGCTACTATGTAGAGGGTCACCTCGACGCGGTTGATTCCCACGTAGGCAAGCACTTAGTTTGCAGTGCATCAGAATGGTATTACCAGGTATATCGTATTGGACGTATAGTTTCGGTTCGGCTCGGTTCAGCTCGGGCTGGATCGGGTCGGTTCGGTCCGGTTCAATTTGGTTCACTTCAATCGATAGTATCGTCTCTAACCCCCCCCTGGCGCTTCGCGCTTGGTGTTAGCAATGTCTGCCTGGTCGGTGAAAACCCGTCATGCTCCGTCCCGGCATTGTAGGGATGCGAGTGTCTATGGTCATACGACTACGGCCATGCATGAAAGTGAAGTACCCCCCTGTTTTGACCTGTTTTGACCATTTTTTTACGCCTTCTAAGGTGTTGAAAATGAAGGCGGTGGTGTGGGTTATCACCAAGTGGTCATGTCCGCCCCGTAATGAGCAACCCCTACCACCCCCCTTTTTTTCCCCTTGATATACCTTGGAATGTCTTGAGATCGAGACCCTAGTGTTGGTTACTCACCAGGTGGCATTGTCCGCTAATCGTTTCTTAACCCCTGTTTTGACCTGTTTTGGCCCCGTTTTTACGCCTTCGAAGGTGTTGAAATTGAAGACGGTGGTGTTGGTTACCCACCAGGTGGCCATGTCCGCTCCGTATGCGGATCGAATTGTGGTGATCGACAGCGATGGGACGATCAAGGAGCAAGGAACTTATGAGGTGACTCGGAGTTGGCTTGCTTGCTTGGTGGTGGTAGTGATGGTGGCGGCGGTGAGGTGGTGGTGCTGGTGTTATTGATGTCTTCTGGTGTTGTTTGTTACTGCGGTTTGATGCTGGCGTTGCGTTTTTTTTCTGGTTGTTAGTGTCGCTGTTGGACTTTGTGTTGTAAAATAGAACACATCGAGTTTGTGTTGTAAAATAGAACACATCGAGCAGATCATCGATTCCCACAGTTCATGATCTAGACCCTTCCAGGGCAGACGCGTTCCTGATCTGTATGATCTGTAAGATCTGTGCGATACAGCTCATGTTGCCGGTTGGGAGCCGTCTATTTTGCGTGGCCTAGGTTGGGTCTTCTGGGTTGCGTCTGTACTAATCAGATCCTGCACACGCCATCTCGTAACGCCAGAGATTAGATCTATACGATGTAGATCGCCATTTGTCCGGCGTGTGCAATTCTTATTGTCGCTGGTGTTGTGGGTCTTGGCGTTTTTGCTTTTTGTGGTGCTGTCGGGGCTTGATGGTGCTGTCGCTGGTGTTGCCGTTGTTGGCGTTTTTGTCGGTGATGTTTTTGATGTGCTGCTGGGGCTTTTGATGGTGTTGCTACTACTGTGAGTTGAATTCATGTATATGCCACTCTCAAGTAACGAAAAAACACCGTCGGAAAAGTTTGTTTTGTTGAGTCTGGTCAAAACGTGGCGCGGAGAGCCTACCGACCGCAGACATTTGACTCTTCCAAAACAAAAAACTATTGAACGGAAAATCCCAGGAACTTTCGTCCCAGGGAGAAGGACGCCTGATGGAGGTGATCGAAGCGGGGGGAGCCGAGGGCTCGAAGCTTGTGAGGCAGGCCAGCACCAGCAGCATGATGGATGACAAGGTGCGCTACAATACCCCCCCCCCCTCCCCATGTGGGAGTTATAGAGGCGTTATTACCTTGGATAAATTCAGCACCTGTCTGCAGATTTTGCTGTTGTCTTTCTCACAAGAAGTGGTTGTCATAATCTACTCGTAGTATTAATAGTGCATGGTCACTAAGACAGAAATATTAAATATTAGTACATCAGGAAATACGTGAGTGTTTTTTTTTTTTTTCAGCAAACAAGATCAAAGAAAAGTACCATACGACCACAACGCAAAAAAAAACGTACATACCCGACCGTAATCGATGCGGGGTACTTTTTAGTTTCCAGTCGAATTTACATACTACCTGATACTACCCCTGATACAGACTTCGTGTTTAATTTTGTTTTTTTTTCCCGCTGTTGCTCCTCCTTTGGTTGTGTCTGTGTTGACCTATTTTATTTTTGGATGTGAGCTGGGGGACTACGTATTAAGTCGCTGACTATCTGTTCTGTTGGCTAGGTATTACAGCCCGTTGCGTGCGGTAATTTGCGACGTTCCGCGTCTTCGTCTCTTACTGGCGCACTTGTCGCTTGACGTGCTTTTTTTTCCCTTTGTTTTGTTTTGTTTTGTTTTGTGTTTTTTCATCGCATTTGTTTTCTTCGCTCTTTTTTTCTCTCTCCCTTCCAGTCGTAGCTCAGATCCGGGGTTACATACCAGAGGCTATTCTTCCCCCCCATGGTCAAACGACTACGGCCACGCATGAAAATGAAGGACACCCCGAGGTTCTATGGTCATACGACTACGACCATGCATGAAAATGAAGTACACCCCCACTACGGTTCGTGCGTTGCGTTTTTTTCATCTCGAAGACTTCAGCTCCTTTCTTCCCTCGTCGAATCGCGTCTAATCGTGATGTTTTTGTATATATTATTGATGAATATTGATAAGTGCTACCGGTAAGTCAGTTAGTTGACTTGCTTCGGCACCCAACGAATAATTAGCCGACGTCCAGCCAAGGCATGCCTTATTCACAGCCCCAGTATTTTACCTATTTCTCTCTCAGGACGTCAAGGAGCCGACCAAGCCGGAGACGAAGAGGATCATCGAGGTGGAGAAGCGCGCGGTCGGCCGTCCGAAGCTGTCCCTTTTCACCACCTACTTCCGCTTCTGCGGTGGGCTGTGGTTCGGCCTGACCTGGGCGGGACTGTCGGCGGTCTGGCAGGGACTGACGGTCGCACAGAGCTTCACCCTCAAGGTGCGCGGCAACGGAAAAAACAGTAGGTATTGTTGTCATGGGCAGGTGTTGATGATTTTCATGGCAGTAGGTACTGTTGTCATGATAGTATTGATAGGTAATATTGGCATTCAGTAAGAGTGATGGTCATGAGAATACTGCGTATATAATTGTCGTGGCGGTAGGCACTCCTAATTTTACAGTATGTTGTATTGTCATGATAAAGTAAGCAAACTTTCCCGTTTGTAATGGCAGTAGGTATTCGTACCTGGTACGCGCTTTGTATATTAGCTCTTTGGACAGTTCCGCGAGGTCCTTGGTATTTCCTAAAGTTGTACCATGGCTCTACTCATATTTGAAGTATATGTGTACCCCGCCCCCCTCCCTTCCCCTTAGCCCTCCCACCCCCATTCTCACACCTCCGCCACCCCCTTCCCCCCTCCCCCCACGCTCACGCACACCCCCGTCCTCCTGATGCCCTGGCTGTACTCCCTTAGACATGGATCAACCAAATGGCGAACGGGGAGAAGTCGGGGTCTGGGCTGTGGCTGTACGTGAGCATCAGCTTGGCGAGTTTCTTGGGCCTGCTGCTGAGGACGCTGCTCATCACCTCGGGAAGCCTCAGAGCCTCCAGGTGATTGTTTTTTTTTGTTACCTTATTTGTGTCTTTCAATACGACAACCTGGTTGGGTTTTTTTTTTTGTTGGTTTGTTGTTTCGTTTTTGTTGCTTCTGACCATTTTGATCGCGATGATGCTGTTGTGATCGTTTTCATCGCTATGCTACCGCTGTGTGGTCGTTTTAATCACTTTGAGTGATCATTTTGATCGTTCCTACAAGTGCTGTGATCGTCTTGATCGCTACTAGTGCTGTTTGGTCGTTTTGACCACTTCGATCATTTTGATCGCTCCTACTGCTGTGATCGTGTTGATCGCTACTACATAGTGCTGTGTGGTCGTTTTTATCACTATCTCATCCTTTTGATAATCGTGTTAAAAAGGACCAGGGTGTACATCAATACTTCGCAGTTGCTTTGCTTTTGTGGACGAGGACGCTGTTTACAGGGGGGGGCATTGGGCACGCCTTTACATTTGAGCTGGCGAAGGCGGAAATCTGCGACGTCCGACTGAATTTTTCCGACAAAAATATACTTTAGTAGCAGTAATCCGTACTTTTCGATGCCTTACACCGCCGCACACAGCAGTTCACGGCAGTTTCAAATGTCCCCCAGCGGGAGATGCCGGCCAGAGCTACCCTACATTGTCGTAGTTTGTGGCTTTAAATACAACCGGGTTGCTTATTTTTGTTTTATTTTGTTCATTTCGATCATGTTGGTCAATTTGTTCAATCTAAAAGAGTTGATGGCTCTACATACCTAGTTTTTTTTTAACGGTTTTGATACTCTTGATCAGTTTGATGGTTTTGTTTAATTTCGTTGCCGTTTTGAACATTTATTTTGATCATGTGTTTCTATCAATTCGGTTTAATCATCCGTTATTCACCATTCAGTTTAATCACACTCGTTTTTAGCCGTTCATTTTGATTATTCGTTTTTGACCATTCAACTTCATCATTCGTTTTTGGCAAATTCTGCTTGCTTTTATGTATTCACACGCTTTCTGAAGGACGGCCCACCATGTGATGTCGAAAATGGTATTCGAAGCTCCCGTGGGGTGATGATTTAACGGAACAGTTTCATCAACCTGTTTGTTGCCGTTTTGACCATTCAGTTTGATCATTGGTTTTGACCATTCAGTTTGATAATTCGTTTCGATCATTGACTTAAATCGTTCGTTTTTGTTTCCACAAATTAAGCTTCGTTCTGAAGGATCGTTTACCATACAATGGCCAAACATTCAGTTTGATTATTCGAATCCGCCATTGAGTTACATACTACCTTCTTATTTTTGCTACAAATTTCGCTTGCTTTTGAAGGACCCTTCACCATTCTATGGCAAAAACCCACCGAGTTAAATTACTTGTTTATGACACATTACGCTTGCTTTTCTCAAGGACCGTTCACCATGACGATGGCGAAAACGGTGCTCGTTCAGTGTGATAATCGGTTTCGACCATTGAGTTTGATCGTCCGTTTTATATCCATTCGGTTTTATTATACGTTTGTGACAAAATTCGCTTTTTACTTGTGAAGGACCGTCCACCATGCGATGGCGAAAACGGTGTTCGGAGCTCCGGTGGGATGGTACGACGCGACCCCACTAGGCCGCATCTTCAACCGGTTCAGCTCGGACGTCATCACGCTCGACAAGGACCTCATGAACGACATCTCCAGCTACTCCGACATGGTGAACCCCCAAAGCCTTTGCCTTTTACCGTATTAGAAACACCGATGTACAGGATATTGTAATCTGAGGTCGGTGCCGTACCGTATTATAAACACCCTTGTACAGGATTTCGTAATCTGAGGTCAATTGCCAGCTCTTGCCTTGACAAAACAGCCGGCTCTTCGTGACGAACAACAGCCCACGAAGATATTTTTCCTTTTTTTTTTCTTGGCCCTCGGACAAAGTATCTGTACATGTCCCAGTCCAGCGTGAATCGAATATGCTCTAATA
This sequence comes from Saccharina japonica, assembly GCA_008828725.1. Classification (NCBI taxonomy): domain Eukaryota; class Phaeophyceae; order Laminariales; family Laminariaceae; genus Saccharina; species Saccharina japonica. Next base: position 151,781 of record MEHQ01003247.1, read on the forward strand.
TACCGCCGTGTTTTGGTACGTGCGTATTATGGAATCAAATCTGAATATTGCCACTGTTGGAAGACGTGCAGTTACGCAGCTAGACTGCCCCCGCTTGTTTTTCATCTCATTTTTGGTCGTCACTTTTTTATGTACGTTTCCAGCTTTCCAGCTCAACCCGTACGTATATATAATACAGGCTGGTTCAAGCATACCGCGGAAAATTCAGTCAGTGGCCAATGTCCACGTCGTTTTTCTGGAGATAGACCCTGAAATTTGGCCCACGTGTTATATGCGCCCTACCCGAGACTTTAACGGATGCATTTTGTTTTTTTTTTCCGTCAGATATTGTTTGTTTTGTATTTTTTTGGGAAATTTGGGTCTTAAGAGATCCAACATTTCCGGCGAAAAAATAAAACCCATTTGTAAAAGGCTCGGGTAGGGCGCATAAAACACGTGTACCAAATGTCAGGGTATATCTCCAAAAAGCGGCGTGGACATTTGGACTTTAGTGCGGTTAAAGTGCAAAAATAGGCGTTGCCTCGTAATTACTTAGTTTCAGTATATAATCGATTTTGGGCGTTAAATAGGACTTAATATGATCATACGCAGTCAGATCTTCGCATATTTGCGTGAAACTTTGTACAAACATGCCTTGGACCACCTGGAAGCGGCTCGTTCAGAAAAAAAAAATGGGGGGGGGAAAAGTTTTCCTACGAAAACGCCTGACTATTGTTGACCACTTTGAAGGCCTGTGATTGGTCGGGCCACATTGTCGGCGGTAGCGCCAGTTCTAGGTCCTTGAAAAAAACACTGGCGATGTCACCCTCTTCCACTGTTCATGGCGGTCACTATGATACCAAATATGTGACATTGGAGTTGCTATTGCATGCGGCGTTCGTGACTGACGAAATTTCGGGTGATATGCCTGAACCAGCTCGTATTAATAGGAGGTTTTGTTTTGCCCTCGATGATCTGTTGGGCAAGCCGTGATCTTAGGTATCTTGCATCCCCCCACCCCCCTGTTCTTGTCTTTGTTTTTGTCGCGCGGAAGGTTCAGCATTTCCTCTGCTCGCCGAGTTTGATCGATTTTTTATTTTTGGCAACTCGCGCCACGTGCTGCTATATGCCCTGGTATGCATGGTACCACTTTGCCCCGAAATAGAAGGGCCGATTGTGTATCCATTCTTGATCAAAACGGTCCTTACACTTAACGGGGTGGTCTTTTTTGTGAATAGGTTTATAACTCGCTTCCATTTTGAAGAACTGCACGAAGTACTTCGAACTAGAGTTGAATAATGTTTTTGAATAGCATACCTGGTTGTTAACCCTTTTAGGACGGCAGTCCCGTTTTGGGGACAAACCACTCTAATTCTAAGTTATGTGTCCCCAAAACGGGACTCCAGTCCTATAAGGGTTAACAGCTGTGTATATATCCTGCCTGCTCTAACGCCCCTTTCCCGGCTCCTTGCCTGCCTGCAATTTCGTGGAATTTTCCTGCGGTCCGTTCAAAATGTGTGTGTTTTTTTTTCCAGCTGATGGGAGTGGTGGGCGTGGTGGTGGTGATTGCCACAGCTATCCCCATTCTGACGGTGGCCATGATTCCCGTACTCGGCCTGTGCTACTACTACGCGGAACGATACCTGCAGGTGAGCTGTGGAGCTTGTTGTTTTCCTGTTGTAAGTTGCGTTTTTTGCTGGATTTCTTGTCAGGCGTCCTTGCAACAACTTGAACGCGTTGGAATTGACGCCGGTCGATACGATAGCTACCGGTGAATTTTGAAGCGCTTGTCTCCCTGTGGGGTAATAAGTGTAATTTTTTCCTCGATTTCGGCGATGCGTTCTTGTAACGAAGTACACGATTAATAGCTGAACATGTCATATGCTAACGCAATCGATACATTCAGGTGAGAAGTTATGAAGGTTGCATGTACGTAGCGCACTATGATAGGCCTGTCATGCTAAGGCAGTCGTTATACCCACGTACGAGTCAAGGTTTGAAGCTTTGTTTCCCGTTGTATTGTACTACTGCTTTCTCGACTTCGCTGGTAGTTTGCTTGTTTGTTGTGCACTGCACCTGTATCTCGAAAACCAATCGGTACACACAGGCCAAGTTTGTTTAAGCTTTTGCATTTTTTTGGTTTAGGTGTTTTTTTGTCGTCGTCGATGTAAGCGATACTTTCTTGTTCGCAGCGAACCACAGTAGAAATATACATTATTATTCTTTTTCTTATTGTTGTTATTATTATTCTTCTTCTTATTCTGATGTTTTCCCCACCCCCTTCTTTCCTGTTTTTTTTTTTTCTTTGTTTCCCTGCGTTTTTGTTGTTTGTGTGTGCGTTGTTGTCCTTGTTTTTTTTTTTTTTTCTTATGCAGACTTCGCGGCAGCTGAAGCGGCTTGAAGCGGTGACGAGAAGCCCTCTGTACGCGCACTTCAGCGAGAGCGTCAACGGCGTCGCCACCATCCGCGCCTACGAGGTAAGCCTATAACCCGTGTTGGAATATTTTGCGTTTTTTGTTATCGGGTGTTTGGACATTGGATACTGGGTGTATATTAATAAACTGAAGAAAAAAAACAGCTGTGAGATCGAGGATTTCGTCGAAACTTATCTTTGCAAGCTGAGTGGGATATATATATCGCATCCCTCTTTTTGCGAAAGTAGTTTGTCACTTACAACCAACCCCCCCAAAACAAACAGACAATGTGTGTATATGTATATATGTACGAAGTATATACTCGTATATATTTATCGAAGTATATACTCGTATATATTTATCGTGTGCCTCGTTGAGGGAAACTTATTTATGTCACGAAATAGTATGGATTCATTATTCTCACAATGATTCAAGACACTACTCGTACGTAATTTGTTTCACCCTCCCACACCCCATTTTTTTCATGTACTGTGTGTAGGAGGCCCCCCCTTTTTTACCCTGATTCCCCTAAAAGGAAACCACTACAGCAGTGGGTGCCCCGATTTAAGAACGCCCGATTTAAGAGCGTTCGGGATTTAAGAGCGGTCAAATCGGCATGTCCTGCCTACACTAAAAGCTACTCGTGTATACATATTATATATATATATATTGCCCACTACAGAGAAAAGCAGTGTGTAGTTGAGAGCGCTTGTTTTGGATTGTCACTGGGCCCTCTTAGATAGGGGTACCTACCCACTGCAGTAGTTCATAAACATTCAAGAAGGCATGAAGTCATCGATTTCACTACGTAGGCGGCGTTATCCCACGAAAGCACTGGCCTCTCGCTCGAAATCGAACGACAGACCCGTCTCGTATGGGCCTCTTATCGTGTACCACTCTGTCCAGAAATATAAGCACCGTTTGTACATACATTTTCAATAATAACGGTGATTGTATTTCTGGACAGAGTGGTATCTGGTATCATCGTTTTCCACATGAAACATCGATTTCGTTTTTCGTCGCCATTGCCGTCATCGTCATATTTCCGGTCGACACTGCTGTCTTGCGTCATTTTCGCGCTCGAACCTTTTCAGGCGGAGGGAAGATTTATCGCCGGAAACGAAAGCATGGTCGACAAGCTCAACCGCGCCCACTACTCCCTGTGGTGCTCCAACTACTGGCTGACCAATCGCGTGAGGTTGATCGGGGCCACTGTGTGCGGTCTGGTCGGTGGCTTCCTGGTCGCCTCGGTGAGATTCGAGGGGCTCTCTATTGTGCAGTCTTGCGGCGTATTGTTTATTTTGTTGTTGTTTTGTGGTGCCGTTTTTGTCTTCTCGTGTTTTCGCTTTGTGTTTTGTGTTTTTGCTGTGTTTTGTCATTAGTTTTTTCGTGTGTGTGTGCTATGGTTTGGACCAGGACTCTTGAACCTGTTTTGGTTACGTACATAGTTATTCCAGGGGACCATAGTAAATTGGGACCTATGGTATACACAAAAACCTATAGATTTACCTTTTTTTACTATTACGGAGGACCATAGTAAATAGGACCAAATATTGTTAGTAAAAATACTTAAATGTATAGGTTTTAGTGTGAAAAGAAGGTCCTATTTACTATGGTCCTTGCCCGTAATAACAAAATCTGGTCATATTTACGTGGTACTGGCCTCAAACTTTAGAGAGGGAGGCACGTCACGAATGCCACTGTTAGTAGTGGCGCAGTTTCACCGCGGTGGGATAGTTGTGTTCGCGCGAAACAACAACAAGCCGAACACGCACAATTAGCATCAGCTCCCTCCCCCCCCTCCCTCCCTTCCTCCCTCCCTTCGTCCTTCCCTCCCTCCGTCCGTCCTCCCTTGCCTCCCTCCGTTTTATTCACGCGGTGGCACAGGTTGCCAGCATCGATGGGTCGACAGCGGGGCTCGTGATCACGTACTCTCTGAACTTCACGATCACCATCGTGTTCACCGTCAGACTGCACGCGCAGATGGAGATGAGCGTCAACTCGATCGAGCGCCTTGACGAGTACTGCAAGGTGCGGTGGGGTTGCAGGGCCGTTTTTTTCGCTCGGGGGGGGGGGGTTGGGTCTGTCGTTGCTGCCCATGCTCCTGCTTGAGGGCGCGGAGTGCGGGGGGGGTGGCGCACTCTTTTGTTGCTTGCCTTAGTCATTTGACCATTGACCATGCATCCCTTTCGAGAGGGCACGGAGGGGGGAGGGTAGTCTGCGCTTGCTCCCCACGTTGGTGCTACTGTTGTTGGTCCTGCTGGTGCCGCTGTTGTTAGGTTTATCGCAGTCTTGTTTTTGGTTTATGTTGAGTTCGGTTCCGTTCGGTTTTGTTTGGGTTGCCCTTAACCCGTTTCTGGTCGACTTTTTTTTTTCGGTTCAGATGGGTGTTGCCGGTTCGTCCTACAGCAGTTCGATCTTCGGGTCGGGTGTGCTCCGTTAGGTTCGGTTTAGTTCTCGTCGATTTCGTTCGATTTGGTTCGGTTTGATTCGGTTCGGATTGATTCGGATCGATTCGGTTCGGTGTGGTTCGGTTCTACATGCTGTCGTCGGGACAAACCTTTATTACTATGCTGCGTTGATTTAACGTACAGTAGATGTATAGCGCGTTGTCTGTTTTTTCAACCTCTATCGAACCTACCTTGACCTTGCGTCAAATTAACGCCAAACGTCCCCTACCCCCTCCCCCCACCTCCCCGTTGCCGGTCCTGCTCGTGAAATCTGTCAAATATTCTGTCGAAAAATCGTCGATATTCGGTCCATATTCCGTCGATAACTTGCCGAAAATACGTCGGTAATCGGTCCGCGTTCCGTCGAAACTTGGTCGAAACTTGACACCTATTCCGTCGTTATATTCTGTCGAAATTCCGTCGGTATTACGTCGAATCACGGAAAATAACGGCAATATGCCAACCAAATATATGGATCACAGCTGCCGCAGGAGGCACCGGCCGTGGTGGAGAGCAGGAGGCCGCCGGCAAACTGGCCCTCAGCCGGAGAGGTGGACATCAAAAACCTTACGCTCAAGGTGGGTGATCTATTCGGCTGCTGCGCTTGTTCTTCTGCTGCTGCTGCTGCTTGTTTTTCAATGTTAACAAATGTAATGTTTTTCGTTTTTTTTTAAATGTTTTGGAAGCTTTGAAGTTTTTGTCGCTGTTGTGTTTTGTGTCTTTTTTTGGGGGTTATTTGTCTCTTGCGAGGTAACTTGCTATCGGGATGTCGGTGTTCCTGAGGTCGATAAAGCGAGAGAGTTGCACATTGCCCCTCGTGGGAAAATCCCCCCAACATTTGATTTTCCCCACGCTCCCCGTTCCCTGCCCGCTTCCGGCCTTCCTGTTGACATCACACAACCACCAGCACACATATTTGTATCATCTGTCAAATGCTTGTTAATATACCATTGTACGCAGTTAAAAAAAAATGGTGTAAATGTTGTTCCTGGTAGTTTGGTGTGTGTTTCTACAGTAGAAAGATATGAAATGTTGTATTTTTTTTCTCGTGAGGAATTGAAAGTTCCATAGAGTATTTTTTGCGGGGACATGCAAGAATGTAAGGATGTAAGCTTTTGGTCCTATGTACGTCGTATCACTAGTAAACTTCTTATCAGCACGTGTATATAGCAATGTAGTTAACTTCAATATGCGACTTGACTCATGGTTTCCTGACGCTCTCTCCCCCCCCATCTCTCTCCCTCCCTCCCTCCCTCCCCTGTTTGCTCTCTCTTTTGTCCGCTTCCCCTTTCATTTTGTTACGTTCCTGTTTTCTTTCCCCCCTATATTTGTTCTTGTTGCTGCTGTTGTTGTCCTTGGTGGTGGTGTTTGGTGTTGCTGCTATACGTACGGCTGTTGCTGCTACCTACGGCTGTTGGTGATTGTCGGCGTGTCAACAGTACGCTTCCTCGAATGAGCCCGTCCTTCACGGTCTCACGTTCCACGTCCCCCCGCGCACACGGGTCGGTATCGTGGGACGCACCGGGGCGGGCAAGTCGTCACTCATGAACGCCCTCTTCAGGTGCGGGGTGGTGTGGTGTGGTGTGTTGTCTGTAATGTTACTGCTTTGAATTACGTGGAAATGCCGGTAATTACCTGGTTACAGGTGTTAGGATCGTATTTATGTATTTATAAAAAAAAAAAAAAACAGCAGTGAGATCGAGGATTTCGTCGAAACTCATATTTGCAAGCTGAGCGTGATACTTCGATCGCGCGTACTCGAGGGTTTTATGTGTCCTGACAGGCAAGATGTACATCCCGCATGAGGTGAACACAATCTGAGGCGTATCTGTAGTACTTGGGAGGCGTATCGTAGGTGGGAAACCAGGGGTTTTCCCAGCGAGAGGCCAACGAGCCCTTTTTGCTTTTGGTCTGTCATCATCACGCAAAAAAAAACAAACCTGCTCTTCTTCTATCTCCAAACAAAAACACACACGTGAGTACCGGCGAGTACCTGGTCAATAGGCAAACCTGGCAAGGAGTACTAATGTGTCCCGACCTGACCTTACCTACACTTGGCGTCGACGGTGGGACTGGCGGTGTTGGTGGTGTTAGTGGAGGTGGTGAGGATGGGCGTGGCACTTTAGGTGGTTCTGTTGCTTTTGCCGACAAGTGGTGGTGGTGGTGGTGTTGGTTTTTTATGTTGGTGGTGGCGGTGGCATGGTGGTGGTGTTGGTAGTTTCGGTGGGGTTGGTGGTGGGGTTGGGGTGACGTCGGTGGTGTTGGTGGTAGGTGGCGGTACTGGTTGTGGGGTGGTGGTCGAGACAATGTTGGTGGTTTTGTGGTGGCGGGGGTGCTGCTGCTGCTGCTGTTGCAGTTTTGTTGTTGTGTCGAGTCTTCTTGTCGACTCTGCTTGTGCTTTCGCCGGGGCTGCTGCTGCTGCTACTGCTGCTGCTGCCGCTGTTTTTTGGTGGGCGTGGGGGTGTTGCTGTTGTTTCTCTCTGCCTTTTGATGTTGCTGTTGCTATTTCGTGCTGCTTTTGCTTTTTCGGTGCTGTTGCTGCTTTTCTGGTGTTCCTTAAGGTGTGTGTGTTTTTTTTTCTTGTGTGTTTGCTTTGTTGCTTTGCTCGGTTTCGTTTTGTGTTTCGTTCGCTGACAATTGGTCTGCTCTCTTGTTTGTTTCTCGTTTTTGTTTGTTGCTCATTGTTTTAGTACAGCGTTTTTGTTTGTTGCTCATTGTTTTGTTTGATCACCTTGTTTTGTTTCTTCCCCCTTGGTCTTCCCTTTGTTTTGTGTGTTACGTTGCGTTTTTGTTGTGGGTGGTGATTTGTTTGCTGTGTCTACAGGATGGTTGAGCCCATGCCCGGTTCGTCCGTGGTGGTTGACGGGGAGGACATTCTGCGGATGGGTCTCCAGGACCTAAGGAGGCGTCTAGCGATCATCCCTCAGGACCCTACATTGTTCGAGGGCACCGTGCGGTGAGGCAAAACAAAAAACAGGCCGGAACAGCGAAAATCTACAAGCCATTTCCCAGCACCAAAACAAATATACAGTAGGTCGAAAAAGCGAAAATCTAATAGCCATGGACCGAACATTCAAAGGACGAAAGGCAGAAAGAAAAGGCCAAGAACTTACGTAGTAGAAAGGAATATAATAATTCAACAAACGGAATAATGAAAAAATAATCGTATAAAAGACATGTGGGCCAAAAATTAAAGAACGATGTACAGAAAGTATCAGGAAAAGAGTACGTAGAAAGAAGTAAGAAAAAAATAGCGAAAGGCGTATTATGCATACACATAAAAGAGCAAGAAGGGACTACGGTAGAACAAGGGGCAGAAAGGAGCCGAGAAAAGAGCATGCAAGAATAGATTTGACGGGCAAAGCTTGAACGAAGAAGCAAGAAGGCCGTGGCTTGTCTTGACGCTTGCCTTGTCTCGTCTTTTACCACGGCGGACCACCCCCTCTGATATCACCGCGTCTTGTCTCGCCTCGTCTCATGTTTCGGACGTCTGCCTTTTTTTTTATTTGATAGGTCGAACGTGGATCCCTTTGACGACTACAACGACTCAGAGGTGAGATAGCTTTTTTCCCCCCCTTGTCCCACTATTCCTACTCCAAATTTGTATCGTGTTTTTGATTCCAGGTACGAAATGTTTTGTCCACGTGTCGCAAGTCCCGTCTTTGCCCTGATCCTTGAGGTTGCAACACGGGTCCTCTTGCTCTCTTTCGTGCTTCGTCGAGACCTCCGACCCCGAGCTGTCCCTCGCCACCACCGCGTGTTGATGTTGTTGTGTGTTTCGTTGAAGAACAGACCTCTTAACCATAATTGTTTTATATTTGGTAGGCTCGTCGCGAGCGTCGCTGCTGCTGCTGCTACGTATTCTCGTAGCTTTAACCTGCGCACGGGTATTTAAGCGGAGAGCGTTACTGCTGCTGCTGCTGCTGCTGCTGCTGCTGCTGCTGCTGCTGCTGCTCATAGTTTGTACCTACAAATACTGAACTGTATTCGACCAGCGTTGCCCCTGCTGCTCATAGTTTATTTGCACTTCGTATACCCTTCTGTGGTACCTACGGATGCGGCAACTTCCTCACACCTCGGACATAGCGTGATCTATCTATCTATCTATCTATCTACAGATCATCTACAGATCATCTACAGATCATCTACAGATCCTTTAGTTCCTCACCTGCCGTTGTGAAAGGTTGTGCAGGATCCGCATAGTACAGATCCAACCCAGGAAACATTTTTTAGATCATGCTGATTATACAGCTTCCACCTCGCAACATGAGTTAGATCCTACAGATCATACAGTTCATCTGCCTGATCATGATCTATCTGTAGATGACTTGCCCGAGGTGTCAACTTGTTCAGTTCGCTGGGAGAGAGAGTGCGGCGCGCCGGTAGTACCCCATCCCCCGCCATCATAATGCCACCACCCCTCGCAGGCTTGTATAGGTCGTTCAGATTTCCCTTTACGTGTAGGCTTACTGTTGTTCTTGCTGCCCCTCCCTCTCCCCCGTCCTGCCGGCGACGCCGTTTCCCCCGCGAAGAACGTTCCTTGGAACGTTGTTGTATTTAAAAAAAAAAAAACGAGAACAACAAAAACAAAAAAAAACAAAGGTGTGGTGAGATAGCAAAACATCCTCATATCTCGAATATATTTTCATGCTCAAGTGTACTGCTATGATATACGTAGTGCTGTACTGTTTACAAAATCCTGTACTATTTATATAATGTCGTGCTACCTCTGCGCATTATACCGTACTCCTACTGCCGACGAATACTGCACGCCTATTGCACACCTACTGTACTGCTACTGTTCGCCTGATGCACACCTACTGTGCTGGTACTGTTCGCCTGATGCACACCTACTGTACTGCTGCTGAACGTATTACGCGTACTGCAGGTCTGGGACGCCCTCCGGCAGTGCAGGCTGCACTCCTACGTGGCCGCCCAGGACCTGCGGCTGCAGCATGCAGGTGAACGCCTTGAGGAGATCGTGCCTACGAATGGCGTCGTATTGTTGCGTTGGGTTGGTGTTGCGTTGGGTTGGTGTTGTATTGTGGCTGGCTTGAGTTAGGTTCGGTTCGGTTGGGTTGGGGTTGGATTGGGTTGGATCGGGTTGGGTTGGGCTTGGCTGGGCTGGAATGGGCTGAGTTGGGCTGGGCTGCCGTGTGTTTTGCTTTGTGATGTTGTGTTACCTAGCCTTCTCCCTACCCCCCACCCGTCCTTCGCATATTCCCTAACCCTGCCCGCCCGCTCCCATTCGTGTTCCGCCCCCCCCCTTTTTTGCTTGCTTTTGCTTGTGCCGACCACAGTATCCGCGGGGGGCAGCAACTTGTCGGTTGGACAGCGGCAGCTCATGTGCATGGCAAGAGCGCTGCTGAGACGCGCCGCTGTGTTGGTCATGGACGAGGCCACCGCTAACGTCGGTAAGGCGTCATGAAAGAGGGGGGAAGGGGGGGTGATATGAGGCGCCTGNACCCTCGCATCCTCACAATGCCGGGAAGTAGCACGTTGAGTTTTCACCAACCAGGCAGACATTGCTTGCTCCAAGCGCGAAACGCCGTGAGGTGCTGAGCGAGTCGCATGAAGGGTGAGCTGCATCCTACTAAGGACCGCTTGTGAGGCAGACAGGCATATGGACGACAGCCTCCAACAAATTGATTTGATTTCTGGTGTGGCTACTTCCAGAGACAGCAAGGGGTATTACTGTGTATCTGCCTCGTGGGTGCCTTACCATATACATACTACGTGATACAAACATCTCCCTAGTGCGGAGTTGAAGTTCTTATCCCGCATAAACGATCTAACAACACCGCCAACCTTGATAACCGCCAGAGCACAAAATAAAAATATAAACGGTACCCTGGTTGTCTACAGTAGTTCACGCAGTGAGAGGCGTGTTTTATAGCGTCGTCGCCAACCGACGCCAACCCAACCTATATATACAGTATATAAGGGGGGTGTACTCATGTCGTGCACCGCCGTAGTCGTATGGCCATAAACCCTCGCATCCCTACAATGCCGGGAGGGGGGGGTTGACTCAGCGATTGCTGATTGAGGGTTAGGGCGACAGTGGGGGGCTGAGGGCGGTCGAGGCTGAGCTTCATTTTGGCTCACATCTGAGTTGTCTCACCCCGGAAAACTAATCGTGTGTTTTTTCTCGACGATGAGCAGCCGTTTCATTATGTAACCGCCACGCTTAATTTGTGTAGGAAGGTGAATTTGTTTTCTTGCCCAATGGACCGCGCGATGCTCCCTGTGAGGTAATGGGGGACGGCGAGAGTTAGGGGAGGGAAGGTAGGGCGGGCTCGGAATATAGGAAGGGGGGGGGGACGAGACGGGACGGGGAGGCGTTGGGTCTGGCATGGCTGCTGCCGAAAGGCCTCGAGGAGGTGGGAGCTGTCATTGGGGGGGTAAAAATCGGCTTTTCGGTTTTCCGAGATAACATGTAAAGGTGTTGTTGTGGCGGTTCTTGTTGTGATTGTTGTTGTTGGTGGTGTTAGTGTTGTTGGTGTTTCTGTTGCTGTAGGTGTTTTTGTTTTTGTTGTTGGTGTTGGTGTTGTTGTTTTTTGTTGTTACTGTTGCTGTTGTTGCGGTGGTTGTTGTGGCTGTTGTTTTTTGTTGTTTTTTGTTGTTGCTGTTGCTGTTGCTGTTGTTGATGTTGATGTTGCTGTCGCTGTCGCTGTTGTTGTTTTTTGTTGTTGTTGCTGTTGCTGTTTGTCCCCCTGATTGTTTGGGCTTCACGACAAACCGGACGTTTCCCCGCCACCTCCATGGCGATGAAATAGTTGCGCTTCTGTTTTGTTTTTTTCAAACCATTCCCGCCGCCGCCCTTGTCCTTGTCCTTGCCCTTGCCACCTACAACAACAACAACAACAACACCTGGTGACGACAGAAGCGGAAGGGATATTTGTGGACATGGATTGCTTCGCGAGCGACGTCCTGTCCTACTGCTCGAGGCACCTCTCTCGTCGCAGAGACAAGCCCGCCGACTGTGCTGAGGATGCTGGTGACAACGGCGGCGGCGGCGGCGATGCTCGGAAGCTTTCAACGGGGGACAAAGGAGCAGGGAGAGGCAGAGAAGGACGAGTAGGGGCAGGAGGAAAGGGGGGAGGAAGAGAGATAGAGGGGAAGAATGGCATAGGGGAGCAAGGGGGAGGGGGGTTAAAAGGAAGGGAGTGAGAGGAAAGGGACAGGGTTGGAGGGACTTGCCAGATGTTTGTTTTTGTCGTGCTCCCAGGTGAGATGTCATCTGGTGTGGTAGTCGGTGTGTTGCGGTGGACGGGGGGCTGGCCAGCCGGCTAACCGCCGATCGGACTCGTGGGTTGGTGAGCTGATCCGCCGGCGGTGTACGCATATCCCACAGCGTGCGAGGGTAGGGTAGGGGTGTTTTACGTCCCCTCCGTTATTTGTGCGTGTAAAGAGAAGGAGACTAGGCCACCGTGTTTGCTTTTATGTTGTTGTTGTTGTTGCTGATGTTCGCTGTTGTTGGTGTGTCGCTTCTCTTGCTGTTGTTGTTGGTGTTGTGTTGCTGCTCCCGTCTTCCTCCCCCCTCTCCCTCATCCCACCTCGCTTTACTTGTTTTGTCTCATCTTGTGTTGTTTTTCTCTCGTCTTGCCCCGTTTCCCTCGCGCTCCCCTGCCCTGGGCTTGTTTGGTGTGATGTGGCGGTGTGGTGCCGTGCGCAGACCCTGAGACGGATGCTTTGATCCAGGAGGCCATGAAGGAAGGCTTCGGTGACTGCACCATCCTCTGCATCGCTCACAGGTACTATTTAATAGCTTTTTGTTCGCAATATGGTGAAGTGGTAGTATGGTAAAAGGGGGCAGCATGGTGTTTTTATTTTACGAGTAGGCCAACAGAATGCGATAGGCGAAAGAAAAATAGGGGATTTCAAACACCTTTTCGGGGTTTTTTTTCTGGCGAGGGTGGAAAGCGTTATGCCCTGCTCTCTTACCGAGCTATTGGCATACCTCCAATAGCAATACACACACAGGTCTAGTTTTGACTGCGTCAAAAATGAAAGGAACCCCCTTCCGAGCTGCCTGAAGCGTCCGGCGTATGCTGCCCACCAACGCACACCAACTGACGATAGTTACGCACATATACCGTCCGTACTGATGCGCGAGTTCCTATCAACAGCTGCACTATCTGTCATATTTTTGCAAGGGTCTGTTTAGTGGGGAATAGTCTGCAGGTACCCGCGTACCTACTCGAGCAATTGTGGGGGTACCCGGGTAACTACTCGAGTCTTGTGGGGGAAGCCGGATACCTACTTCAGTATACTGTGGGGGAACCCGGGTACCTACTCGAGGATTCTGGGGGTAATCGGGTACCTACTCGAGTATCATGGGGGTACCCGAGTACCTACGCGAGTATTCTGGGGGTACCCGGATACCTAATCGAGTAATCTGGGGGTACCCGGGTACCAACCCGAGTATACTCTGCGGGCACCCGAGTACTTACCCGAGTGTGCTCTGGGAGTACCCGGGTACCTGCCCGAGTAAAAACCGAAATAACCAGACTTGGTGGCTGGGTACATGCCTATACGCTACCAAACATGCCCTCGCAACTTTCACTATTAATGCACCTGTTTTTTTATTTATACGCGGCGTCTGCCGCGTTGGACTTTCGTTGCGCACGGTTCTAGGCTGCACACGGTGGCGTTCTACGACAGAGTGTTGGTGCTGGACCAGGGGAAGGTGGCCGAGTACGACACGCCGCTAGCTCTCTTGGACAACCCCACGAGCGAGTTCAGGTCCATGTGTGAGAAGGTGAGAACCAGTGGGAAGATGGTGGCGCCATGGTGGTGATTGTTTGCGTTGTTGGTGGTTGTCGTGGTCGTGGTGTTGTCGTTTTTGTTTTGTTGTTTCCGTATCACGGCATGTTTTATGTTCACACTGTAGAAGTGAAATGACAATATTGTGGTAACAGACTGCAGTTTCATATTGCAATACCATACTTCTTTTACTGTATTATTCGTACCTTATGAGTGCCACAACTGCTACGATAGAGGTACAGGTATACCGTTTTTTGGCTGAACCGTTTTTCTGAACTACGGGGTTCCTTAACCCAAAAATCGCCGGAATTTATTTCTCGCGTTGCAATATATTTTTTTTCCGTTTTCACTGAGGTCATGGGAATATTCGTCGGGCAGCACTTTCATTTTCCTCCAAAATCAGTTTTTTTTTACTATTAGTATAGAGCTCCTCAAGCGACCACCCTCAGAAGGCAGAAATAGTGCACCTCTATCCTAGCACGCGTCAACTATTTGATATATAGTACGTGGAAAAAACGCCTCCTCCGCTGTGTGACCGAAAACTTCGTCGAAACTATCACATTTTGCCATTTTCGTTGGGTACTATGATGCGATCACCGTAACACTTGTGCTAATCCATGCCCCCCCTTGCCGTCCCCTATCTGTTCGTCGACAACGCCCCCCCCAACCGAAATGCTTCGAACAGACCGGCGACCTGGAGGGATTGAGGCGTGTGGCGGAAGAATCGTCCAAGAAATCATAAAAATAAGCAGTTGTTCTCATCTCAAGACTCTTTGGCAGTTTAGTACAGGGCACTCTACTGCTGTACTATGAAAGGAAATGAAGACTTCAAGAAAGGCAGGCTGAGGTTTACAGGGGAAACATGGAAGAGCTTCGGGAGCCGGTATAGCTGTTGGTGAACATTCTGCCGTCGCTTTTTATTCGCAGCAGTATCTAGTTTTGGGGATCACTGGGGGCCTCTTCGCTGTGATCAACTAACTGGAGACGACTCTCACCCAGGGCTACTATCCCTGCGTTGTTTTTTTCGTGATCAACGCGGCAACCTCGTCTCGCCGAAAGGAGTCGCTCCGGTGAAATAGACAAATTCGGGAGGCCTTTACTGAGGCTAGCGTAGGAATCACCCGTTCTCAAGCATGAAATCTAGCCCGGACCAGATGTCCTGTTCGCCTCGAAAGGACACAGCAGACCCAACCCGAATGACGGCAAACTCGAGGAACAGTAATAAATAGCGATCGAAGCATGCGACCTTAGGGTTTTATAGTGGTTGGACAAGGGTGTTTGTGGAGGGGCGGAGGCGGGCAAGAGCGTGAGGTGGGCGTGAATTTAGCGGGGAGTTAATAAATAGCGTGTGTCTTCAGTGTGTTTGACCTCTGTTTTGGATGCCTTAGCTTCTGGTTGGTCGTCGGCTCGATCGTGGCTTGGAGGGTAACTTCGTTTTGAACGGTTTGTAGATTCGTGTCTTTGTTGCTGACACTGTTTCGTTGTTTCCCGCCTCCCACTTTGTTTCTTGTTGTGGCCCATTTTTCATTTTGGTTTGGTTTGCATTTGATTTCATGTTGACTCTGTTTTCGATTTGGCGTTTGTTTTTCGTTTTCTTTTGCTTTGTTTTGTTTTTTTTTTCGCGTTTTTCGCGTTTTTTGCTCTTGTTTTTTTTTCTCGTTGGGTTGGAAGGTTCGAAACCTAAAATAGGCGTTCAATCTCATCGACCGTGTTTGTTTGGCTGCTCGTCTCGTAACGCAACGCAACAACGAACCATTGAAGCGGGAAAGGTTTTGCTTCCTCCCCCCTCTTACCCTCTTGTCCTTTCTCTTGATGGGCCGTGGGTGTGAGTGCAAGAAAGGGTCATAGCCGCTTTTGAAATGGACCGGTGTTTAGCGAGTGCATGGGGTATATTGTCGGTACGGTATGACACGGTGTCGGGGTGTCTGTCGGTATGGTACAATGTCGGTACGTCTGTCGGTATGGTATGGTGAGGTACTTCGTGTAGTACGGTATCGGTACAGCGCAGATACGGTACGGTGTCGGTTTGATACGGTATCGCTACTGTGCAGATACGGTATGGTGTCGGTATGGTTCAGTTCGGTGTCAGTATGATATGGTACGATACGGTACAATGTCAGTACGTATGTCGGTATGGTATGGTATGGTATGGTACAGGATGGTATGGTACGGTACGGTACGGTATGGTATGGTACAATACTTCGTATAGTACGGTATCGGTACAGTGCAGATACGGTACGGTGTCGGTATGGTTCAGGTCGGTGTCAGTATTATATGGTACGATACGGTGTTGGCATGGTACAATGTCGGTACGCCTGTCGGTATGGTATGATACAGAATTATATGGTACGTTACGGTATGGTATGGTACAATACTTCGTATAGTACGGTATGGGTACAGTGCAGATACGGTACGGATTCGGTCTGGTACAGTATCGGCACAGTGCAGATACGGTACGGTGTCGGTATGGTTCGGTATCGGTACAGTGCATATACGGTACGGATTCGGTATGGTTTGGTATCGGTATAGTGCAGATACGGTACGGATTCAGTATGATTCAGTTCGGTGTCAGTATTACATGGTACGGGACGGGATACTACCGCACGGTATGATATGGCACGGTGTCGGTACTGCGTCGGTATGGGCTGGTTCAACGATAGGGGGCGTCATTTTCACAACCGCGTTAGGCCCCTCGAGCGGAGTGGCTCCGAATCTCACTGAAGATTGGACTTGAAAATATATTGTTGGCCCAGAGTTACAAAAACAACCCGATGTCGGTGCATATCGCGAAAAGCAAAATGCTTAGTCTACTACCTGGTACACGTTTTTGAGACTTCAAAGGAATATGGTCGCCACTCGGCTCTGACCGGCTGAAAATACATCATCTACGTACACGTGCCCCCCCTACAGCAGTATCGGGCATGGTGTCGGTACAACATGGTTTATAGCGTGTCGGCACGGGATGGCACAAGACGTTGTGATCTGGCACGCGATAGTATGGTGTCGGTGCGGTGTTGCACGGTACGGTATCGATGCGGTACGATTCCGGTACGGCGTCAGTCCAATTTCGGTACGGTATCACACAGTGTCGGTATGGTATGGTATGGTATGGTACGCTACAGTGCGGCGCCGTACGATCTCAAGTGCCGTCGCTTTCATGGTTTTTGAGCATTTAACCTTAGATAAACAGAGGGGCAAAGACGCTTGTTTTTTGTTTTGGTCGGCCGTGACATGACGCTGTGGACCGACGACGGGCTTTCTTGCCGAGGTGGTAAAACGTAAAGCGTACCAGGTAGCTAACAAACCCCGTAACATACTAATATCCGTGAGTGTTTTAGGCACCCGCCTCCGCCACCGCAGTTTCATTTTTTTTTTTTCAATTTTTGGAGGCGCGGGAGAAATTATTTTGACGGCCCGACACGCTCGGCCGAGGGTTGGGAGGGCGACCCGGGGAGGGTGTTTTCCATCATGACAGGTGTCATATACAATTTCGTTCGTTCGTTTTTTGTTTTATTTTTGATTTTCGCTTGTATTGTTTCGTCACACGCGAGGTTCATGCTGGTTGTGAGCGAGACCGTCGCTTGCGAAAAAAGTTTCGCGTTTTTCTTTTTTTTTTTCTGGACGGAAACACCACCACCTGATCGGTCGATCTCGATCGAAAAAAGTCAGATAGATGTGCATGTGCTTCGTGCTGCCCGCTTTTGGTTTATGAAGTTTTTATGAGCGCAGTGTCAGTTTTCGGCGAACAGAAAGGAAGACACGGGGGCGCGCGTGGGGGGGGGGGGGGGGGTAAGCGTGTGCCAAGGGCATACACCAAGCAGGAGATCCGCTATCTGCGTCCTGTTTGTCTTCGGCGAGGGCATCGTGCAATACGTCGTCGTATCAGTATGCAACATGCGATACGCCACACCAGTATGCAATATGCAAGATGCAGAATGTGGTCTGCATGTAGTTCGTTTCCGCTGTCTCTTGAGCCAACTGCTGTCTGCAATACGCAATCGGCAACGTTCAATATTCTACATGCAATATGCGATATATGGCGTTGTTATTTTGCGATGAAAGAAGGGGTGGGGGGAGGAGCGCGGACGACCACCTCCTCGCTCAGTACGTTGTAATTTTCCCAGCGAAGAGCCTGATTTCGTAACGATGGTGATGCGAGGAAGGGGATGGAAGGGTAAAACTTTATAAATGGATGTGGTCGCTTGTAGCACGGTTTTACATAACCGAGCCTGCGTGCTTCAGAAAGTGCATATTTGTTTTAGGAAGTGGGGTGTGGGGGTTCGACCCCCCCCCCCCCCCCCTCTCCTACAGATGCCACCGACAACATGGTTGGTCCAATCTAAAGGAGTACGTACCGTACCTGGTATTATGGATTGAATTGGACAACCTCTGTTTCCCCCTCTTGTCTTAGAGGTGCGTACGGCTGGATGTTTTCTACGGGGCCGTCTTATAATGGATAACTTTAACTTGAAGAATATTGGTGTTGTCGGAGCTTTGGGACTTGAAACAGGGAGGTCTGAGCGAGCATTGGTCAAGACGAACTGATTGTAGACGTCCTCCTGCAACGCAGTATTGTACTCGCTGGAGATTATTGAGCGTGTTTTAAGCGTACAGTGCGTACTATGTATACATGGGCTCATAAAACATTATTACGTGGTGAGTCAAGAGTGAGTGTGTCTACACACACTACACTAGTTTCCGTAAATCTATATTGAAAGATGTGATTGTGGTTCGTGTGCCGAAAGTCAAACCGAGTGTGCATACCTCCCTATATACTGCATTCCTCAAGTGCTGTCCCGTGCTGCTGTCTATGTCACGGGGAGATACAGCGGTCACATTCCGTTTCACCTCAGAAGATCGCATCACATCGCTTAGGCCTTTAGGGACTTACGGGGAAATATGCCTCGTCTAGTTCCTTCCAGGTACTTGGTATAGCCTACCGTAGTCAGAATCCGGTACCGACGCGTACTACTCGAACGATAGATAAGAGGTAGCACTTTTTTGCTGATTTTGTTTCTGAATGATCGGGGCCCCTTAATCCAAAATCGTCCCAAGTTTCCTTCTTGTGTTGCAACATTTTTCATTTCATTGCATAGTTTAGGCCCCACATCATGGAATAACGCCACGCAGCTAGCAAAGCTGAATACTGATATCCTAACGTTTCGGGGTGTATAAAGTGCAGGGGGGATAATTATTATTTCCTGGTCTATGCCTATCACGTGCAGAGACTAGGCCACCGTGTTTGCTTTTATGTTGTTGTTGTTGTTGCTGATGTTCGCTGTTGTTGGTGTGTCGCTTCTCTTGCTGTTGTTGTTGGTGTTGTGTTGCTGCTCCCGTCTTCCTCCCCCCTCTCCCTCATCCCACCTCGCTTTACTTGTTTTGTCTCATCTTGTGTTGTTTTTCTCTCGTCTTGCCCCGTTTCCCTCGCGCTCCCCTGCCCTGGGCTTGTTTGGTGTGATGTGGCGGTGTGGTGCCGTGCGCAGACCCTGAGACGGATGCTTTGATCCAGGAGGCCATGAAGGAAGGCTTCGGTGACTGCACCATCCTCTGCATCGCTCACAGGTACTATTTAATAGCTTTTTGTTCGCAATATGGTGAAGTGGTAGTATGGTAAAAGGGGGCAGCATGGTGTTTTTATTTTACGAGTAGGCCAACAGAATGCGATAGGCGAAAGAAAAATAGGGGATTTCAAACACCTTTTCGGGGTTTTTTTTCTGGCGAGGGTGGAAAGCGTTATGCCCTGCTCTCTTACCGAGCTATTGGCATACCTCCAATAGCAATACACGCACAGGTCTAGTTTTGACTGCGTCAAAAATGAAAGGAACCCCCTTCCGAGCTGCCTGAAGCGTCCGGCGTATGCTGCCCACCAACGCACACCAACTGACGATAGTTACGCACATATACCGTCCGTACTGATGCGCGAGTTCCTATCAACAGCTGCACTATCTGTCATATTTTTGCAAGGGTCTGTTTAGTGGGGAATAGTCTGCAGGTACCCGCGTACCTACTCGAGCAATTGTGGGGGTACCCGGGTAACTACTCGAGTCTTGTGGGGGAAGCCGGATACCTACTTCAGTATACTGTGGGGGAACCCGGGTACCTACTCGAGGATTCTGGGGGTAATCGGGTACCTACTCGAGTATCATGGGGGTACCCGAGTACCTACGCGAGTATTCTGGGGGTACCCGGATACCTAATCGAGTAATCTGGGGGTACCCGGGTACCAACCCGAGTATACTCTGCGGGCACCCGAGTACTTACCCGAGTGTGCTCTGGGAGTACCCGGGTACCTGCCCGAGTAAAAACCGAAATAACCAGACTTGGTGGCTGGGTACATGCCTATACGCTACCAAACATGCCCTCGCAACTTTCACTATTAATGCACCTGTTTTTTTATTTATACGCGGCGTCTGCCGCGTTGGACTTTCGTTGCGCACGGTTCTAGGCTGCACACGGTGGCGTTCTACGACAGAGTGTTGGTGCTGGACCAGGGGAAGGTGGCCGAGTACGACACGCCGCTAGCTCTCTTGGACAACCCCACGAGCGAGTTCAGGTCCATGTGTGAGAAGGTGAAAACCAGTGGGAAGATGGTGGCGCCATGGTGGTGATTGTTTGCGTTGTTGGTGGTTGTCGTGGTCGTGGTGTTGTCGTTTTTGTTTTGTTTCCGTATCACGGCATGTTTTATGTTCACACTGTAGAAGTGAAATCGCAGACAATATTGTGGTAATAGACTGCAGTTTCATATTGCAATACCATACTTCTTTTACTGTATTATTCGTACCTTATGAGTGCCACAACTGCTACGTAGAGGTAGCAATTTTTGGCTGAACGTTTTCTGAACTACGGGGTTCTTAACCCAAAAATCGCGGAATTTATTTTTGTGACGAATAATGTTTTTTTTCTTTACTGGTCATGGAATTTCTCGGCAGCACTTTATTTTCCTCCAAAACATTTTTTTTTCTATAGTATAGACGTCCTAAGGAACTCAGAACAAAATGAGTGCACCTCTATCCTAGCACGCGTCAACTATTTGATATATAGTACGTGGAAAAAACGCCTCCTCCGCTGTGTGACCGAAAACTTCGTCGAAACTATCACATTTTGCCATTTTCGTTGGGTACTATGATGCGATCACCGTAACACTTGTGCTAATCCATGCCCCCCCTTGCCGTCCCCTATCTGTTCGTCGACAACGCCCCCCCCAACCGAAATGCTTCGAACAGACCGGCGACCTGGAGGGATTGAGGCGTGTGGCGGAAGAATCGTCCAAGAAATCATAAAAATAAGCAGTTGTTCTCATCTCAAGACTCTTTGGCAGTTTAGTACAGGGCACTCTACTGCTGTACTATGAAAGGAAATGAAGACTTGAAGAAAGGCAGGCTGAGGTTTACAGGGGAAACATGGAAGAGCTTCGGGAGCCGGTATAGCTGTTGGTGAACATTCTGCCGTCGCTTTTTATTCGCAGCAGTATCTAGTTTTGGGGATCACTGGGGGCCTCTTCGCTGTGATCAACTAACTGGAGACGACTCTCACCCAGGGCTACTATCCCTGCGTTGATTGTTTCGTGATCAACGCGGCAACCTCGTCTCGCCGAAAGGAGTCGCTCCGGTGAAATAGACAAATTCGGGAGGCCTTTACTGAGGCTAGCGTAGGAATCACCCGTTCTCAAGCATGAAATCTAGCCCGGACCAGATGTCCTGTTCGCCTCGAAAGGACACAGCAGACCCAACCCGAATGACGGCAAACTCGAGGAACAGTAATAAATAGCGATCGAAGCATGCGACCTTAGGGTTTTATAGTGGTTGGACAAGGGTGTTTGTGGAGGGGCGGAGGCGGGCAAGAGCGTGAGGTGGGCGTGAATTTAGCGGGGAGTTAATAAATAGCGTGTGTCTTCAGTGTGTTTGACCTCTGTTTTGGATGCCTTAGCTTCTGGTTGGTCGTCGGCTCGATCGTGGCTTGGAGGGTAACTTCGTTTTGAACGGTTTGTAGATTCGTGTCTTTGTTGCTGACACTGTTTCGTTGTTTCCCGCCTCCCACTTTGTTTCTTGTTGTGGCCCATTTTTCATTTTGGTTTGGTTTGCATTTGATTTCATGTTGACTCTGTTTTCGATTTGGCGTTTGTTTTTCGTTTTCTTTTGCTTTGTTTTGTTTTGTTTTTCGCGTTTTTCGCGTTTTTTGCTCTTGTTTTTTTTTCTCGTTGGGTTGGAAGGTTCGAAACCTAAAATAGGCGTTCAATCTCATCGACCGTGTTTGTTTGGCTGCTCGTCTCGTAACGCAACGCAACAACGAACCATTGATGCGGGAAAGGTTTTGCTTCCTCCCCCCTCTTACCCTCTTGTCCTTTCTCTTGATGGGCCGTGGGTGTGAGTGCAAGAAAGGGTCATAGCCGCTTTTGAAATGGACCGGTGTTTAGCGAGTGCATGGGGTATATTGTCGGTACGGTATGACACGGTGTCGGGGTGTCTGTCGGTATGGTACAATGTCGGTACGTCTGTCGGTATGGTATGGTGAGGTACTTCGTGTAGTACGGTATCGGTACAGCGCAGATACGGTACGGTGTCGGTTTGATACGGTATCGCTACTGTGCAGATACGGTATGGTGTCGGTATGGTTCAGTTCGGTGTCAGTATGATATGGTACGATACGGTACAATGTCAGTACGTATGTCGGTATGGTATGGTATGGTACAGGATGGTATGGTACGGTACGGTACGGTATGGTATGGTACAATACTTCGTATAGTACGGTATCGGTACAGTGCAGATACGGCACGGTGTCGGTATGGTTCAGGTCGGTGTCAGTATTATATGGTACGATACGGTGTTGGCATGGTACAATGTCGGTACGCCTGTCGGTATGGTATGATACAGAATTATATGGTACGTTACGGTATGGTATGGTACAATACTTCGTATAGTACGGTATGGGTACAGTGCAGATACGGTACGGATTCGGTCTGGTACAGTATCGGCACAGTGCAGATACGGTACGGTGTCGGTATGGTTCGGTATCGGTACAGTGCATATACGGTACGGATTCGGTATGGTTTGGTATCGGTATAGTGCAGATACGGTACGGATTCAGTATGATTCAGTTCGGTGTCAGTATTACATGGTACGGGACGGGATACTACCGCACGGTATGATATGGCACGGTGTCGGTACTGCGTCGGTATGGGCTGGTTGAACGATAGGGGGCGTCATTTTCACAACCGCGTTAGGCCCCTCGAGCGGAGTGGCTCCGAATCTCACTGAAGATTGGACTTGAAAATATTTTGTTGGCCCAGAGTTACAAAAACAACCCGATGTCGGTGCATATCGCGAAAAGCAAAATGCTTAGTCTACTACCTGGTACACGTTTTTGAGACTTCAAAGGAATATGGTCGCCACTCGGCTCTGACCGGCTGAAAATACATCATCTACGTACACGTGCCCCCCCTACAGCAGTATCGGGCATGGTGTCGGTACAACATGGTTTATAGCGTGTCGGCACGGGATGGCACAAGACGTTGTGATCTGGCACGCGATAGTATGGTGTCGGTGCGGTGTTGCACGGTACGGTATCGATGCGGTACGATTCCGGTACGGCGTCAGTCCAATTTCGGTACGGTATCACACAGTGTCGGTATGGTATGGTATGGTATGGTACGCTACAGTGCGGCGCCGTACGATCTCAAGTGCCGTCGCTTTCATGGTTTTTGAGCATTTAACCTTAGATAAACAGAGGGGCAAAGACGCTTGTTTTTTGTTTTGGTCGGCCGTGACATGACGCTGTGGACCGACGACGGGCT
This sequence comes from Saccharina japonica, assembly GCA_008828725.1. Taxonomy (NCBI): domain Eukaryota; class Phaeophyceae; order Laminariales; family Laminariaceae; genus Saccharina; species Saccharina japonica. The sequence continues at coordinate 175,180 of MEHQ01003247.1, forward strand.
TTCTTGCCGAGGTGGTAAAACGTAAAGCGTACCAGGTAGCTAACAAACCCCGTAACATACTAATATCCGTGAGTGTTTTAGGTAGGTACCCGCCTCCGCCACCGCAGTTTCATTTTTTTTTTTTCAATTTTTGGAGGCGCGGGAGAAATTATTTTGACGGCCCGACACGCTCGGCCGAGGGTTGGGAGGGCGACCCGGGGAGGGTGTTTTCCATCATGACAGGTGTCATATACAATTTCGTTCGTTCGTTTTTTGTTTTATTTTTGATTTTCGCTTGTATTGTTTCGTCACACGCGAGGTTCATGCTGGTNGGGGATAACTATTCTCTTTTCCGTGTATAAAAGTGCAGGGGGATAATTACTATTTTTTCCGGATTTCGGGTGACGGAAATGTGTTGTCATTCGGATATGATATTAATATGTAGCACTTATTTTCTCTCCTTAAATCAAATCAGTTTTTGGGTGAGGTATAGAGCTCCTCAAGTAACCACCCTTATAAGGCAGAAACATGGTGCACCTCTACCACCGTAGCATGCGTCTACCAGGTTATGAGGTGCAAAACAATACCCGCGATTGATTGCGACATCGGCTGCCGAAGCAGACTGAGATGAGTTTACAGCAAGCAGCAGTGTCCCGCCTAAACGGCAGGAGGAGTCGACGACGACACGCGCACGGCGTGGTGGTGGCAGTAATACTTTCTCGTGTACACCATGAATGACCGTACGTGTGTAGTGTTTTCGAACACTCTACAACAACAGAACGTACGAGTACGCGAGTTTCGTCAGCACAGTGTGGTGCCTCCGCGCTACCGCCGCTGCTGTGGCTGTCGCTTGCCGACACCAAACACAGCGTTTAAAATGTACAACGAGTCTTGAGCCCCAGGCACCCCTCTTACCCCTTTTAGAACTCGCTCCAAGTTTTTTTGGGGAAAAAAACGACTTGGAATTAGTACGTGCGTACCGTATAGGGATATTGTTAGCAGTAGGAAAAGGCACCGATATAATGTGCTATCGACGCCCGTGTGCCCGGTACGTGCCTGCCCCCCCGAGGAGAGGACGAGGCCATGTGGTGCGGCCCACTACCAGCAGCGGGCACCGACCTTGACAATGCCGCAGGGACACAACCCTTCTACCGTTGGAATCCATACTTCGAAGTATCTATCTGCTTTTTTTTGCCGATGATCTCTGCGTAATTCCCGAAGGAATGCGTATGTATGTTGCTTGTGAAGATTTTTGTCGAGATTTCACTGACGAGCGCGTGCGGGTCAAATCCGGGTGTTCGGAGCCACGCACCACAAAGCYAACAACGCATGGGAAAATCCGAGAGCTGGCGCAGGCCCGCCTGTTTTAAGTGTCACCTATAGTAGATCGATTTGCATCACTCGCGGTACGAACGGACGTCAATCGTTAGGGATCGTTAGGGGGGAAATGCGTAATATAGGACCTGAGACCTGACGTACTACGTACGTACCTGGTACTCAATAAGGAGAGGGGTCAAACGGTCGGACGGGCATTACACTATTGACTGCCTTAGAGCATACCATGTGGTCGCGCAGTATGTAGCGTATGTGTGCCCTCCTGTGCTTCATACACGCCGAGAGCTGGCGCAGGCCACTTGTAGTGTATGTCACCCATCGGTTTTGGGTCGCTTGCGGCACGGGCGTCAATCGTTAGGGACCGTTACGAAAAACAAATAATGTGTGCGTTCAAAGGTCGTCAGAGACGTTGATGATGGTAGTGCTTGAGAGGGGTCGGGGACCGTCGGGAGGATAAGAACATTTGTTTCGTCTTAGGAACCCCAGCAGACTGGGGAACATGTTTTTGTAGCAGCACGTGCTTCGCGCAGTGTGTAAGGTATAAGTATGTGTGCCCTCGTGAAGTATGTGTGCCCTCATGTGTGCTTCATACAACGCGTGTGTGTTGCAGAGACGGGGCGAGGGAAAAAAATGGAGATCGTATATATGTCTTTTATGAAAGGCGTACGGCTGTAAGCTGTTTTCCGGGCCGTACCCAGCATGCCCGATTTGTGCCGACGGTATTTATGCGTTGGACAAGGGGGGGGGGGGGTGTTGCAGCGCCGGGGTGCCGGGAAGGGACGCGGGATCGATTCTACGGAAGGCGCAGAAGCTGTTGCTGGGACGTGACCGGGATGCCCGCTTTGCACCTAAGATACAGGCTGGTCCAAGCACGCTACCCCAAATTGACGCAGTAGCCAAAGTTCACACCGTTGTTTGGAGATAGCTCTGGGATTTGGCACATTATCTATTATATATAGACAGCGTGATGCCCAAATAATAACTTCAAAATAGAGTTGTCTTTAAGGCCAACATGTTTTTTTGAAAAAATATCTCTCACACTCGAAAATCACGTTTTGTAAGCTCCCTCGTGCAATCGTCGAAGCTCCTATCAGAGGGATCCCATAGAGCTGACGAGACGAAGCCCCGTCGTAGCACTTGACGTGTGTGTTGTCTGGTATGTACGACACGAATAGACCCATAGACCCACGTACGTACGAGTGCATTGTGTGCCGATCGGTGCTCTAGGAAATAGAGATAAGCGCCATGATGGCAAGACGTATCGTGTACGTACACCTGGCGATGGTATACTGATTGTCTACGTACCAGGTAGGGATACAATAAAAGAAAACATTAACAGCAGTAGGCAGCAGTTGTACAGTGGTAGTAGCATTGCAGCAACACGCAGGAACGGAGTACGGAGTAGGCTTCGTACAAAAAGACTCGCAATGAAAAACACTCACACGTGATGCATCCATCCAGCGTTGTCTGGGTGGGTTGAAGAACCTGCAATTATTGTTTTTCTTTCTCGCCGCATCGAGCCTTTTAGTCGTGTGCTCGTCATCATCTTCGTTTGGCGAGTCGTAGAGGAGAAAAGCGCTACGGCAAGATGTATCGTAGTAGGGGCGGGATGGCCTTATATTCCCTACTAACAGCATGTTACATGAACCCCTGCCGACCGGTTAACGGGTTTTTTATTTATTTATTCCGCCAGATTCGTTTTTTTTTTTTTTCAAGATTTGGGTCTTAAGGGATCCCGAAGTTTCGGCGACGAAAAAAAAAAAAAACATCAATGGTTCGGCACGGACATATATAACATGTGTGCAAAAGTTCAAGATTCATCTCATGAAAATGAAAACGGCGTGAACATTTGGACCTTTGTGCGGTAAAACGTGCAAACTTCGGCATCGCCTCGTAATTACTTAAATTCACAATATAATCGATTTTGGCGCTAACTACGACCATGGATCAAACGCAGTCACATCTTCGAATGCTTGCGTTAAACTTTGTGCAAACATGCATTGTACCACCTGGGAGCGGTTCGTTCAGAAAAAAATAAAGAAACAAGAATATAGTCTAACGAAAACGCCTGACTACTATTGACCTCTTTGAAGGCCTGTGATTGGTCGGGCCACATTTTCGGCGGCAGCGCCAGTCCTAGGTCCTTTAAAAAAAAAAAAAACGATGCTCTTCCACTGCTCATGACAGTCAGTATGATACGAACTATGTGATATTTGAGTTGCTATTGCATGCGGCATTCGTGGCCGAAGGAATTTGGGGTGATATGCCTGAACCATCTCTCGTAGTTACGCGTGATGCAGGGGAGGGTTGACATTGCCGTGGTGCCAGGACTCACTGAGATGCGTGGACACTGTCAGGACCAGCGCCACACGCAAGGGTCTCTTCCGTTCTTTGAATGGTATCGGGAGGCGCCGGGCATGGATGGGTACTTATTTGATGTTGGGTTTCCACACGCATCGGGGGGCTTCCCTCCCCGGGGACACTCCTCCTTTCACCCAAACGCTACGACAGGGAGCTTCCCGCAGCTAAATCCCCAATCATACCAATAGACCTGCCACGTGGCACTGATCTGGACAGTCACCATGGATATCAGTACATCCTGGCGCCACAGCGCTGCAATGCCCCCTCTGCCCGACGCATAACTATCGTCGACCCAAAGCGGGCATCTCGGTCACAGCCCGGTAACAGCCTGTGCGCCTTACAGACAACAGATCCGCCGTCCCTTCCTGGAGCCCTGGCGCTGCAGCACATCAAATGTGCTGCGTGCAATGTTCACCTGTCTGTGCGTCCATGTATTTCAGGCACATGCATTTGTGCGTTCATAAATGGCGTGCGTTCGTTTGACGCGTGCTACGGTAGAGGTAGCAATTTTTGGCTGAATCGTTTTCTGAACGATCGGGCTTCTTAACCCAAATTCGTCGGACTTTCATTTTTGTGACGAATAATGTTTCAGAGTATACTTCGGTCATGAGATTTCTCATCCGGCAGCACTTTTATTTTCCTCCAAACCCATTTTGTTCGGTGAGATATGACGCTCCTTAAGTGAGGAGCTCAGACAAAACATGGTGCACCTCTATCGTAGCATGCGTCGTTTACATCATGCAACGCCTCGTGTAATTTGCACTCGTGTGCCTCGTGCAATGTGCATGTGGTGTGCATTCGTGTGCTTCCTGCAAAGAGCACCGAGGGGGTTAGTTGATAGTTGAAATAATAGCTAAAATGCTGACTGAAAGTAACGAGGGGTTCCATGTGCACATTGTGCGGAGTTTCAAGATGTAGGGTAACGTGGTGGTTAACTTAACTGCTTTCACTATGATGAAAAAAAAATCGATGAACGACACCCGCGAAATGCTGCTTTGCCGTCACAGCGATGTCGCGTACCCTCACGTATTGAAACGTGCAAACGAGCGCTGAGGTTAAAAATAAAATACAGCATGAGGCGTACGAGCTCACACGTACTACACTAATCCGTAAACGAGCCAGCTAATGATCATTGAGCTGAGTCCGTCATGTCGTCCAGCCAGTGAGCAGTCGATGAAACTCGCCGACATCCAACCATCAAGCACGGTGACCAAAACTTAGCTGCCAATTAACCAACCAATTACTCAGTCAACCAGGAAATCGAATAAATCAAATTGGCACATTCGCGAAACAAGTGAACAAAATTGAGCTGCCAAAATTTAACAAACCAACCAATCGATCGATCGATCAAACAACCACTCGATCAACCACCAAAAATCTCGCTCGGCCCAGCAACACGACAAATCCCCTCCAGCTTTACAGCCACCTCTCGACAAAAAAAAAAAAACTGGTGTTCGTCTTTGGTGGGTGGACTAGGGGGCTGGGGGGGGGGGGGGGGGGGGGGGGGGGGGGGGGGGGGGGGGGGGGGGGGGGAGCTGGTTTTGAGCTTATCCCCGTCTGTATTTTGTGTATTTGTGTATTTTTGTGTTTTGACATTTTGCGTTTTGAGTTTATAGCCCTCTTGCCCCACCCCCACCTCCCTTTTCCCGTTTTTTTTCTCTGGCTTGTGGCGGCGCGTGTGTTTTTCGTGTTCGTGTCCGATGACCAGCGCGTCCCACCTTCGTGAGGGGTATGGTGTGCTGTGGTGTGGTTGTGCTGTGCGGTGCGGTGCAGTGCAGTGTGGCTTTGCCAACGTACACAAAAATGTTTGAGTGGTGGTTCCTCCTGGGAGGCCCGCCAAGGTTGACATGCGGCACTGCCGAGAGCAAAAGCATGGACTGCGTTGGAATTGACTAGGTGCGGTTGGGTTGGATTGGATCGTATCGGATGGGGTTGTGTTGAGTTTGATCGGGTTGGTTTTTGTTGGGTTGGGTTGGCTTTGTCTCTCCAGTTGGTAGCAGGGTGCGTTATCTCTAGCGGGGGGCGGGGGGGTGTACTCATGTCGTGCACGGCCGTAGTCGTACGACCATAGACCCTCGCATCCCTACAATGCCGGGACGCAGCACGTTGGGTTTTCACCAACCAGGCAGACGTTGATATAAAGCATTTTTTTTTGTTGTGGCGCTGTCAAGAAAGAAAACAGGTTGGTGGGTGCTGAAAGAATGTTACTATTTTCATTCTCGGTAGTCTAGACTGCATTACGTATTATATACCACTATGTCCCTAAACATAAGCACCGTTTGGATTTGGTTTTAGCACAAAAACTGCCCTTATATTTCTGGACAGAGTGGTACGCACTTGAGCTTTCCAAAAGTGAAGGGAAAAAAAAACGTGTCTTAACACCGTGCTGCGTGCCCCCCTACATCGTGTGGCCGATTTTGGTGTCGCGGGGGTTTAGGCCAGAGCGTGGTGCTCATCCTCCCTACCAGGACGCAGGCCCACGATACTACAGCAGTGCACCAGGTATGCAGTGTCCCGTCGTAGCGTTTCAGAAAATGAAAGAAAAAGCACACCTCTTCAGCAGGCAGTGTACGACTACTCGTACTACTACTGCGTAAAAGTCTGCCACTCGTTTTTGATGTTGCGGACTGTATGTACGTAGTAAGCCTGCTGCGCTTGGTACGGTTTGTTCTTGATTTTCCGTATCATACTGAGGCCATCTCTTACGGATGATTTCTGAAAACTGAAAATGAACGTTTTCAGTTTTCAAAACCGATTGTCTCTCTTTAACTATCATTTTGTTTCTTTCTTCTTTTCACGAATTACTACAGTTTTGTGATGGCATAAGTTTTGGGGGGATAACTATTTATTTTCCGGTGTATAAAGTGCAGGGGGGATAGTTACCTATTTTCCGGATTCGGGGAGACGAAATGGTATTGTTCATCGAATATGATATTAATAGTAGCACTTTATTTTCCTCTCTTAAATCAAATCAGTTTTTGGGTGAGGTATAGAGCTCCTCAAGTAACCACCCTTATAAGGCAGAAACATGGTGCACCTCTACCACCGTAGCATGCGTCTACCAGGTTATGAGGTGCAAAACAATACCCGCGATTGATTGCGACATCGGCTGCACGAAGCAGACTGAGATGAGTTTACAGCAAGCAGCAGTGTCCCGCCTAAACGGCAGGAGGAGTCGACGACGACACGCGCACGGCGTGGTGGTGGCAGTAATACTTTCTCGTGTACACCATGAATGACCGTACGTGTGTAGTGTTTTCGAACACTCTACAACAACAGAACGTACGAGTACGCGAGTTTCGTCAGCACAGTGTGGTGCCTCCGCGCTACCGCCGCTGCTGTGGCTGTCGCTTGCCGACACCAAACACAGCGTTTAAAATGTACAACGAGTCTTGAGCCCCAGGCACCCCTCTTACCCCTTTTAGAACTCGCTCCAAGTTTTTTTGGGGAAAAAAACGACTTGGAATTAGTACGTGCGTACCGTATAGGGATATTGTTAGCAGTAGGAAAAGGCACCGATATAATGTGCCATCGACGCCCGTGTGCCCGGTACGTGCCTGCCCCCCCGAGGAGAGGACGAGGCCATGTGGTGCGGCCCACTACCAGCAGCGGGCACCGACCTTGACAATGCCGCAGGGACACAACCCTTCTACCGTTGGAATCCATACTTCGAAGTATCTATCTGCTTTTTTTTTGCCGATGATCTCTGCGTAATTCCCGAAGGAATGCGTATGTATGTTGCTTGTGAAGATTTTTGTCGAGATTTCACTGACGAGCGCGTGCGGGTCAAATCCGGGTGTTCGGAGCCACGCACCACAAAGTAACAACGCATGGGAAAATCCGAGAGCTGGCGCAGGCCCGCCTGTTTTAAGTGTCACCTATAGTAGATCGATTTGCATCACTCGCGGTACGAACGGACGTCAATCGTTAGGGATCGTTAGGGGGGAAATGCGTAATATAGGACCTGAGACCTGACGTACTACGTACGTACCTGGTACTCAATAAGGAGAGGGGTCAAACGGTCGGACGGGCATTACACTATTGACTGCCTTAGAGCATACCATGTGGTCGCGCAGTATGTAGCGTATGTGTGCCCTCCTGTGCTTCATACACGCCGAGAGCTGGCGCAGGCCACTTGTAGTGTATGTCACCTATCGGTTTTGGGTCGCTTGCGGCACGGGCGTCAATCGTTAGGGACCGTTACGAAAAACAAATAATGTGTGCGTTCAAAGGTCGTCAGAGACGTTGATGATGGTAGTAGTGCTTGAGAGGGGTCGGGGACCGTCGGGAGGATAAGAACATATGTTTCGTCTTAGGAACCCCAGCAGACTGGGGAACATGTTTTTGGAGCAGCACGTGCTTCGCGCAGTGTGTAAGGTATAAGTATGTGTGCCCTCGTGAAGTATGTGTGCCCTCATGTGTGCTTCATACAACGCGTGTGTGTTGCAGAGACGGGGCGAGGAAAAAAATGGAGATCGTATATATGTCTTTTATGAAAGGCGTACGGCTGTAAGCTGTTTTCCGGGCCGTACCCAGCATGCCCGATTTGTGCCGACGATATTTATGCGTTGGACAAGGGGGGGGGGGGGGTGTTGCAGCGCCGGGGTGCCGGGAAGGGACGCGGGATCGATTCTACGGAAGGCGCAGAAGCTGTTGCTGGGACGTGACCGGGATGCCCGCTTTGCACCTAAGATACAGGCTGGTCCAAGCACGCTACCCCAAATTGACGCAGTAGCCAAAGTTCACACCGTTGTTTGGAGATAAGCTCTGGGATTTGGCACATATATCTATTATATATAGACAGCGTGATGCCCAAATAATAACTTCAAAATAGAGTTGTCTTTAAGGCCAACATGTTTTTTTGAAAAAATATCTCTCACACTCGAAAATCACGTTTTGTAAGCTCCCTCGTGCAATCGTCGAAGCTCCTATCAGAGGGATCCCATAGAGCTGACGAGACGAAGCCCCGTCGTAGCACTTGACGTGTGTGTTGTCTGGTATGTACGACACGAATAGACCCATAGACCCACGTACGTACGAGTGCATTGTGTGCCGATCGGTGCTCTAGGAAATAGAGATAAGCGCCATGATGGCAAGACGTATCGTGTACGTACACCTGGCGATGGTATACTGATTGTCTACGTACCAGGTAGGGATACAATAAAAGAAAACATTAACAGCAGTAGGCAGCAGTTGTACAGTGGTATAGTAGCATTGCAGCAACACGCAGGAACGGAGTACGGAGTAGGCTTCGTACAAAAAGACTCGCAATGAAAAACACTCACACGTGATGCATCCATCCAGCGTTGTCTGGGTGGGTTGAAGAACCTGCAATTATTTTTTTTCTTTCTCGCCGCATCGAGCCTTTTAGTCGTGTGCTCGTCATCATCTTCGTTTGGCGAGTCGTAGAGGAGAAAAGCGCTACGGCAAGATGTATCGTAGTAGGGGCGGGATGGCCTTATATTCCCTACTAACAGCATGTTACATGAACCCCTGCCGACCGGTTAACGGGTTTTTTATTTATTTATTCCGCCAGATATTCGTTTTTTTTTTCTTCAAGATTTGGGTCTTAAGGGATCCCGAAGTTTCGGCGACGAAAAAAAAAAAAATCATCAATGGTTCGGCACGGACATATATAACATGTGTGCAAAAGTTCAAGATTCATCTCATGAAAATGAAAACGGCGTGAACATTTGGACCTTTGTGCGGTAAAACGTGCAAACTTCGGCATCGCCTCGTAATTACTTAAATTCACAATATAATCGATTTTGGCGCTAACTACGACCATGGATCAAACGCAGTCACATCTTCGAATGCTTGCGTTAAACTTTGTGCAAACATGCATTGTACCACCTGGGAGCGGTTCGTTCAGAAAAAAATAAAGAAACAAGAATATAGTCTAACGAAAACGCCTGACTACTATTGACCTCTTTGAAGGCCTGTGATTGGTCGGGCCACATTTTCGGCGGCAGCGCCAGTCCTAGGTCCTTTAAAAAAAAAAAAAACGATGCTCTTCCACTGCTCATGACAGTCAGTATGATACGAACTATGTGATATTTGAGTTGCTATTGCATGCGGCATTCGTGGCCGAAGGAATTTGGGGTGATATGCCTGAACCATCTCTCGTAGTTACGCGTGATGCAGGGGAGGGTTGACATTGCCGTGGTGCCAGGACTCACTGAGATGCGTGGACACTGTCAGGACCAGCGCCACACGCAAGGGTCTCTTCCGTTCTTTGAATGGTATCGGGAGGCGCCGGGCATGGATGGGTACTTATTTGATGTTGGGTTTCCACACGCATCGGGGGGCTTCCCTCCCCGGGGACACTCCTCCTTTCACCCAAACGCTACGACAGGGAGCTTCCCGCAGCTAAATCCCCAATCATACCAATAGACCTGCCACGTGGCACTGATCTGGACAGTCACCATGGATATCAGTACATCCTGGCGCCACAGCGCTGCAATGCCCCCTCTGCCCGACGCATAACTATCGTCGACCCAAAGCGGGCATCTCGGTCACAGCCCGGTAACAGCCTGTGCGCCTTACAGACAACAGATCCGCCGTCCCTTCCTGGAGCCCTGGCGCTGCAGCACATCAAATGTGCTGCGTGCAATGTTCACCTGTCTGTGCGTCCATGTATTTCAGGCACATGCATTTGTGCGTTCATAAATGGCGTGCGTTCGTTTGACGCGTGCTACGGTAGAGGTAGCAATTTTTGGCTGAATCGTTTTCTGAACGATCGGGCTTCTTAACCCAAATTCGTCGGACTTTCATTTTTGTGACGAATAATGTTTCAGAGTATACTTCGGTCATGAGATTTCTCATCCGGCAGCACTTTTATTTTCCTCCAAAACCATTCTGTTCGGTGAGATATGACGCTCCTTAAGTGAGGAGCTCAGACAAAACATGGTGCACCTCTATCGTAGCATGCGTCGTTTACATCATGCAACGCCTCGTGTAATTTGCACTCGTGTGCCTCGTGCAATGTGCATGTGGTGTGCATTCGTGTGCTTCCTGCAAAGAGCACCGAGGGGGTTAGTTGATAGGTTGAAATAATAGCTAAAATGCTGACTGAAAGTAACGAGGGGTTCCATGTGCACATTGTGCGGAGTTTCAAGATGTAGGGTAACGTGGTGGTTAACTTAACTGCTCTCACTATGATGAAAAAAAAATCGATGAACGACACCCGCGAAATGCTGCTTTGCCATCACAGCGATGTCGCGTGCCCTCACGTATTGAAACGTGCAAACGAGTGCTGAGGTTAAAAATAAAATACAGCATGAGGCGTACGAGCTCACACGTACTACACTAATCCGTAAACGAGCCAGCTAATGATCATTGAGCTGAGTCCGTCATGTCGTCCAGCCAGTGAGCAGTCGATGAAACTCGCCGACATCCAACCATCAAGCACGGTGACCAAAACTTAGCTGCCAATTAACCAACCAATTACTCAGTCAACCAGGAAATCGAATAAATCAAATTGGCACATTCGCGAAACAAGTGAACAAAACTGAGCTGCCAAAATTTAACAAACCAACCAATCGATCGATCGATCAAACAACCACTCGATCAACCACCAAAAATCTCGCTCGGCCCAGCAACACGACAAATCCCCTCCAGCTTTACAGCCACCTCTCGACAAAAAAAAAAAAACCAAACCAAACCAAACCAAAAACACAAGAAAAAAAACAAAACAGATGTCACGGCCGACAAAATAATCCCCTCATTCCCATAAAAACAAAATCAGTACTCGTACGAATCCTCCCCTCCCTCGAGAGATCCGTCCGATCTCCTGTACTCATCCCCTCCCCCCCCCCCTCGCGTACGCCTCCTTTGCTGCTGCCGCCGGCGCCCTTCCTCCTCCTCCTCTTCATCGCCTCCACCCCCTCCGCGACCATCTCTAGACCCTCGTCGGTCGCCGGGGAAATAATCGTTCTCGTCCCGGTCGGAACCGGCAGGGGTTTCCACCTGGGCAGGCGGTTTTCTTCCAGGGTATTTGCTCTCGAACCTGAAACGTTTTATATATTAACAAGTGCAAGGAGGAAACAATAGGGGTGGATTGGTGTTGTCGTCGGGCTTGCGTCTAACGCGTTCGTGTTTGCGGGTGCGCGTTTGCGTCTTTCTATCGTCATGAATGCTACGGTGGAGGTTTTTTTTTTGCCAACGTTTAGGACTGCCTATTATTAAGAGTGGCTATTCGTGACTATTTACGAGTAGTCATTTTAAGTGACTAGTAGTGACTTTTAGTGATTATTAGTGACTATTAGAGACCATTAGTGACTATTAGTGACTATTAGTAACTAGGAGTGACTATCAGTGACTTTTAGTTACTATGAGTGACTATTTAGTAACTATAACTACGAGTACTGGTGATTATTAGTGAATATAAGTGACTATTAGTGACTATTAATGGTTATCAGTGACTTGACTATCACAGTGGATACCCGTGACAAGCCGAAACAGGCGGTCTTAGCCGCGTATTCCTCTTATTCGTAGTGGATAATATAAAGCTTTAAATATAGGTGAAACAAGCCGTTTTGACCGGGGTACCCACTGTAGCGACTATTAATGATTACCTGGTATTCGTGAATCAGTGATTATTAGTGACTGTAAGTGATTTTTAGTGAATATTATTAATAGTGACTGTTAGTGACTATTAGTGACTACGTAGTGGTGATTATTATTTAATATAGTAACTAGTGTGACTAGTAGTGTCTATTAGTGACTATTAGTGACTATTAGTCACTATTTCGTAATGACTACGAGTATAAGGGATTATTACTGTAGTGAATAAGTGACTACTAGTGTGACTATAAGTGACTATTAGTGACTTAGTGACTATTCCTGACTATTGGTATACCCCTCGACTGAGGAATTGCCCGGTAGTTACCCAGTAACTACTCGATAATTACCCGGCAATTACCCCGTAAATACCCAGTATCACTGGAACATGATAGTTTTTATGCATACCCAGGCTATGAGATTGTTCATCGGCTTGCAACTTCCATTTTTTCTCAAAGTCACGTTTTGGGTAGAAAGTAACCCCATTAATAAATCGGTGTACATACGTACGTACCCCTATATATCGTAGCAACCATCGCGAAAATATGAGGCGTTTTGCATGCGCATCGGGAGAAGGGATAGATGGTACTGCTGTTTCCACCTTCCGAGAGGCAGGCTACTTATTTATTTTTTTATCGCGGGCATAAGGTGGTGGTGGACACATCGTAAATTCGTACGGTGAGGGTAGTTGTTGTTTGGAGTTCGTTGTTGGTGCCGGGGCGGGGGGAGTCCGGTAATTTAGTATCTCGACAGAGACAGGCAAGACAGAGTGGAACAAACGGCAAGAGCAACAGCAACAGGAGCACAACAAACACGCAACAAACAAAAAACGAACAAACATATTTCAACAACTATAAAACGAAGCAAAGAGATAAAGCAGCTACAAAAAAACACGGAAAAAACCCACACCCACATCAACAACAGCACAACAACTAAATTAACACAGGCGACCGAAATGAAGCAAAACACGAAAACACGAAAGCACCACAACTCAAAGCACACACAACGAAACAAACACAACAAAACACGTAAGTACACAACACGAAAATATAAAACACAACAAAACACAACAAACACAACAGAAGGGCACCACAGAAAAAAAAAAAAGCTCGAAAGCAGTTGGAAAAAAACAAAATAGGCACAGCAACGCACCAATATCGGCGTAGCCTCTTCCATTCCAGCGGCCGACGACAAAAAATGAAACATCCAAGGGTGATACACAACACAAATGCTAGACAGACGAAAACCACAACAAAACCAACAACGAAATAACAACACCAACGCCACCACCACCACCACCACCAACCACCAACACCAACACAAACAACAACAAAACCAACAACAACAACAACAACAACAACAAAACCAACAACACCAACACCACCACCAACACCACCACCAACAACAAAACCAACATCAACACGAAAAAAAAAAACGTACCGTCGGGGCGAAAGGGTGGCGCGAAGAAAGGGCAGGATCAAGCAAAAACTGATCAGACGCACGCACAACAACCCAACTCAACCCACCTAGCCGCAGCCTCCTCCATGCCAGCCGCCGGCTTCATAAAGCTCTCGGGAACGCTCCTCAAAAAGCTGCCCACGTCGAACTTCCCCTTCCTCCCCTCCCCACCCGCGCTCTCGTCATCACTAAATCCTCCCGCCCCCCCCCTCTCTCCCGCTCGCCGCCGGCCGCTTGTCCGAAAATCCCTCCGTTCTAAGCAAAAGACAGCAACAACCGGGGGTGGGGTGGCGGTGGGGGGGGGGGGGGCGGTGCTACTTCAGATTAATGCATGGCCGTAGCCGGTATGACCTAGACCCTCAGCATCCCCTAAATGTTCGGGATGGATCATGTCGGTTTTCAGGGGGCTGACCTCAGCAGTACGAAGATACTGTTCTCCACGTTTGGAGGTTCTGCGAATAAGCTCTCTCGAGGACCCTGGTATAAGATACAAAAATTCGGGGGCCGCCTGCTGTCAGTTCTAGTTCTGGTGTTAAATCCCTTCACGGGCGACAAAAAAAAAAAATGCAAAAAAAACAAGAGAGAAGGGGGGTTTGGTTAGTCGCCTATTCCGGAGGACCGTACCAGGTAGTAAATAGGACCAACTCTTGTTAGTAAAAACAGGGAAATATGTTTTCGGTAGATGTTTGGGTGTACCGCGGGTCCTATAGGAACAGCCTAAGGCAGCACGGGTATGATCGTGCTGCGCGGGTGTCACACTTCGTACCAGGTATGCATAACTGCTTGTGCTTTAGCTGGGGGCACTTGACGGCACACAACAGCCAGTGCTACTTCCGTGTTGGACAATGCTATTGTCGTCATGTACTGTGGACACCTTTCCCCCCCTCCCTTCAAACCTGGAAGGGGATATCGATTGCCAGCCCATCCATGACACTCGACACTGTATAACCTGGCATAGACATGGGAGAATGCCGGGGAGTAACCCCCCGACATACCCGCACAAAACCAAAAGAGTCCATAAAGTCGTAAAGTCAAATAACCCTAGTCTACATCATATAGGCACACGGATCTGCCTGGCCATGCTACTTATATCAACGATGTTTGGTGGTCATGCTGGCTTGCTCTGTGCCCAAGTGCGATCCAGCGTCTAAGTTTTTTCCAGATCGCGACTTGCAAGTGAGACACTTGGAGAAAGCACCTCCCACAACGCACGCCGTAGCAGCACGCRGACACCCCCGCCTCTCGCGACTCAGACTCACGGACGGCGCCAACCGCCTGCCCCGACTCTAACGGCCTTTTGCCGAGTGACAACGAGAGCGGCATCTTCGGGACAGAAGTCCTGGCCATGAGCCGTTATGTTGTCAGTAGTATGGGTAGAACCATCTGCAGTGTAGAAGGGGGGGGGGGGGGGCGTACTTCATTTGTTGCTTGCACTTAGTCTTTTGACCATTGACCACGCATCCTTTCGAGACGGAGCACCGTTCTACTCCTATTAAAGAACCTCCAAATTTGGGCGCTCATACGTTGTTTCCTATATTCAAATACTTTTGCTATATCCTATCCTTCCTGTTTCGCTCCTGTGGCCACCATTTATCTCCTAAGATTACGATCAGTTTTCTCGCTACTATCTAGCGTACTCAAACTTTCCATGTCACACTCGTCTTTTTCCTCATTTCCTCTTTTAGCACATCCCGTTTCCTCCTTGTACATTTCACATTATCCCACTATGTTATTACTCTCTATTACTTTGCCAGCATGGGGCACATCTGTGCATCTACTTCCTCCTCCTCCGGCTACTGGTATACTCTTCTTCTTCTTTCTGGCAGTCCAGGTCACCGACACGAAATTGTCATGTTGCAGCGTTTTCGCGAAGTCCTTGGCCTGTGCAAATCGTGTTCATTCTCTATCTCCTTCTTTCACCCCCTATATATATCTAAGTGTCCTCCGCTTGCCACTCTTCTTTCTTAAGCGCTAGCCTTTCCTCTTATTCTATACTATTACTTTTATTCTGTCTTGTACCCCCTGAAACTTCTCTATGGCCAGCATCTCTTTTTGTTTCCTTATCTTTCCGTACGTTCTCGACTACGCTATCCCACCTTATTCCAGCTCGCCCTTTGGTTACTTTCTCTCCATASTCAGCTTTATCAATTATGGCTGGCAACCTCTTATGTGGCATGTTTTTTATTACATTGCCATTTCAACTTGCGTACGTCTCTATTTGTCTTAATGGAATGCCCAGTTCTGCTCTTGATGTATTACTCGTCGTACTTGAGCTCTCCTAGTACGTTTTCCTAGCTGCTGTCTATCTGTACTGTTTCCAGTGTTTACGAGACTTTGGTCCTTCCCTACATACTTCTCCTGCATATTCTAAGCTTTGGTACATAACATTCGCACTCATCGGGATCATCTCTCTAGTTCAGTGTCAAGGCTCGAGTCGTTAGGATCGCTCCATTTGCCTCGCGTGTGCTGTTAACCTTGTATTTGTTTGTTATGCTCTCCAAGAGCAGTCTTTTGATATATCTACGCCAGGATATGTTTAACTGGTCTACGATCGGTAATATCATCTGTCTCCCCACTCCCTTACCAGAAGTTACCAGACTCTCCGTTATCTTCGTTACATACAACTACTGCGACTTTACGTTCCGTCATCTATCGTTAGGCCTCCTGGGGGGGGGGAGGGGGGAGGGAGGAAATGGGGGGGGGGGGTGAGGGGGGGCGTACTCATTTTTGCTGCCTTAGTCCGCGTTTGACTATTGACCCTCGCATCCCTCAAGCGGGGAACTGGACCTGTGCGGTCTTCACACCAGTTGAACAATGCGACACAACCAACGCCAAGTAGTTTGGGCTGACGCGAGAACGGCGACTCATCCAACAAGAACCCTAAGTGACAACTAAGATGAACTCAATGATGGAATCATTAATCTGCTGCCACTTCCTGAGACAGCTGGGAGCACTAGTAACGCCCGGAGGCTACATTACAAACTATACACACCTTGTGGCAAATTCTCCCGGCACAAAGTCTGTCAATCACCAGCAGCTGGTACCGCCCACAAGAACGGCCTAAGTAAAGGCACCTGCGCTCCCTTCTGGAGCCCGCACCTCAGCGTTCGAGCTGTGCGATGCTGCTTTGTACCAACGTGCTCCGCCTACCCGCCGCATTGATAGCGTATGCGAGGCATTATAACCGACTTTGTGCGCTAGTTGCTGATTTTCATGGTACACCCCGCCCTACTGCTTGGTGATAGAATGTACTTCGTCGCTGTGGGAAACTGAAAACGCCGACATGCTCCGTCCCGGCATTGTAGGGATGCGAGGGTCTATGGTCATACGACTACGGCCATGCATGAATACCGAGTACCCCCCCCTCCCCCCNGGGGGGGTGTAATCATTGCAATGCATAGCCGTAGTCGTACGGCCATGGGAGGGGATCAACAGCCGCCGAAGGGGGAACACACGTGTCGCTTTGTACGTACGGCCGGGGCGCCGTACGAGGTCAAGGCGCACACGCTCACTACAGCAGTGCTGGAAACATGATCCCACACTACCCACGCCAACAGCAGCAGCAGCAGAATAGCAGCAGCAGCAGCAGAATAGCAGCAGCAGCAGCAGGACCACCACCACCACCACCACCACCACCACCCTGGGCGGTAGCAGCAGCGGTATCGCGCAAGAACAGAGCACACCGGCGATACCCACGCAGAGCACCACCACCACCACCACCACCACCACCACCATAACCGCCGAACCCAAACCTAGCACGAGACAACCCCCCCTCCCCGCCACCCTCACCTTATCACCGCCAACAGGCTCGAACTCCACTCCACTCGCCCCCGCCGCCGTCACCACCTCCTCCGCCCCCTCTGCCTCCTCTTCCAGCGGTACCCGCATCGCCGCTGCTCTCGTCTGCGCGCGTAGCTTGCCGACATCCACATCCCGCCGTCGCGCCCCGACCCCTGATGCAAGACCGGGGTCATACTCCCAGCCTCCCCGACCCGGCTCCCCATCGAACTCGTCGTCGAGGTCGTAGTCGTAGGCGGCGTCGGCGGCGGCGAGTGGGGGGGCGTTTGACCTTTCTCCCCTCATTTCGTTAACGCCTCTGGTGGAGGATTGGAACTCCCTTGACCGGGGGGCGGGGTTGCCGGGGCGCGGGCGAGGAGATGCTGCTTTCCCCCGGGGTCTACCCGACCCTGTGTCGACGTCATCGTAGTTGTTGTTGCTGTAGTAGGGGGAAGAGGAGTAGTAGTCGTCATCGTCATCGTAGACGTTGTTGTTTTGGGGGCGAGCGTTATCGCGGCCCGTATCACGCCCGTTGTTCCTGTAAGGTTGTCGCCTGCTGTTGCTGCCGCTGCTGCCCCCGCTGCTGTTGTCGTTGTCGTAGTAGCTCTGGCTGCTGCTCGTCTGGCGCTTGTCGCTGCCGTACCGGTTGCCACCGTTGTTGTTCTTGCTGCTGCTGCTGCTGCTGCTGCTGCTGCTGCTGGGGGCAGGCGCGCCATCGC
Organism: Saccharina japonica; assembly: GCA_008828725.1. Taxonomy (NCBI): domain Eukaryota; class Phaeophyceae; order Laminariales; family Laminariaceae; genus Saccharina; species Saccharina japonica. The sequence continues at coordinate 193,371 of MEHQ01003247.1, forward strand.
CGCTGCCACCACCCTCGTCCTCGCCAGCCCCGATAAATTCCATGAACCACTCGTAGTCCTCCTTCTTTGCTGCGTCGCGAGCGAGCGCCAAGCTTTCTTCGTCGACGTCTAGGCCTAACCCACCCGCACCGCCCCCCCCGCCGCCACCACCATTACCACCACCTCCGACCATGTTGTTGCGTTGATCTCCCTCCCTGGCTGCGCCGCCGAGAGCAAACCTTGCACCACGACTAGCCCCCTGGATAGACCCTGCTGCTGAGAAGCGGCCGCGTGGACTATCACTGCTGTGTGCTGTCAAAGCCCAAGCTGTGTGCTGCCTTCGCCGATGTACAGCGGTGGCGGCCGAGGTAGAAGCGGCAGCGGCCGGAGGCCATGATGTACACCGGGGACAGCAGGAGTGAGACCTCCTGGTGGAGGTTCGGAAGGGTGCAGCGGGGCTCTGCATCGGGGGCGCCGTCATGAAGCCGGAAGCGAGATCTGGCGATGGACATGTTGACGCGACAGCGAGGAGAATCGCACAGCCTCTCGTCATCGTCGTGCCTGCAAGTGCTTTCGCTAGACGCCTATTGGTTCAGGGGGGGAGGGGGGGGGGGGCAAGAGCCGTTCCAGGAAGGCCGTGCGATAGATACTTGGATCCACCCTCGTGCAGAAGCACAGGCACCCCCCTTGTCCGGGAGCCAAACAGCCAACGACAACGACGAAGCCAGCTTGCAGTGCGTTCGTGAGCAAAAGGAGTTCCAGACAATATATTGGCGTTTTTAAGAGGGACAACTTGACAACTTTTGTATCGTTTCGTGTGTAACGCTCGGTCTATTGGATATTAGATCCGTGGTATTGCACCGCATTTTGCTTGTTCGCGCCGCGAAGAGCAATGAAGAGCAAGGCCGAGAGTGGAGTTGTGAAGACTCTCCAGCCACAAAGAGTTGGCGGGAACAAGCGTCACATCTGCGTGGAGGCTGGAATAGCAACTGCGTTTATTTCCAGCTCATACCGGCTCGTAAAAGCTATAGAGGACATCGCATCAAGAACCCAACCTGCGATAGCAAGTTGCCGGATTTATCCGAGCACGTATCATAGATCAAGAGGGACTAACTTGAACGCAGCAGGCCACTCGCTACTCGCCACAGACTCGTGAGGATTCACCAACATCAGAATGGTGGAGCTTAAAAATGGCGACCAAGCCAGTGGAGTGGCTGACTGCACGCAGGGAGACGCAGCAGAAACGCCGAGAAAAATCGTCACTGTGACCGACTTGAACGAGGAACAGCTGGAGGGCATATTTTCCGAGGAGGATCCGCACAAACAATTCGAGTAAGATCCCATGCGATTTGCTGTTTTGCAGTGCCGTCGTTGGGAATTACATTCGTACGAGGGAGATACTCTGCACCTACTCGTACCTGTGCCGGGTGTTCATACCGTAGCTTACCTGGGGTATACGTACGAATGCGACTGGTGCGGTCGTGTAAGCCAGACGATCTACCGTCTGCTCTGGGCAGCTGTTAGGTGTTAGGCATGTTAATGTTTACGAGTGCGATGTTGCAATGTATTCGTTAGCTGGTGATGTACACAGCAGTAGTCTACAGCTCATGTTTCAGCCAGATATGTGTGGATCGAGTGCTCTTTACGTAAAACGCTCGTACCCGTATACGAGCTGGGCCAGCCGTAAAGCTGATAAAGCTTTGTTGAGTCGTATCTCGTGAACCACTGCAAATTACGCTACAAAACTTGGGGACACTAACCCTGACATACCACTGCTTATGCAAAATAAAACGCGTATATGAAAAATTCTATGCTTTTTATTTTCCCGACTTGACCTCGCTGAGATATTCGCGAAAACTCAAAAACGTCGACTTTTTAATCAAAATTCGTATGAAAATCGTCGTTTTCGATCTCTATGAAACTTGGTGGAGACAGTGCTGAAGACACACAGAGAAGAGCAACGAAAGTCTCGTTGCCCAATTCGCCACCCATCAAGAGATATTACCAAAACTCGATTTCCATACGACATTAGTCAAGTCAATACGAAAAAAATGGCATTTCTGCGATGCCCCGCTCAATTTTGAGTACGTATTTTGCACTGAGTTTTCAACCCCGGATTTGAATCGCACGTTCAAAAGCATTCACCTTCGGCCCTATTTTTTTTCTCGTTTTTTTTTTCTGGTTTTGGTCGCTTTCGTATTTTTTCGGGCTTTTGGATCGGTCATATCTCTTGGAAAAAATAAAATAATGCATAGGGCCGAAGGTCAACCTGTTGACGGGTGCATGAACTAGACCGTGTAAAAAAATCAAGTCCAAATTCGAACAATGATGGGGGCATGGCCAATCCGACGTTTAAACCATGATATGGCTGGCCCAGCTCGTCGTATACGTATCGAATTCATGTTATCACTCTCTACTCGTACGAGTAACCTGTACGCCTCCTGATTCCCTTGCTTGAAAGACCCATTACCCCCCTTTCCCCATCATCCTGCCACCTCCTACCGTTCTGACTTTTCGTATCACGTACCTTCGGAATAGCATTTGTTCGACTCCTTTTTACCTGCGACGCACGTCATGCAGATGCGTGCATATGCACAGAAATGCACCGCATACCACACTAATGTGTGTGACCACGGGACTTTTCCCTCCAGGAATAAGAGGCAAAACTCGCACGCACGAACCCGGGTGTGACGGACGTCGCTGGATAGAAATAACGGCTTGATGTGAACGAGAACACCAACAACAACAACGTCAACAGCAATAGCAAAAACAACAACTGCGGCAGCAGCAGCAGCAACAACAGCAACAACAGCAACAACAACAACAACATACAACAGCAACAACGACGACGACATACATCATTAACAACAACAATAACAACAGCAACAACAATAACAACAGCAACAACAACAACAACAGTACTATAAGCAGTACTACTGCTGCTACGTGTTACTAGCATACTGCTGCTACGTTGAATACTACTGCTACTACTGCTGTACTACTACTGGACTACTACTGTACTACACTACAGTTAAAATACGCGTACGGGTGTGCTTGCTGCTTTCAAGCTCTCGTGGTTTAAACGGCCACCGCTGGCAACACTTATCACACGCCTGCGTCCTGCTACTACAGTAGAAATACGTCTTCCTTTACTGCGGTTGCCTGTGTATGATACGCTGTGTACTTCCTGTGTGGTGGTGGCCTGGCCCGTCTTCAGATATACTTCGGCGTTAACCCTTTTAGAACTGCAGTCCCGTTTTCGGACAAACCACTCTAATTCTAAGTAATTTGTCCCCAAAACGGGACTCCAGTCCTATAAGGGTTAATACTTGTGATTAAAGTATCACCAATACGTACGTCAGTTGTGAGTTCTACCAATTCGGGGTTGATACTCAGCTTTGCAATCTGCATGATACGTCGTCCGCCCGTGTTCTACTGGTATGTTCCACTTAAATACTACCAGGCATGGTATTGTTTCAAATGATTTCATACGAAGTGTCGTTGTTCAAGCTCGTTTTCTGCGCTCCCGGCAAGAACCTCGAAGATAATTGATTGGGTTCTGAATAATAGCATAAACTGTACGGGGGCAATATATAGGCGCGACCCACTCGTTCGTGAACATGGGGTCGATATGTATCTTTGCAACGACTACACGTTATTTTCTCGCAACGCACGTGATTTTCTTGCAATGCGCGTGAATGTTCACAGTTGAAACTTGTACCCACGATTTAATACGCCCTCAAATTGTCGTTACGATCAGCCATCGACAATTTACATGCATTCGGGATAATGTGTATATATACATTCGTATACCTAGAAAGCGCGCATACTTGCCACGTCAAACCGCACCCGCTGAGCCACCTAGCCCCTGCCCAGGAACTAAACATCGCTACATACTGTCTGACAGTCACACCGGGGGCTCCTCGCTTGTTTTTCTCGCGAATGCCACGCAAACCCCAGTTTGTTATTCGAGCAATGCCACGGTATATATAGGGGAAGCGGCTTATGTTCTGAGCTCCTCTCCTCACACGAGGAGCGCAAATAGTGTCACCCGAACCATGACTTCGGAAAAAGTTTGTTCGCGCAACACGCCGACCTTTGTATGCGCTGTATGCGCTGTATGCGCTGTGTGCGCTGTATGCGCTGTATGCAACTGTATGCACTGTATGCGCTATATGCATTAATCCTAAAGCAAAAATACGAGCGAAATTGTAATTCTGACCGGTAGTTACTCACTTGAGAAACTTAACCGGTCCCAGTGACAAAATATTGCCTCAGAAGGCAAAACCTAACCGCAACCCCTATATGGTATACCGTGGGATGGGTCTTTTGGCCACACCGAGACTGCTTGCTACCTTTGACGCGTGCTGCGGTAAGACGCAGCATCCATTTTTTTTTAGTTTTTTTTTCACTTGATTACAGTATAGGAGCTTTTTATCTCACCCAAAAAACTGATTTTGAGAGAAAAGGCTAAACGTTCAACCCAACGAACAGTCCCGAAACCTATATACCACGTAGATATATCACGAACGAAGTATATAAAAACACTATTATTAACGGTATTCCAACGATATTGGGTTAATGAGTATACTAACCTTTCGTTACGAAGCCCCAAGCGAGATTGGTTTAAAAATCCTCCATCATTGTATCGGCCCCCCAGCAATAGCCACAGACGAGAGCGCAAGGCAAGACCGCACACGAGCAGGCGAGAGTGCCTCCATGAGCTCCCAAGCCCATAAATACAAAACGCCAAATAAGACATAATGTGCTAATAGCTCGAACCGACACAAAGCCCGATATGTAACTGTCATATACAGGATCTCCAACGGACACTAACTATCAGCCAGAAATTTTTGCTTCATAAGGCAAAAAGTGCTACGCGTAATCGTACCCCTATCGTAGCACGCGTTTTTTTTTCACATATTTTGTTTATATCAAACTTAACGCAGGTTTTTTGCAAGCTGCTTGGGGTTGCCCAAGCCGGAGAGTATGAGCATCCTCAACAGAATCGCGGCAGAGTACGACTACCTCAACGTAATGTTCTGCCGAGAGCAGGTGCGTTGGTTGTCACACGATATCTCCGTATCCCCCGTGGTTGCTGGGTAGGTGTTGCTGCGTCTCTCTCGAAGAGGAATCACTCGGCCCTTCTAAAGACATCAGAGCGAGGCAAGTAATAGCATGTAGTAACATCTCGCACGCGTGGGTAGTTGCGAATGACAAGAGGCTAAACTTGAACAACAGTAGTGTGAATCCTGTCGCATTCCGCCTCGTCATGTTCTGGCGCCATCGCCTGCGATCTCTCAACAAGTTCCATTGAGCCAACCTGAACTATACAGTACTCATAGCCATGCTCTGTCTCTTATTGCCTTGTCGTATCCTGGTGCCGTAACCTATAGGACCTCAACAAATTCAATTGAGTTCCGCGCCTGTCACTGTTGCCAATGCCTCCATATCTTCACGGGCGGATTGCCCTTCGCGCCGACTGACTGTGCGTACAGCACGATCCATTGTTTGTTTTTCCGGTAATAGCCATCGCTTCAGTGTCTAGTAAAGTTGGAGGATATATTTTCTATTCCTCTCAAATGCTATGGGTTTCGTTGCAAGGTCGAGCAGGTACATCAGTATCGGCCCATTATATGACACGCACGATACCTTGCGCAGCCCAAACGTTTGCACGTACCGGGTGCGGCTGGACACGCGCCCAAACACAATGCTTGCAGACCGCCGAGCACCAACGCGACCAGCGACACCGATGCGACCGAGTAGCACCCGGTTACCCACACAAACACATACCTGGTATGTGGTTAATACCACGCATGTCTATTCCCACCAGCATACATGCGTGCTTGGTACGAAAGAGGTGCAGGAACCCTCTTTCCGCTGTAGACACATTTGACACATGCTACGGTAGAGGTGCACCACGGTATTGCTGAGGGTGGTCAATTGAGGGGCTCCATACCTCACCCAAAAAGTCATTTTGGGGCAATATGAAAGTGCTACGTACCCGATGAGCAGTCCCATGGACTAAAAAGGCCATGAAACATATTGCAACACAAGAATGAAAGTCCGACGATTTGGGGGTTGAGGAGCCTTTGATAGGTCACGCAGAAAACGTTTCAGCCAAAAAAAGGTATACCTTATACCTCTATCGTAGCACGCGTCATTTATCGTGTCCTAAAATATATCAATTTGATTGTCACTTACTACAGCAGTCGTGGCGATTTATGGTGACCACCCCACCCTGCACGTATTAGTACAATACCGCGGCGACAACCATGTCCTTGGCTCCGTCTCACGCCCATCATACCCACATTAATTTCGTTCCTTTATTCCGTCTCTTCCTTCCTTTCTGCCTTATTTCCTTTCTTCCGTGCCTTCCTTCCTTCCTTCCTTCCTTCCTTCCTTCCTTCATTTCATGCCTTTGTCCACCCGTCCGTCCTCTGCACAACAAAAACAAACAAAAACTAGAACTTCACGGCGGAACAGACCATTGCTTTCCGAGGAATCACCCAAAGCGTCTTCGAAGCGGGCATCGTGCGGGGCGAGTTGGACGTGAACGAAGCGTTTCAAGAGTTCACCGAACGCGTTCTCTCCCTCGCGGGAGAGCCCGATGCCGCCACCACCACCACCACCACCAACACCACCACCCAAGACCACACCCTCAGCAACGAACCATCCGCAACATCGTTAACCAGCGGCGTCTTCCCGAACACGAACGGGGGAGGGGACGGCGGCAGGGGAAGCCCACCAGCTGCCGAGACCCGTCGAACTCCNACATCAGAGCGAGGCAAGTAATAGCATGTAGTAACATCTCGCACGCGTGGGTAGTTGCGAATGACAAGAGGCTAAACTTGAACAACAGTAGTGTGAATCCTGTCGCATTCCGCCTCGTCATGTTCTGGCGCCATCGCCTGCGATCTCTCAACAAGTTCCATTGAGCCAACCTGAACTATACAGTACTCATAGCCATGCTCTGTCTTTTATTGCCTTGTCGTATCCTGGTGCCGTAACCTATAGGACCTCAACAAATTCAATTGAGTTCCGCGCCTGTCACTGTTGCCAATGCCTCCATATATTCACGGGCGGATTTCCCTTCGCGCCGACTGACTACTCGTACGGCACGATCCATTGTTTGTTTTTCCGGTAATAGCCATCGCTTCAGTGTCTAGTAAAGTTGGAGGATATGTTTTCTATTCCTCTCAAATGCTATGGGCTTCGTTGCAAGGTCGAGCAGGTACATCAGTATCGGCCCATTATATGACACGCACGATACCTTGCGCAGCCCAAACGTTTGCACGTACCGGGTGCGGCTGGACACGCGCCCAAACACAATGCTTGCAGGCCGCCCGAGCACCAACGCGGCCAGCGACACCGATGCGACCGAGTAGCACCCGGTTACCCACACAAACACATACCTGGTATGTGGTTAATACCACGCATGTCTATTCCCACCAGCATACATGCGTGCTTGGTACGAAAGAGGTGCAGGAACCCTCTTTCCGCGGTAAACACATTTGACACATGCTACGGTAGAGGTGCACCACGGTATTGCTGAGGGTGGTCAATTGAGAAGCTCCATACCTCACCCAAAAAGTCATTTTGGAGCAATATGAAAGTGCTACGTACCCGATGAGCAGTCCCATGGACTAAAAAGGCTATGAAGCATACTGCAACACACTATACAATGAAAGTCCGACGATTTGGGGGTTGAGGAGCGCCGTCACGCAGAAAACGTTTCAGCCAAAAAAAGGTATACCTTATACCTCTATAGTACCACGCGTCATTGATCGTGTCCTAAAATATATCAATTTTATTTGTCACCTACAGCAGTCGTGGCGATTTATGGTGACCACCCCACCCTGCACGTATTAGTACAATACCGCGGCGACAACCATGCCCTTCGCTCCGTCTCACGCCCACCATACCCACATTAATTTCGTTCCTTTATTCCGTCTCTTCCTTCCTTTCTGCCTTATTTCCTTTCTTCCGTGCCTGCCTTCCTTTCTTCCTTCCTTTCTGCCTTATTTCCTTTCTTCCATGCCTTCCTTCCTTCCTTCCTTCCTTCATTTCATGTCTTTGTCCACCCGTCCGTCCTTTGCACAACAAAAACAAACAAAAACTAGAACTTCACGGCGGAACAGACCATTGCTTTCCGAGGAATCACCCAAAGCGTCTTCGAAGCGGGAATCGTGCGGGGCGAGTTGGACGTGAACGAAGCGTTTCAAGAGTTCACCGAACGCGTTCTCTCCCTCGCGGGAGAGCCCGGTGCCGCCACCACCACCACCACCACCACCAACACCACCACCCAAGACCACACCCTCAGCAACGAACCATCCGCAACATCGTTAACCAGCGGCGTCTTCCCGAACACGAACGGGGGAGGGGACGGCGGCAGGGGAAGCCCACCAGCTGCCGAGACCCGTCGAACTCCAGGGAAAAGCTCATCCAAAGCTGTGGCGGGGAGTAAAGCGAAGGAGGTCGTTGTGGACCCAAAACTCGCGGGGAAGAGCAGCGTCCCCGCCTCCAAGTCTCATGGGGGAGTAAGTGGTGGTGGTGGTGGGGGGGGGGCTCATGGCGTCGGCAGTGATTGTAGCGGTAGCGATAGTGGCGGCGGTAGCAGTAGCGGTAGCGGTGGTGCAGGCGGTGTGGGAGCGGGGCCCGTTTTTTCCGTCGGAGATGTTGCCGCGATAACGCTCTTCGTGGCGCGCGGGCTGTACCGCAACTTCGCGCTCTACCGCATGTGTTTCGAGCGGCCGGCCAAGCATTGCACGGAGGTTCGGGAAGTGCAGGTGGAAACCCCGCTCGAGCCGGCACCGTTGCACGAGGCGGAACCGGTCGCCTGAGCAAACAGTTTATGGGTGAAACTTTGTTCACAATTGCAACCCGGTTTGTGGGGGGGGAAACAATGTAGTTGGAACTAGATAGAGCCAACTTGTTTCATAGTTGTGAAATGAAAGGTTATTGCATCGTGTTAACCTATATAAGAAGTCGGACCCCATGTATTAAGACCAAAATTGCATAAAACAAAACTTGTCGAATGATATTTCACCAGGGCTGTTAATTTGTTGGATCAACCCTCGCGGGCCAGGTCGGGTCGGGTAAGGGTGATTTCGACCCGACCGGTGAGTTTTTTGTAAACCTTCTGATCCGGCCCGACCCGACCTGTGAGATTCCAAAAACGTCCTGGCCCGGCCCCCACGGGTCGGGTCACGACCCGCGCGAAGAAGAGCCCTGGATTGAATCAAACCGTCTGGGAAAGGGAGCGTGGGGCAATACGAGCGCCATCATGCATCGCAGCGCGGCGTGTCGCATCGCTCCTTTCCGTTGCAGTTCGGGACAGAACCCCTACGCGTACCTCAGCGGCAGACGCGATGCTCCCTTGGCCCCTATATATGGGACCCCGGGATAAGGGCCAAACTACTGACGCATGCTACGATAGAGGTGCAACATGTTTTTTCTGAGCTCCTCACTAGGAGCGTCATACCTCACCGAAAACATGATTTTGGAGGAAAATAAAAGTGTGGCGGATGAGAAATCTCCTGACCGAAGTATACTCTGAAACATATTTCGTCACATGAATCAAAGTCCAACGAATTTGGGTTAAGGAGCCCGATCGTTCAGAAAACGATTCAGCCAAAAAAGTGCTACCTCTACCGTAGCACGCGTCTACTACCAGGTATAACTTGACGCGTGCTACGATATATAGAGGTACTGTACCTTTTTTTGGCTGAAAACGTTTCTGAATGAAGGGGCTCCTTAAGCCCAAATTCGTCGGAATTCCCTTTTTTTGTTGTTGCACTATTTTTGTTTCTTAGGGCCCGTATTAACAAAGAAGAAAAAAAATCAATTTGGAAAAAAAATATTCAAATCCGCTTTTCATTGGTCAACACACGCACCAGCACCAAAGATTAGGATCTTGGGGCATAATATTTGGTGCTGGTGCGTGTGTTGACCAATGAAAAGCGAATTTGAATTTTATTTTTTCCAAATTGAATTTATTTTATACTCGTTAAAACGGGCCCTTAGGCTGTGGGATTTTTCATTTTCATCGTAGCACTTTTGTTTTTCATCCAAAAATCAGTTGTTGACTTACTATTAGTATCGAGCTCCTCAAGTGAGGAGCCCCAGAAAAACAAAACATGGTGCATCTCTACGTTAAGGTAGCATGCGTAATTTTAATGTTATCAACCGTCTACACGAGCAGCGTGAGGGCCCGGAAGTACGGGGAGGATGATCATGCTACATCCGTGCCGTGTACGCCTCCTTGCTTTGTAAACTTGGACAGAGCCATCAATTTTGTTGTCTCCCGGTCATGCAGTGGCCGTTTTTCTCCTGGAATCGTCACTTAACTATCGTCAATTTCCCCTTCTCAAGCCTGATACTCCAAACAGGGTAAAGGTGGGGGCGAAACCTGCAATTTTCTCAGGCTCCTCCCTTGATTCTAGCAGAGCTCTCTCTCTCTGTGTCTCACCCAAAAACTGGCTTAATAAAAAAAGAAGGAAAAGTGTCACAACTCCACACCCAAGGAGCAACCCCCCATGGCCTACAGCAGTACGTCTCAAAACGAAAATGGCTGTCAAAACACACTCTACGGTGTTGGGAGTTTCTCATAGGTCAGAAACAACTTATTGGCAAAAAAAAATGTTATCCCTGTCGCAGAACGCGTCTGCAGCTCGTGCTGCTCCTGTGGCTCGACGTTTGTACGAGTATAACCATCCTAACATTTTCGACATTTTTTTTGTTCCCATCTGAAAAGGCTCCAAAGGGGATTTTGTTTTACAAGATGTTTCCACTGCTCCTGTGGTGGACCGCGGGGAAAATAAAACTGACAACGTGGTGTAAAACTAAAATTCAATCCATGGTCGTTTTTTCGATAGGCAACATGACAAAAAAGCGCCTTGTGGCACGCGGGATATGTATGCACATTAACAATGGATTGTGTCAGGGGCGATATAAACCGCGCACTGCTTCCTACGAGCTGTTTTTTTGGTGGGTATGGTAAGCTCGCGCCGTCAATCGAGCTGTTTAACGGCGAGTTCGAGGAACCAGTACGGATCCGATAAGCGGCAGAACCAGCACCCACAAAGCATGATCTGTGGTCCACTCGTCACTCGAAGGATCGAAAAAGCGACTCGCGTACCGACGAGTCCTCACGCGCATGATTTTCTGCTATATACGTCACGATCATAACAGGTACAGCGGTAAATCAACATCATCACCGCACCAGTACGCACGAGTAAAAAAACAAACAATCAAAGAAGGCCTGCCCGGCCACAATGTACTCCGGGCATGGCATACTACACTTCTACTGCGAAGCACTTCGAGGGGTGCCCATCATTTTCCGGGCCGCAGCTGGCGTACTCTGAGGTATCGCACAAAAGGGGGAAAACATCATCCAACGAAAATAAAATAAAGTAGCTCAGGCGGGTGTCCATGATAACAGCCAGCAGCGCCCTTGCCTGCACCTCAGCCATGCCACGGCAGATAATGGAACCTAATTTTTCTTAGGTTCTCGGAATAAGGAGCTGTACACCCCATGTCATGGTATTGCCTTGAATATGACCTTGAAAGGCCGGCAACCGCCTGATTGCAGGTGTTGAGAACGTATTTGTACTTCGTGTGAGTTGGAAGGCGTATCTCAGATGGGATTCCAGGGGGGTTTCAGGGAGAGGCAACGAGCCCTCTGGCCTGCAGTCTTTCATCGAGCGGAAAGGCAACACACTGCTCTTCTTCTGGTTCTCTAAGGATACAACACGCGTGAGCAACAACGAGCACCTGCTCAATACGCAAACCCGGCAAGGGGACACTTTTGTGTCCCACTTTTCAGTCACCCAACATATCACCATCCAAACCCGTCTGCGAGAAACAAGACGTGTTCGCCACCCTTTTTGCCTTACAGCATCCCATGGGCTAAACGTACAACTAAAACAGAGAGGCACACAAATGGGATTGCAACGATCACGGGTAATTCTTCCTCAGTTTTCAAGGATCTCCCGCCATTCAGAAACGTTTGGGCTCGGCGGGATCCCCTCTACCATGGCGTGGGTCATGTTCTTGACCCCCCTGCCCCCCCCACATGTAAAACGCCCCCCGGTAGGTGAAAACCCGGCCGTGATCCGTCCCGGCATTGTAGGGATGCGAGGGTCTGTGGTGATTTGACTACGGCCATGCATGCCAAAGAGTACACCTCCCCCACCCCACCGACCCACTCCACCAAACACAGGGGTGAACCTCGACATGTACACCAGGTAAACTACAGTAGTACGTATATATTCACTGCTGTTCTCAGTCGGTGTCGCATACTACTGTAGCAACCATCGTCCATGTCTTTGCCATTGTCGCCATCGTGTTCTCTACCACCCCCACCACCTTGGGCAACTACAGGTACCAGGTATACTAACTATAACACGTATTCACCGCTTTTTTTTCAAGTCGGTATCAGTACCACTAGCAGCAGCTTCGCCGTTTTCCTTATCGTCGTCATTGTGGTAATCTCGTTCCCTACTGGTATATACCACCATCACCAATACCATCGCCGCCGCCGCCTCTGCAGGCTACTGCAACATGATAACAGGTAAACTACCTGTAGTACGTACTCATCGCTCCTCTCACTCGGTATCAGTCCCACTACCACCATCGTCGTTTTCCTTGTCGTCGTCGTCGTCGTCGTCCTCGTCCTCGTCGTCATCGTTATCACCACCACCACCGCCGCCGCCGCCGCCATCGCGGGCGTTGTCGACGGCCCCTCCTTCCCCAGAACCCTCTTCTTCGTCCGAATCGGATTCCGAATCAGATTCCGAACCGGAACCGCCTTCGCCGGCCGGTTCGTCATCCTCGCTCTCCGGCACCGCTGTTGATTTTGGCGAGAGCGAGAGAGAGCGAGAGAGAGAGAGAGAGAGAGAGAGAGAGAGAGAGAGAGAGAGAGAGAGGGTGGGGGGGTGAGGCGCCAGGATTGGATTGAGGACCCGCTTGCTGTGTATGCCGATTCGTGTTCGGCAAAGGGAGACAACGGGGTTTCTGGTCGGAAGAAAAACAGGAAATCAAGACCGGGGCGAAGGGACAAATAGGAACTCCTGGTCGGAACGACGGGATAAATCGGACTTTCTGATCGGAACACCGAGCAAAACTCGGAATTTACGACCGGAACAGCAACAACAACAACAACAACAACAACACAATGTTTGACCGAAATTATTGGGGGATACTGACTGGGGAAATCGGGATGTCCTATCGACTCTTCAAGCTAGGAGGTACCTGGTACGGAACGGCATTCAGGATGTCACATTGTCACAGTAGTAGTAGTAGTAGTTCTAGAACGATCTTCAGAAAGGAGGCTCACTGAAAACAGCGACGGACTATTTGTGCTTGAAATTATATTGGACTGTCGTTCGCAGTAATAACAGTTTGCAGCATGCAATGTTACAAGGAACAAAAGTGTTGCAACGTTGCAGCATGTACGTTGTAACATAGGTATAAGTTATTTAGTGAAGTACCACACACACCTCCCAGTAATAGACTACCACGCATCAGACAGACAATCGACTCCCACTTGATGATCTATAAGTAGTAGACCTTTCAGGGCAGATACGTCCCGAGCTGTATGATCTAGCTCACGTTGCCGAATGGGAGCCGAACAATCTGCATATGGTCTAGAACATGTATTCTGGGTAAGATCTGTACTATTACAGATCCTGCACAGATCCTGCACAACGGGAGGGTAGGATCTAGATGATCTATCTGTAGATTATACGTCCGACGTTTGGACTATATACGCTTGAAATTGGAGTTGGACATTTTCTGCAGGGGTAGTAAAAGCTTGCAGAATGACACACAGCAAAAGAGGTGTATAAGCCCTTTCGCGAAGAACCAGAACTCCACCCACGCTACTCCGGGTACCAAAGACTTGCCATTAGAGTTGGCGTTTTATATACCAGTACACCAGGGTACGCGTTGAGGTGATACTATACGACGAAATTCTCGTTCTCACAGCTGTCGTTTTTATTGTATTTTCTCTATATATGTACGTGTATGTCCGCGGGGGGAAAACGGCATACCAGGCACAAAACAAAAGTAATTGCAGAACGAAGAAGATAACAAAAACGACTATGCTCTGGTCGGCGTAAAACAAACAGGAAGAAAACGAGTTGTATCCTATCGACGCTCACGCTCTTCGAGAAGTTTGCCATCCAGGCCCCGATTCTTCAAGTTTCCGACCGTCATCGCCCCCAGGCAGTCATTCGACTGGACTAGGGATCGCACCCTGTTGTTCCAAGCACACGAAGGGTTTCCAGAGGGGGGGGGCAGGGAGGGAGGGGGCGTTACGCTACGCCAGGTGGTGTTCCCCTGCAGTCGCATCCGCCACGTGAGCATGGGGGTGTAGTCATGTCGTGCACGGCCGTAGTCATATGACCATAGACCCTCGCATCCCTACAATGCCGGAACCGAGCACGTTGGGTTTTCACAAACCAGGCAGAGTGAGCATGGGGGGGAAACATTTAGAGACATTATGTGCAGGGGGTAAGCGAGGGCGAGGGGGAGGGGCGGTTGGGTGGTCTTTTGTTCGGGGGCGGGGGGGGGGGGGGGGGGGCGGGGGGCAGTTGCTTGTCGTTTCCATCGTTCGATCGAACCAGCGATCGCACCCTGCTGTTCGACGCACGTGAGGTGTTTCTGAAAAACGAACCGCGCCATATGACCATGGGGATGAAGCATCAAGAGGCGAACTACACCCGGGGGTGATTTTTTTCTTGTCGTTCCAGTCATTCGCCTGAACCAGCGATCGCGTGCCCTGTTGTCCCATGCGTACTGTACAGTGTCATGAAAATAAATTCCTCCAAACGTTTTTTTCACGACAGGAGTTTCCTTTGACATCGCGGCGCAATTTATAGAACATTAACCAACCAACCAACCCAAACCAGTCAAACAACCACCCCGCACCACCGCCCCAACACAACGCCTCCCTACATGACCACAAGCGTACGAAAACATGGACAAAACGTATAATACGCATGTCCGGATAAAACACCTGAAGATGAATTCCTCCAAAAGTTTCTTCACGACCGGAGCCTCCTTTGATATCGCGGCGTCTCGAACGTCCTTGCCATGGGCACAGAGCGATTGCATGTGTCTCGTCACTTGCTGTGACGGGGAAAAAATAACCAGCAACAACAACAACACAAAAAAAGGAGGACCAAGGACATCAAGTGCGTGGAGTAGATCAATCAATGTTAAGGTGGAAGACCCATCCCACGGTATAGGACTTGGTATGGGAGTTGCATTTTTTGCCTTTTAAGGAAAATATTTTCTGGTCGGTTCGACTTCGTGCACAACGCAGACCTTAAGAAGTGGTCCCCCGTTTTTGGGGACAAAATACTTGGAATTCGTGTGGGATAGGTTTTTTCAGTTCTGAATGGGTCAAGACCCCGTGCACAGGACAGAATGGGCCTACTGTAGACTTCGTGCATAGTTTTTGTTTCGTTGTTGTTTAGCTATTGGCATTCTTCATTCTGGATTGTTTTTATGAAATGATTTCAATGTTGAAGCTCATTCTGCCTGCACATTGTCAGATGACAAACACAATAAGAAGAATAGGAGGCAAGAAAAACAAACAAGCAGGCAAACAAACGAACAAACAAACAAGCATACAAACAAACAAACAAACAAGCAAACACAAACAAACAAACAAACAAGCAAACAAGCAAACAAACAAACAAACAAACAAACAAACAAGCAAAACAAAACAAACAAACATACGGGTATAACCCTGGCGTACACGAGTAAATCGATCTACTGAACAAATTAAAAATGAAAATAAACTTTCTCTGTGGGAGGTTGAAAGTTGGGGCGATAGTCGTACGTAGTGCAGTTTTCACATGATACAAGAAACGCATCTCGAAAAACAGAAGGGGACACAGGTTTTCTTAAAGCCTCCACGAGTGACGAAAGCGTGAAGTTTTTATTCATAGGTTTTCCCTGCTCGGAGTTTTGCACACCCCGGACAGATCAATGATTCCTATATACGTCATGATCAAAATATGTCAGGGCAGGCATATAGATTCTTGATCTGTAGGGTCTAGATCATGTTGCCGAGTGGCGGCCGCATATTCTGCATGATCTAGGGACATGTTTCCTGAGATGGTTATGTACAGTACAGCTCCTGCACAACGTCTTATGAAGGCAGGCTTTGGATCTAAAAAAAATCATAAATTCTCGAAAGCTTAAATCAAGAGATAATCTAGATCATGATATATCTGTAGATGAACTGTACGACGTGTGGGACTGCTGTGGAAGCTCGAAGCCGGAATCTTATTACAACAATCGCAGCTCGAAACAGCCGGAAAACAGAACAACAAAAACCTCTACAAGTGCCAAAACCACGCAGAAAACAAAAAAACAAAATCGGTTTTACGTATCTGTCGGAACTTGTTGGACGTCGGGACGACAACTCTTCGTAGCAATCGCATTTCGAAACGGACATTTCGAAACGGAAGGGGGGCGAACAAAAACGTGAAAGGTCTACCAGGTGTGCAGGAGCGACGAAATGGCAGCAAAACAAGCGATAAAGAACATAAAAAACGCGCCAAAACAAAATGCAACTCTTAAAAGAGCAGAACATTTCAACCGCGCCCTCCCCCCCCTCCCACTCCGAGTTCCCCCTAAAAAAACAAAACTCAAGAAACGAAATTCCCAACCTGAAGATCCTTGAAGATTGCCATGACCTCTGCCTGGTTGGTAGCGAAGGCGCCCTCGAGGACAGAGATGGACCGCATGAAGACCTGAAGAATTTTCTTTCCCTCCTTGAGGACGGACAGCAGCGCCGGCCGCCGCGAGAGCGTTGGGTTGCCCTTGGTGAACATCACCAGCAGCCTGAATATCAGCACCTTTTTACACGCGACAAGGTAAAGCGAGAAGGGAGGGGGGAGGCGGACAAGCGTAGGGGGGAAGGGGGGGGGCGTTGTGGTCACGAAATGTACGAAAACGGCAACGATGACGAAAACGGCAAGATCGGCATTTAAGTCAACGAAATCGAGAAAACAGACGAGATTTCAACGGCGTCAGCAAAATGTCAACACAAAAAAAAGGAAAAAAAAACAACGAAACTGACGAAGTGAAGTCCACGAAATCGACAAAAAGCAGCTAAAACGAACACTTTTAAAGTTTATCCTCCGGCCGATTGGAAAAAGTAAAGGTTAGGCTCACCACACTTTCACAAGTACATGTCATGAAACAATTTAATCCGTTGCAGCAGCAGAACCGGCTGCTGCTACCTCGGACGCGTGAGCATTTTTGACCCGACCTGACCGATGTCTGCAGCAACTCACCATCCTGTGCGTCCGCATTAGCAGAGCATCCGTGGGCAACCTGGGCCTGGCGAAAAACTCTGTCCGGTCCTTCCAGCACGTGACCAACGCCTGATGTTGCCAAAGAAACAGGCGAGGGTAAAAAGGGTAAAAAGGGTAAAGATGGTCATGAGACGTGCCAACCATGTGCTGCATTGACGAACAAAAGCATCTTGATGCTTCGTGCAAAAATGTGCTGCCCACAGGTGCCTTCACATACTACTTCGCATACCATTACTGCCTTGAATATTTGTACGTGCGCACATATATAGGTGTTGCCTAAACTCCACGTGAAAATGCGATTGCAAGCGCAAACCCCCCCCCCCCGACACCAATCAATAATAAACCAACAAACAATAGACACCAACATGCAACAACAAACGGGAAAACAACAGCAACAACACACCACCACCACCACAAACAACAAAAAGCAACGCAACGTACACTCCTAACTATGGCCTTCGAAAACGGTTCGGGACGAGAAAATCTGATCTGATCACTATTTTCAGTGTCACTACGTACACAAGTCTACTGTTCCGGCGGTAAGTAAGTAGGCTCTCTTTTCCCCAAGGGAGGGTTTCCCCAATGCTAGCAGGCATTACTCGCCTGGAGCAGAGGGGTGAAGAAATGCGAGAAGGAGGCGGCGGTGAGGGTGGGATACCCCTCCGCCGGTCCGAGGCATTCCCCGGTCTCCAACAGCAGCGGGATCACTTCGGAGGACATCACCTGGGGGGGGGGGGAGGTGTGCTCATTTAGACACTTTTCTTACTATTGATAGGCATTAAATAACGCAGGTAAAAACGTCGAATCGGCAAATGATTTCTCCCATTTTGTTTAATCGCTAATCATACCTGGGTCCATTAAGCGTATATATAACGGCAGCTAGCTGCGTACACCTGCAAAACAAATTATCCAAACCCAACACACCCAACTCGAAAAAAATGAGAGGATTGGCAGAGATGGGGGTTCTTCCGAGAATAATCCGTGGTTTGCTGTAAGGGATAATGAGGCGTGTTGATTCATACCAGGTATATTCTAGGCTTGTTGGAAGAAAGTACCTTTCATCAGCAGAAGTTGTTTGGTTGATCGAGTGGCAATACCAAATGATGCGGCACGGGATTGTGCACGCGAACAGACAGTGTTACCGCTACTGTAGCAGCTGGCCAGCAGACACTGGGCCAGAAAATACTACAAACCCAACAAAAAACAACCTCTTACATTCAGGTAGTCCATCTCCATTAGGGGGGGGGGGCGGGTAACGTTCGAGAGAAGCGATAGGACACTCTTGTGGCAAAAAAAACGCCTGAACCAAACATCTACTGTAACTCCCTGCCTTACCTCCGCAGCCTCGAGGGGGTCCCGAGCCCATCGCAGATGCGCCCTTACCAGCACCCCCAAGGTTGAGCTCTTGTAAACGAATCTGTGGTGGAAAGCCGTGGCGTAATGTCCAATGCAATGCATGTCAGTTCAGACCATGTTCATGGTGATATCATATCGTGAATTGGCATATCATGCCATGTCATGCCATGCCATAATATGTCATACCTGTACGAAGTCCCCAGGGTTACATATCGGGACCAGTTATTGTCATACAGTGTCAGGATGCATGCTGCGATAAGGGTACGTAGCAATATTTTGGTAATATTTTCTGACTGGCTAATAGTGACTACTACTACTGACGTTTAGTGACTATTAGTTACTATTCCTGACTATTGCTAACTATTGCTGACTATTAGTGACTATTAGTGACTACTACTGACTATCACTAACTATCACTAACTATTACTAACTATTGCGGACTAATACTAACTATTGCCGACTGTTAGTGACTATTAGTGATACTAGTGACTATTAGTGACTGAGCGTATTGCTCACTATAACTGACTATTATTTGCTGACTATTATTGACCAATGCTGACTACCACCAATTACTGACTACTCGTAGTACTGACTATTACTCACTAATAGTGACTATTAGTGACGATTACTGACTATTAGTGACTACTACTGACTATTAGTGACTACGCGCATTGCTGACTATAACTGACTATTACGGACTACTAGTGACTATTTGTGACGACTACTGATTGTTAGTGACTGCTACTGACCATGAGTGGCTATTACTGACTATTACTGTACGCTCCAACTGAGGAACTACCCGCTCTCGTTGTAATCTCTTCTGTGTTTCACAATAGTAGACGAGGAGTGGGGAAATCGAGAGATTTGCTAAGGGAGGGAGGTGAGAGTACGAGTCTTCCAGAAGGGAAAGTGGGACAGTTGTTTCGAAGTTTCAAGGTGATAGGAGAGAGACTACTACGGCGGCATCAGAGAATATTCGAATCAAGTCGGACCAGGACATATACGATACATTGTTGGAGGGGAAAATGAATAATAGTGGTAATAATAGTAATAATAACAACAACAATAATAATAATAATAATTATTATTATTATAATACCAGTATTCGACACATACCCAGGCGATGGGATTGCTCTTCGAGGTAGGCGTACACCTTTTCTTTAATCAAAAGTCGGCTTTTCGGTCAGAGAGGGGTATGGAGCTCATAACGTGAGGAATGACCCTGAGGGAAATTAAGTGCTAACCTTACCGTAGCACCCGTCTCAGGTGCGTACATATCTATTATAGATGTACAGTAGTATATATACAATGCCATACCTGGTACATACATAATATGGAATGTTCATGTCATGTTATATACCAGGTATACAATACCATACATGCTGTGGAAAGTGATAAAATGTTATACATGTCAGTCAAGTTACAGCGGATACCCCGATATAAAGAGCGCTCGCGTTAAGAACATTCAGAAGCTTAGAGCGCCCGAGTTAAGAGCATTCGGGAGTTAAAAAGCGGCCAAACAGGCATGTCCCGCCTACACTTTTTTTTTTGTCCATCCCATTTATTATCTTCGCACTTCCGTCTTTCTCCCTCCCTAGTCGCAACTCAGATCCGGGGTCACAAAGTAGGTTCCTCTCCCTTCTCCCCCACTACGGTTCTTGCTTTGCGTTTATATCGCGAGAATATTTCACCACTTTCTTCCCTCGTCAACTCTCGTCGAATTTTGCTTACCCACGCTATAATATGCGCTCTCGACAGACGGTGTCATTTGAGAAAAAAAAACTCCATGGGGAGAACCGAACCCTCGACATCCGGCCCAAAAGGCTTCGTGGCTACCAGTTAGACCACCGGGGCGACCGGCTAAAAACTATATGTATATCACCCACTACAGATGAACGCGTTATGTAATTCAGAGCGCATGTTTTGGCTTGTCACGGGGCTCTTTTAACTCGTCACACCCACTGTATGCCAAAATAATGCATAACAACCGCGGCAGCAGCCGCACAAAAAAAAACGTAGGGGAGCGCGGGGAGGGAGGGAGAGAGGGGGGGAGGGAAATAGGGAGTGAAATAGGGCGGGAGCGAGAGGATGGCGGGCCTGCGTTCTCCGGCGCAAATTGCCACGGCAACATCGATTGCTGCACCACTGATGTGTCACAATGTTCCGAACCAAATGAAACGTTACTTTCACTTTCAAAGAAGCGCACACTTCGATCAATTTTCAATTCAATTTGTACTTCAAATTTCGTTATTTCTAGTTTAGATAATCACTGCAATAACACAAAAAAAAACACGCGTTTGAGGACAAATTATCACGAAGTCGCGAACGTTTGCCACGTTTTTTTAATCACAAATCGCGACACCAACCCTACTTGAAAAATATACAAAACTCTGCGATTTCACGATTTGTGACAAGATTTCGCGTTTTGTGGTTGTTGTCGAGGTTCGGGGTGTTTCTTGCTGTTCGATAAAAATGGCCCTTGTCTTGGCCACCTGACGTAACAGTGACAAATGCAGCATTCCAACTGATTCGAAAAACAAAAACGATGAACTTAACAAAAAAATAAGCTACGTACACATTCGAAAATTAAAAGGAACTCACTTCATGTCTCCGTTGCTCCAATCCCTTTGTAGAAGGGTGAGGCACAGGGACGAGAGCCTTTGGTGCGGGGTCAGGGGAGAATTGTCCCCCCTTCCCATGAAGCCTCCTCCTTGTCGACCTCCTTGCGCTACCACGAATCGCATCCTCGCCGTTGCGACCGCTTCCATCACCTGATCGGTTGGAAGAATGGTTGATTGATTAATTGGTCAGGTGGTTGGTTGGTTGGTTGGGTAATTGGTCGATTTATTAATTGATTGGTTGATTTGTCAGGCTGTTTGCAATCAGTGATGTCGAATTTCGGCTGATAATGTTTCGTGCTTTCGCGTACTACGACAAAAAAGCAACATGTGGATTTATTTCGAGTAGTTTCGGCAAAAACAGGGGGACGTCGAAAAAAACTTTCCCCGCTTACGATCGAAGTGCACATACTAAAATGTGTAAAACAACTGTTTTTTGTTTATTTTATCTGAATCTATATAATTATTTCGGTTTGTACTGTGGCGCCCCGCCCCGGTAGTGCTGGTGCTGGAAGCCTCCGCCAGCATGACACCAACAACAGGGGCTGGCCTACTCTTCGTCCTCAATACCATCAGTGGGGACATGTGATGTACGTAAAAAAGAAAAACATCAAGAAAAGTCGTTGCAAGGCCAAAGCGCGAGCTCGGAGTCCAAGCGTGGCGTCCAGGGAGAGCAAAGATGCAAGGTTTCCTATAGAAGGGTGTGGCTTGTGCTATCAGGGAATTTGGGGCGTCAGGTAAATGCGGCGGCCAATCACCGTGTTCACGGCAAAAAAAAACGCTCGCCGTAAGCACTGCAATACGTAATCAGACATCATTGTTTGCGATAATCCAATTTGGTTGGGTTATAAAAACGTTTGAAACTCACAAACGTGAGGAGCTGGTTGGTTACACAGGTGAATCCGAAGGACAACAGAGTTAGGCCAACCCGGGAAGAAATACGTTAAAAGCGTGGTGTCGGTCACTTTTTCCTACAGTCATTGGGATGGTCCTATTTTTTCGTGGGTTGGGATTGCTACTATAATAGGAAACAGACTACGAGAAACCCAACCAAATTGGTTCCAACCAAATTCTTCGCAAACACCCTATTGATTGATTGGTCGGTTTCTTTGTTATCTGCTTGGTTGAAATGGTCGGTTCGTTAGTTGATTGGTTGATCGGTTCGTTGGTTGATTGAGTGGTTGATGATTGGCCGGTTGGTGCGGGTGGTTGGTTCTATCAGTCAGATCGTGATTGAGCGATCGGCGGTGAAGTGTCTATCTAGCCTGTGACGATCACTTTATCGATAATTTAGATCGATGTCGCAACTCATCACCACACGAGCGCTCCGGGGCTGCTGTACACTCTGATATTAATAGTCAAGCTACAGCAGCGCAGCAAGTGAAGGTATGACCACCAGGCCCTGTACAACTGGCGCAGGGCACCTGCGCTGTATGCATTCATATGTTGGGCAGCTGACGACATGAATGCCGGCTGGTCCTCACCGTGAGTACGTCAAACTCCTTCAAGATAAAAAGTAAGCGAACAATATAGGCAACAATACAAAACCTGTAAAACAATATACAGACTCCAAAACAATGTACCCCCCCCCTACCTGCGTACTGTACGGCAAACAACACGAAGCTTACATACCTGAACGAGCTGCACCGCCAACGGGAGTTGCTGGACGGTGGAGGCGAAGTCCTCCAGCTTGTCGAAGCACAGGTTGAAGGGCTTCTGGGCCCGACGCTTGGCTTTCCCTTGACTCTGACCTTGGCTAGGTTCCTCCGAATCTCCTGCTCACAAAACAAGACATCGTTTTTTTCTTAAATCCGCAGCCACGCTTCATTTTCTTGATTTTGATTTTTGTTTTTCGTTACTTTTACTTTCCAGGTCAATTCGTGAGAGACTTATGCCCTCGGTGGCTTTCTGCTCAAAAGCCGTGGTCACATGTGCCGTCCCTTTCTTCGCACTGAAGCTAGGAATTTTTTGGTTTTGTACGTTTTCTTACGGCCCTTTCCATTAGCTTCTGTACACTTGACGTACACCCTATAAACGTTTTGTCTCAGTTCACTAGTAGGTGTGGTGTGTACTTCATTGACAGATATCCGTCAGATAGACGTGAAACGTGTGATTGCCTGTACTTGAGTAGCTCACGTGAGTTCAGTAATGATAGGTTTGCCTACGGTGACATACGTCACAGTATGTAGGTCGCGCACCCCTTACTAAGGGATATATATATACAAGTATATATATATCCTTCATGGCGTCACCTAAAACCCATACGCAATACGCTCGATTGAAGAAATATCGACATACAAGAGGGCGGTGCCACAATTTAAACCAAAAGGCTGGAACCACACCTTTGCGCATGGCACTGTCTTTACTGCAGCTACACTACTATTAATAGAGTGCACTCGGCTGCCTCTGCTGCGGTGGCTTTTCATGTATACCTACCGCGGTTTGCTCGGCGTTCTGGTGCGTATGGACACCGTGGCGTCTTGCCATTCTCGCAACCCTGTGGTCGCGCTGTCTCCCGCTCAGGTGTTTATGACGCGGGTGTCAAGCCGTCCTCGCTCTACTGCGGTAGAGCCACCCGTCTCCTCGGAAGGGCTACTCGTACATACACTCTGCGTTCTGTCGGCAGTTCAGGCCCGATAGACTTTTGTTTTGTTTTCGTGTTTTCGTGTTTTTTGTTTTGTTTTGCGGCGCAGCCGTTTTTGAGAATACACAGCTTGGTGAGTACCCCTCGAGTACGTGTGCGCCAGCAGCCAGTGCCTACGATCGTAGCGTTTTATACTCTTACTGCCGTAGTCCCCTCCGCCACCGGTCGTAGGGCCATACTGTAGGTTTTCCTTCCGGTGAAGGGCTGTGATTTATGTACACAGCTTCCTATAGCTGTAGTTATGTGTCTGCGACGCCTAACGATCGTAGATGATTATTCTCGTACTACTGCCGTAATGCCCTTTGCGGGGGTCGGCGTTTTGCTCGGTCTCCCTTTCGTCGTTACCATGCCGACCACTAGGTCGCACGTTCACGCCCGTGGAGTCTTTTTAATTTCGACGCGTGTCTAAAAGTAAAAACGTTGCGGAAGTCTAGTCGAGACTGTCGTCGAGTGGACGGACAAGGAATGCCCACAAGTTGGCGCGTTCCGGGGGGGTCCCGGAATGTATCTCGGCCACTCATAGTATCGGGTGGGGGCGCTCGCCAAGAGACACCGGGCCTCGGTGGTCTTACCATATGAGAGCGTGGAGACGGAGCGGTTCGCGCTACGCATGGGCACAGCGCTGCAGGGTCATCTGCGCGCGGGGGGACTGTCCAGTTATTCGACATACAAACATCAGTAGTAGTCTTTGCGTTCAGGCGACTCCTGGAGCAATTATGTCACGGGAACACCAATGCACAAGACCGTGTAAAATGGTGACTGGAAGACGGAGAAAATAGCGCAAGAAAATGTTGGGTCTACCACCAGGGTAGTGGGGGTGAAGCAGCTACTGGAGCAGGACCTGACCAACGCGTCCGACCTACCGTTGCCACCGGCTTACGCAGAAGACTTATGCTGTCTGCGCGCACGGGGGTATTGCTACAAAACAACGTAAAGTATGGGTGAAGGGAGGAAACAGGACTCCGGGCCAGTGGTCAGTAAGGGAGTAAAGAAGCTTGGGTGGGACCATCGGCCGGCGCAGGAGGCCTCATCCAATAAAATACTTCCAAAAAAGGGATCCGTAACAGAGAGGAAGAATACCGAAAAAGCCGCATGGCACGGTGACACACCCGCTCGGACTCGTAGTTCCGAAGCTGATTTGGTTTGTTTCACCACGGGGAGAGTGCGCAAAAAAAACGCCGAGCCATGCGCCTAGATAAATAAGTCCCTTGACGGGATATTTCCAGAGTCGCCATCCGCTCGTTCCACGGTATGATATAGGGCCTGCACGTTCAGGCTCGGGTATTTTATGATCTGTTGAGATCGAGTGAGCGACTACCGGCCACCAAATGGTTGTTTTAGGGCTGTTCATGGCGCATGGCATTGCTGGTCGGGTTGCGCAAAACAAACTTTTTCGAAGCCATGTTTCGGCTGAGATATTGAGCTCCCCCTTATGGGAGGAGCTCATAAAATAAGCCACCACCCCCACAAGGGCATTGCTCCATCTTTGTCGTGTTTTCCCCCTTCTGTTCTGGAGAAACTCGGCCCGAAAAATCGGCCCAGCGGGGGGGGGGGGTGCTATCTTGTCACCCGTGTGATACGGGTAGAAAATACCTGGCACGCAAAATACACTTTAGCTTCTTACCGTAGGAAAAGACGTCCGACAGACACCGTTGAAGGAGGCTGCGCCCGGCAGCCGACCCGAGGACTTCGTCCGACCCACACAGAATGTTCAACACCTGTACGTGGGAGAAGAAGAAGAAGAAGAAAATACGAAAAATACGAAAAAAACATAAAATACAAGACGGGAAAACAAATGGCAACTAAAAACGTAAAACAAACAAGTAAAGAAACACCTGGTGAACAGAGCAAAACAAAAACACACACATACACAAAACGTGTGCTGCCCACCCTATTGCTAGGTATTATTAGTAGATGTTGGTTGGATTATACGTAGGGTGCATTATGACCGGCATTGGCCACCCAAAACAACCAGGTCACGGGCTGTCAATGTGCCCGCCACTGCAACGCAAGGATCTCGCGCAGAAGCATATTCGTCGAAAAAAACTGTCGTCAACTCGTGTGCTTTGGTGGAAGGTAGTAAATGAACCAAGCCAACCCAACCAAATTTTTTTTTTGCTTTTTTTTCGTCAGGATTTTAGGGTGCGTTCACGGCGTTCGGCGGACGCTTCAGGCAAAACTCCAGAGGGGGTCCCTGTTGTTTGATGCCGACAACATTATAAAACCTCACATTCGTTCGAAATAAAAAAAGGGAATGTATAATACCTTAAGCGTGACTTCGAGGCAAGGGAAGATCATGTCTTCGTCGTCGACCTCTGACGAGATCACCCCGATCTCCTCCTCCACGCCTCTCAGGCTGTTTCCCACGACCTGATCACCATCAACGGCACCATCACCATCGCGACCACAACCATCATCATCACAAGTCGCCATCACCGCAGTCATCATCATCGTCATCATTACATCATCACCATCATCATTTCATCACCATCGCCACCACAATCACCATCGTCACCAATACATCACCATCACACCACCAACATAAACCATTACCATCGCCCAATACGTAGCAGGGAAGACGGCGGCGGCAGCAGCAGCAGCAGCGGCAGCGGAAGTAGTAGCATAAAAGCGCGGAGGTTGGGGGCAGGGTCGGGGGTTGCAGCAGGGGCGGTGGTTAGGGTGGGGGTGATTGACGGCCGGAGGGTCGGTAGTATAGCCACGTTCACAGCAGACTGTTGCTGCCATCCATCGTCGGTCTCTCGTGAGAGAAAAAGCCCCCGACAAAACAGCTGATCAATTGTCCGAACCGTTGCAGGAACGGGAGGCGGGGTACTCAAGTGTCATGCATGGCCGCAGTCGTATGCCGGTAGACCCCCGCATCCCTACAATGCCGGGACCGAGCACGTCGGGTTTTCACCAACCAGGCAGACGCTGCTTGCACCAAGCGCGAGGCGCCGTGAGGCGTGCGGCGAGTCGCATGAAGGGTGAGCCGCATCCTACTTTGAAAACCGCTTGTGAGGCGGATTTTCTTGCATGAGGGTGACAGCGTCGAATTTATTGATTTGCTTTCGGGTGTGGGGATATTATGGCAGGCCGGCATGCCTGCCTAGGGAAATCCCATTGTATGAGGAAACGCCAAACATCAATGACGGCCGCCTCACTAGCCGGCGAGACGCGCGTCGATCGCCGCTGAATCGTCACCAGTTGAGCAGAGTTGCATTACAAAGTATTCGTACGTATGTGTGATATTATAAATAACAACATTAAAAGCGTCAGACACATCGAAACACCGGATTTTCGACAAATTGTATTATACGCATCGACCTCGTTTTTCCCAGCATCCCCTGGCATCCCCGTTATTATGTTTATGCTGACGCTGAACGAATTATTTTGGGGTACATACTATATCCCTTTCACCGATAAATATAATCGACGTTTAATAGTAATACCAGAGAGTCCAAGCGGTGGTTATATCCACAGCCAAAGTGGTAATGTGATACCACTCTGTCTCCAAATATAAGCGCCTTTTGTACGGTAATATTAAATGAAAACGGTGATTGTATTTCGGGACAGAGTTGGTATCGACTATCGTATCTTATCCATTCGATTTATCGTTTGATCGGTATCGTATCGATCTCGATTCTCGTTCGATACCCATCGCTAACTCACTCCGAGCATCCTTTGGGAAGGGGAAAAAAAACAGTGTCGAAGCACAAGTGACGGTTCCATCATCGGAGCGGTCCGAGCGGCCGTAAGTAGGCGGTGTGTCTCAACGAACTGCAATGTGAGGGAGTTGTGTGCCGCATGCACGCACCACGGCGACGCTCGTACTTGCTGCGCGATTATCTTACTACTTCGTATACGTAGATGGTTGATAAAACCGCACATACAGGCGTTTCGGTCGCTACGTTATACTCAAGACGAACGGGTAAAAATAGATATTACTCGTATATACTGAAGACCGTTTTGTCTTGGTAATAGTGTGTTTTCACCAAGGAGCACTATAAGGCTTTCTCCTTATAGCGCATTATCGCGAATGCAGGAAAACCGTTCATATAAACATTAGCAATACTGAATACCGTTTCATCACCTCCAAGAGACTCCAGAGAGATCGAAACACGCCTCCTTCGTGGTACATGGTGAGGAGCTCCAGCGCAGGCCGGGGGGGCCTGGATCTCGTCCCCGCGCTGTCCGCGGCCGAGGCAGACGTCTGTTTGCCCCATGGAAACAAATCGCGCGAGACGAAAAACATGGGTTTCTTAGGTTTTCTTGTTGCTTATTTGTTTTTTCATGGTTTTCCCTGTCCGCAAAAAACACGCTTACAGCTTTGTTCTGTTCTGTTTTTGTAAACCAGGAACAGGGGAGGGGACACCAGTGCCCATGTGAGAGCAATGTCATAGCAGGCATCAATAACACAAACAATGCTGTAAGTCTAGTCTAGCTGTACAGTAGTAATACGGTATGGTCGTGTAGTACATTTTAAAGTACAGTAGTCTATTAATAGTAGCCCAGTAGGTAGTACCGACAGTAGTATCGAAATAGTAGTAGTGGCCAGAAAGTAGTAGTTGTAACACAGTAGGATCGTGGTAGTAGTAGCAATAGTAGCAGCAGTAGTAGCGGTAGAGTAGGATAGTACGGAGTAAGTCAAAGTCGCATCAGTAGCAAATTTAGTGCCACGGCAGCAGGTGTATCAACAGCAGTACAGCCACATCAGTTATTAGTTGTACTAAAAATAGACTACCTCGAGGAAAACAGTATTATGGGGGGACCATAGTAAATAGGACCTACGGTAAACACAAAAGCCTATATATTTACCGATTTTTACTAACAATATTTGGTCCTATTTACTAGTGTTAACTATGCCCCCACCGTAATAGCAGCAGGCAGCACAGCAATACGTCTTGTTCCCTACACCACCCCCCATTCCTCACCGCCTCGCGAAGGCGTGCGAAAGCTGGAGTAGAGTTCTTGCCGGGGGCGAGGCCCCTCTTGAGGTGGCCGTGCATCTCCTGCAGAAGGAGGTGCACTCCGCACAGGCCAACCTTGACAGGCTCCGCGCACACGGTATCTCCCTAAAACAGAACGAGGAAAGAGGAAAAAGAAGAGGAAGAGGAGGAGGAGGAGGAGGAGGAGGTGGAGCAGGAGGAGGTAGTAGGGGGGGGGGGTGTACTTCATTTTCATGCATGGCCGTAGTCGTATGACCATAGACCCTCGCATCCCTACAATGCCGAGACGGAGCATGTCGGTTTTTCACCGACCAGGCAGACGTTGCTAGCACCAAGCGCGAAGCGGGGGGGGGGGGGGGGGGGGGGGGGTCGTAGTCAGTAAGTCAGTACCTGGTACAGAGGAAGAAATGTACTGTTGCCAATATGGCAGTTACATGACCGCAGTGACATTATCATTACTGTTGTTGTATCTTGTATACGGGTGATGTTGACGTTTTCGCGGTAGTACGTACCTGGTACTGTCTTATCGCCTCAGGCGAGGGGGGGGGAGAGGGAACATCAGTCGTCATGTCTACGCGATTATTGTTGCCATTATGGCAGTTACATGACCGCAGTGACATCAATTGACATATCGCGTCCGCTTGTCAACGATTGAGAGGCAACACGTACTACTGCTGTATAGTGTTTATCGCCTCAGGCGCAGAGGGGGGGAACGGGTCGCATTGTCTACTGCAGCGGAAAACAGTTGTAGGCAGCAGCCACAAATATACCAAAATAGCTACCCGGGAGTTCCTAGGTTTGGTAAGCATTCCCCATGCGATGGGGGGTCAAGGACTACACCAGCGCCAAAAGCAAAGCTGGAACAGAGTCTAAACGAACATCTCGCGTCGAGTCGGACGGTGCCGGCGAAAACAAGCAATAAAAACACGATCACAACAGACATATAAGAGGGTATGAATGGGTGAAATAAAACAATCAATGACTTGAGTTATTGTGAACTCATTAATTTCCACCTTCAAGGCACACGATATCATCTAGACACGTTTCGCTATGTGCAGGACTGGTTGGCACAAACCTTTGTGCAGGACGTGTGTGGTCAATTTCAACCTTGCACGTTAGCCCAGACCAACCCGACACCAGACCTAACCCTAACCCGAACCCGAACGCCTACCCTTTGGGGGCTCGAGGTCGGCAGCGGGGCAGTTACGCGGCTTCTTCGCGCGTTTAGGTGGCGTTTTACCAAAAATACTGCTGGCGGTCGAAAGGTCAGCCTCGACCAATAAGACCCGCATCCTGCACAAAGCTCTGTGCCGACCAGTCCTGCACATAGGGCGAGTCCATAAATACCTGGGTGTTCCTGGTCTTGATAAGCATGTCCGGAAACCCCAGGACGAGCACGGCCTCGGGTGAGAGCGGCCTCATGGCGTTCCTGAGATTGTCCCGAATCCCCTCCGACATTTCCCCCTCCGTTTTTTTTGTCTTCTTCGCCCCGCCAGCCTGGCGAATCAATACACCAGACGAGAGTGGTTAACGTTCCATGACAGAGCTCCCGTAGGATCCCATGGATCCCCAACGGGATTCCATGGTGGGATTTCTAATGGGATTCTATGGTAGGATTTCTCATGGGATTCTATGATGGGATTTTTCATGGGATTCCAAGGTGGGACTTTTCACAGGATTTCATAGTGGAAATGATCATGGGATTCCATGGTGGGATTCCTCACGGGATTCCATGGTAGGATTGCTCATGAAATCCCATGGTGGGAATTATCATGGGATTCCATGGTGGTATTTTCTCATGGGATTCCATAGTGGGATTCTCATGGGATTCCATGGTGGGATTTATCATGGGATTCCAAGGTGGGAATTTTCATAGGATTCCATGGTGGGAATTATCATGGGACTCCATGGTGGGGATTATCATGAGATCCCATGGTGAGACTTCTCATGGGATTCCATGGTGGGACTTCTTATGGGGTTCCATGGTGGGATTTCTCAAGGGATTCCATGGTGGGGTTCCTCATGGGATTCCAAGGTGGGACTTTTCATAGGATTTCATAGCGGGAATTATCATGGGATTCCATGATGGGATTTCTCCTGGGATTGATTCCATGGTAGGAGTTATCATGGGATCCCATGGTGGGAATTCTCAAAGGATTCCATGTTGGGATTTATCATGGGATTCCAAGGCGGGACTTTTAATAGGATTACATGGTGGGGTTTCTCATGGGACTCCATGGTGGGAATTACCATGGGATTTCATGGTGGGACTTCCCACGGGATTCCATGGTGGGAATTATCATGGGATTCCATGGTGGGATTTCGCATGGGATTCCATGGCAGGATTTCTCACGGGATTCCATGGTGGGAATTATTATGGGATTCCATGGTGGGATTTCTCATGGGATTCCAAGGCAGGACTTTTCATAGGATTCCATGGTGGGAACTCCCATGGGATTCCATGGTGGGATTTTCTCATGGGATTTCATGGTGGGACTTCTCATGGGATTTCCATGGTGGGGTTTCTCATGGGATTCCAAGGCGGGAAATTCATAGGATTCCATGGTGGGAATTATCATGGGACTCCATGGTGGGAATTATCATGGGATCCCATGGTGGGGCTCCTCATGGGATTCCATGGTGGGACTTATCATGGGACTCCATGGTGGGAATTATTATGGGATTCGATGGTGGATTTTTTCATGGGCATTTCGCATGGGATTCCATGGTGGGAATTATCATGGGATTAAATGTTGGAAGATTTCACGGGATTCCATGGTGGGACTTCTCATGAGATTCCATGGTGGGATTTATCATGGGATTCCATGGTGGGACTTCACATGGGATTCCGTAGTGGGAGTTATCATGGGATCCCGTGGTGGGACTTCCCATGGGATAAGGCCGATAGCCACAATAACGTGTCCCGTGGAAGGTCGCGGGCATTCGGAAGGTAGGGAGAGGTATGGTGGTGGTGCTGTTCATTTTTCGTATTCGTCACGAAGTGTAAGCATTCGTGCAGACACTAGAAGTACCAGCAACAGCATTCTCAGCAAAAGGAGCAGCGGCAGCAGCAGCGATCGCAGTGATATCTTGGCGAGCGAACAAACTAAACTTGTACAAGCGAAAGTTATAAAAAAACGATACTATCGCGCCGAAAGTACCACGCCAAACTGATCACGCCATAACCGCACGCCGAAATGGTCATACTAGAGGCATCGCAACGGGGGGGGGTCGTTTCAAAACGTGTGTTGATGCAACAAACATTTATGCTACCCGATAAAAATATTTTCCGTGGTTTCGTGCGGTCGTGTCTCACAAAAAAACATCAACACGCTTTTTCGGCCACCATAAAAAAGCGCCACAGCCATCGGCAACACAACTCCGCCCCCACCTCCGGCACCCGAGAGAGAAGCAGGGTTTGCTAAATGTTTCATGCACGGCATTTGTTTTTGCGGGGGGAGGGTGTACTTATTTTCATGCCTAGCCGTAGTCGTATGACCATGCGAGAAACAGGGTTTGCGACTTGTTCATGGGCGTTTTTTTAGGAGGGGTGGGTAGAGACACAAGGATTCACACCCCGGACAGCTCATGGGCTAGCTCATCTGTCGTGTATAGCTCAAGACTTCAAAACATGTGCAGATGAGCTACCGCATATACAGCTCAAGCCGGGGATAATATGTGTAGCTCATGTAGCTCCTATAGCTCACCTTCGGCAAATATGTGCAGATGAGCTATCCTCTATAGCTCAAGCTTTGAAAACATGTACAGATGAGCTATCGCCTATAGCTCAAGCTTTGAAAACATGTACAGATGAGCTACTGTCTACAGCTCAAGCCTTCAAAACATGTGCAGATGAGCTACCGCCTATAGCTCAAGCCTCCAAAACATGTGCAGATGAGCTATCGCCTACAGCTCAAGTCTTCAAAATATATGCAGATGAGCTACCGCCTATAGCCCAAGCCGGGAAAACATGTGCAGATGAGGTATCGCCTATAGCTCACCCCGAGAAAACATTATCATAGCTCATTACGTAGCTCATTGCAGCTCTTTCCCGGCGAAACATGCATAAAACACCCTCACTTTGGCCTACATTTACTCCACTTTGAAAAAAAACTGGAAAATTCCATTTCTTCCACCTTGTGCAGAAAAATTTCAGCTTTCCGTTTCTTAACTCAAGTTTTTTCGTCCTATACTAAAATCAAGTAAGTTATATTTATTTGTATTAATCCTGGTCAACTTTAAGTTCGATGTTCTTTTCGTACTTTCGTTTTCAAACTCACACTCATACTGAAATCAAATAAATACAAGTATCGTCTTGGTCGAGAGATTTCCAGCCAAGACTTTTTGTTATCAATAGAGATTTGGTACGGACATAAAAAATATCGTCTTGGTCAAGGACTTGCACCACACCCCGGACGAGACTGATTTCACACCCCGGATATATTCCAAAAGGTCAGTCCGCGCGCGCGCGAGCTTTGATCCAGATGTATTGTATATAATGAAATCTCTTGAGCTTGATCATCTGCCGCCTATAGCTCAAGCTTTGAAAACATGTGCAGATGAGCTACCGCCTATAGATCAAGCCTCCAAAACAAGTGCAGATGAGCTACCGCCTATAGCTCAAGCCTCCAAAACATGTGCAGATGAGCTACTGATTATAGCTCAAGCTTTGAAAACATGCGCAGATAAGCTACCGATTATAGCTCAAGCCTTCGAAACATGTGCAGATGAGCTACCGATTATAGCTCAAGCTTTGAAAACATGCGTAGCTCATGTAGCTCCTATATCTCATTTTGGGCCAAATAAGCTAGCTCAGGCAGATCATACAGCTCACTCTGGACATATGTGTGCAGATGAGCTACCTCCTATAGCTCAAGCTTTGAAAACATGTGCAGATGAGCTATCGCCTATAGCTCAAGCGAAGGAAAATGTGTGTAGCTCATGTAGCTCGCGTAGCTCACCGGTGAGCTAGCTCTTTAAAGAGCTAGCTCGAGCTACGGTGAGCTGATCTGTCCGGGGTGTGCAAGGATTACTATTTGTTTTGTGGGCGGCATTCCTAGGGAGGGGGGGGGGCTTACCGGTGCTTTTCCTTTCCCCTTGCCCTTGGCGGAGTCGGAGTTTTTTGCAGGCGCGCCCCGCGGCTTGTTGGACGCAGTGCGGTCTGAAGTTATTCCGCCGCCGCTACTGTTGCTACCACCGCCACCACGCCCGGGTAGCCTGCACGAGAAAACAAAAAGGAAACGCGAGTGATGGGTGAAACGATGAGGAACCATTATTCTTATATACTGGAGTATGGATCATACTTATCTTTCTTTGATTCGATACATGGACAAATTCTGTGTACCAGGTAATGTTTTTTTTGTCTTTCTCGATTTTCGGTGTACTGGAAATACGCGGGGTAGGAATAAAAATGTGGCATGCGGTAAAACTACTGTAATTCACAACTATTTTGAATTTGTGCGACTTCATGAATCGCTGGTTTTAGGAGACGATATAGAACGTTCGAGATCTTCTATCCAACGCGTTATTCCCATCCTCCACGGACATTTCCCGTGCTTTTAACGCTGACGCTCTGGTAAAATACTTACCGAGCGTGCTCGACGTACTTTCTTGATAATCGACAAATATCGAAAAGGAGAAGTTGCGACATATCGTTATCGAACTCGTTTTGTCCTCCATCCCCTCGCATCCCCGTGTATCTTTTCTGCCGAAAATCAACGATTTTTTCGACGTACCGAATGTCGAAATCGTACGCATCGGCCTTGATTTTCGTTTGTCGGAATCGTATCAGAGTCGATCATTATCGTTCGATAGCCATCACAACGGCCTGTAGAAAACAAAACAAAAAAATCCAACGTTAAGATCGGAAATTTGGTCGAAACTCGTATTTGCAAGCTGCGTGTGATACTCCGATCGCGCGCGCTACGGCATGTGTGGTTTTTATAGCGGTGTTTGTGATTACGATATATATACTTCAAGACGTGCGTGTCACACATCGATTTTATATTTCGTGTATCGGTATCGGTATCGGTATCGAACTCGACTCTCGTTTGGTACCCATCAGTAACGCATGTCGAACACGTGTGTAGCATTTTACTGGTTGGATATATCGAAAGGTTCCATACATAGAACTCCTATCGCTTTGATTATCCTTTCGTCGGCATCGTACATAAAAAAAACACAATATTCACCACGAATGCATGTAAGCACGTGCGTGATCACTCACTGCTGGATGTCACATCGAAAGGTTTGACATGTCGAAATGATCTCCTTTTTTTTCGATATATCGAAACCGGATCGATTTTATTTTTCGTGTATCGGTCTCGAGCTCGTCGATATTCATCAGTAACGCATGCATAAGCACGTGCGTATAACGTACTGTTGGGACATACAGGAATGAAAACCGTTTTGATTTGATTTTTCGTTCCATGACTAACCTGTATCCAGGATAGCGCTTGAGCATGAACAGGAGGTCGGTTTCCAGGCGGCACAGGTGCCCAACCCGGCGGACCAGCTGAGCCATTCAGTCCATGGGCGAAAAGACAAGGGAGTTGGCATGGAAAAATACAACAACAAATAACAGAAAAAAAGGAAGAAAACAAGCAGGCAGGAAATTGGTTAACCAATAGTATACAGTAGTCTAACCCTTCACCGTCCCGTCCACGGCCGAAAGACAAGGAGTTGGCATGCAAAAAGACATCAACAAAGAACAGCAAAAAAAGGAAGAAAACAAACAGGCAGGAGATTGGTAAACCAATACGAGTCTACGGTAGTGTAACCCTTCACTAAAGCGGACACGAGCAAAACCCTAATCCCGGTTTCCATACGTGTTGCAGATCACCTTGGCTTTGGTGTCGCTGTCGGGCTCTAGGACGAAAGCGTTGACGAGTTCCCTCATCCAATCACAGGCGGCGAAGTGGGCGGACAAAACCGCCTCCTTGTGGCCGTCTTCCAGCAGCAAAACATTGTCTGAAATTCGGATGAAATTCGGGCGAACTTAGGATGGGGTTCGTACGAGATTCGGATGAGATTCGGATGAGATTCGGACGGAATTCGGACGGAATTCGGACGGAATTCGGATGAAATACGGACGATTTCGGGATGGAATTCGGATGAAATTCGGACGAAATCCGGACGGAATCCGGATGAAATTCGGGCGCAATCGAAAACAATTGAGGCAAAGAGAGTCAAAACGTCAGTATCACTGTTGTTTTACAAACACAGCAGTATCGCCATCACCTGGTGATAGATTATCACCGCGTGCAATGAGAGAACAGCCGAACCAGCACGTACCATACGATAGTAGATCATGGTGCGCGTGTTGAGAACAGCGACAAGCGCGTTTAGATCAGGTCACCGGGTGGGTTGAGAAAAAAAAGCAAAAGAAAAGAAGCACATACGCCCAGTTTGTCACTCTGCTATGGGGGACTAAAACGTTACTTCGTGAATCTTCATGACAAAAAATATATTCAAGACGAATCCCAGCCAAGAGGCAGTAGGTATTCTTCATCAAATAGCAACAGATACAATGTTATAAACAGGGAAAACGCAGTAGTCCAGGTATTCACCATCGAAAAGTAGGCAAGCAAGAGACTCTTCACGGAAGGAACGGGAACACTAGACCGATCAACCAACCAGCACCAACCATTCCGCCATCCCCCAACCATACATCCCTCCGCCACCAGTCCAGACCTCCCTCGAGCGCGGGGCGCTTTGCGTACGTACCTACGGTGTGCGAGTCCGCCAGAATCATAGACGCCCCCAGGGTGGCGTTGATTGAACCCATGCCCTCCTCGCAGTGAGGCGAGCGCAGGCAAGCAGACAGCAGCGAGAACAGCGGGCAGAGGCTCCAAACCTTCACGCGGTCCTGGACTCCGATAGAGGGGGGATGGAAAACCGGGGTGGGGTTACGGGGGGGGTTATCAATGTATCCCCCCCCCCACCCCTGGTTCTCCATTGTTGTAGCACCCCCCCCCCCCCAACCAGGGGACTTTTGGTGATAGTAGGCCGGACAATAATAATATTACCGTATCATATATACGTACCGCTGTTGTAGCTCCTCTTGCCCCCACTCTTAAAGTGCTTTGTTTTTGGCGAACGGCAATATGACGTATTCCAGACAAAACAAACAACATGTATTCCCAATGCCCCCCCCCCTATATATACCGGTTGGGTTGGCGTCGCCTGGCGACGACGCTGTAAAACATGCCTCTCACTGCGTGAGCTAGACAACCAGGGTACCGTTTTTTTTTTTTGCGGTCACCCAATCTGGCGGTCTGGTAGATCATTTGTGCGGGGTTGATAAACTCAACTCCGCACAAGGGGAATGATCATATCACGTAGTGTGTATATGGTAAGGCACCCATGAGGCAGATACATAGTAATACGCATTGCTGTCTCTGGGAGCGGCCCCACCAGAAACTAAATCAATTCATTGGAGGCTGTCGTCCATATGCAAGTCCGCCTCAGAGGCGGTTCTTAGCAGGATGCAGCTCACCATCCATGCGACTCGCCCAATACCTCACGGCGCTTCGCGCTTGGTGCGAGCAATGTCTGCCTGGTTGGTGAAAACCCAACGTGCTCCGTCCCGGCATTGTAGGGATGCGAGGGTCTATGGTCATATGACTACGGCCGTGCACGACATGAGTACACCCCCCCGTATTTATAGGTTGGGTTGGCGTCGGTTAGCGACGACGCTGTAAAACACGCCTCTCACTGCGTGAGCTAGACAACCAGGGTACCGTTTCTTTTTCTGGCGGTCACCACGGCTGGCGGTCAAGTTAGACATTTGTGCGAGGTGGAGAATCTTTACTCCGCACAAGGGGAAGTATCGTATCACGTACTCGTAGTGTGCACCAGGTGTATGGTAAGGCACCCACGAGGCAGATACATAGTATACCCATTGCTGTCTCTGGAAGTGGCCAAACCAGAAAACGATTACATTCATTGGAGGATGTCATCCATGTGCAAGTCCGCCTCACAAGTGGTTTTAAGTAGGATGCAGCTCACCCTTCATGCGACTCGCCCAACACTTGACGGCGCTTCGTGCTTGGTGCAAGCAACGTCTGCCTGGTTGGTGAAAACCCAACTTGCT
>MEHQ01003247.1:231569-258130 GCA_008828725.1 Saccharina japonica
GACTACGGCCATGCATGAAGATGAAGTACACCCCCCTTCTTTCTTGGAAATAGTGACGCATGCTACGGTAAAGATGAACCATGGTTTTCCTGAGGCTTCTAGCTCGAAGAGCTCAAACTCCCACCCAAAAAAAAAACTGATCTTGACAAAAATGAAAAAGCAAGCCGATGAACAAATCCCATGGGCCTTGGCATACAATACGTCAGATTGCTACAACAATTTGATAAAAATGAAAAAGCGAGCCGATGAACAAAATCCCATGGGCCTTGGCATACAACACGTCAGATTGCTAAAACATTTTGACAAAAACGAAAAATCCAGCCGATGAACAAATCCCATGGCCTTGGCATACAATACGTCAGATTGCTGAACAAGAATATGCCATTCCGACGAATTCGGGTTACTAACCCCTTAAGAACTGGTCCCACGAATTTGGGGACAAACTACTTGGAATTAGTGTAGGACAATTTTTTCAGTTTTGAATGGGTTAAGGAAGCCCCCTCATTTAGAAACAAAAATGGCCGAAAAGTGCTATCATATACTATTAATACCTCCATCGTAGTACGCGTCCGAACCGGACTATTCATAGCATCGACCACAACCGTTTTCAAAATGGGACCAGCGCAACGCGCGGGGCATCGGTCACCCATGGTCGAAATTGGTGAACAGACCGAACTCGCGGGACCTCGACCGACCGTCCGGCAAAAGAACGAACCGACGCAGCGCGCAGAAGACACACCGGCCAACCAGTCCACAGCACACACCGGCCAACAATTAAAAAAAACACACGAATGAACGAACAAGAGGACGCAAGTACGCCGCGGCAGCAGCACGTTCGACGGACGCGAGTCGACGAGGGAAGGAAGGGCTGAAGAAGCATTTTTCCGCGATAAAAGAGCAAGGCACGAACAGTACGTAGCGGGGAGGAGGGAGAAGAGCCTGCTACGTGACCACGGGTCCGAGTTACGACTATAGGAAGGGGAGAGAAAAAACAAGGGAGAGGATAACAAGGGGATGGGAAAAAAAAGGGCCCACGACCCATTACGCCCTCTGTCCCAGCAACCAGGACTCTACCTGCATCGTGCGGTCGTTGTTGTAACGAATCGACATATACCTACTGATGTATTTTTCGACCGGCTCTCCCTCTTTACTAGTCAAGAAAAATTCAAGCTTCAAAGGGGTTATCAGCAGTTCACCGCTTTACTTCTGCACTGCACAGAAACATATGTATTTATGTATTTATTTATTTATGTGCTTATTTATTTATATATCTATTTATTTATCTATTTATCTATTTATTTATTTATTTACCAGGTATGTATTTATTTACGTATTTATTTATATATTTTGGGTGGGGGGGTGAAATGCGTTCGTTTTTTTGTCTAGTAAAATCGTTCAGGGCTGCACACTTGTTTTGGGGATAAATGACTTGGAATTAGAGTTAGGTAAATACATAAATACATACATAAATACATAAATAAACACACCCGAAATAACATACACAAAAGTGTGCCAACGGGTGCTTGTCTTTACAAAAACCAAAACACACCCGACACTTCCGGGATGGCTGACCAAAAAAAGGACGGACAGCATTATATTCTTGGGTCTCGCAAAAAAGAACAAACGAAACCAACCCAAGCGGGCCAACAGCACCCACCTGCTGGTCCTCGCTGGCCAGGAGGGGGAGAAGGAGCACCTCCGTCACTTGGCCCACCGTCTCATCGAGGTTCCCGAAAGGCCTTGGGGATTTGATCAAAAACACGAAAACATAGAGAATACCAGGTATACAAAGTACGGGGTTTATTATCAACCTCACGCTAGCTGGCTCTCCCCCCACCTCCCCGAAGAAAGGCAAGCTAAACATCACCGTCCACGTAAGTCAACATATATATATATATTATATCTAATAAGACGATCGCCCCATTAAAAAGCTCTGCCCCGAAAAAAAAAATCGTTAGCCCCTGTGATAATAACCCGGCCAAGGATCCCAAAAACGGTACTACCCCCTATTTTAGTAACCATTCATTGATTACCGGTCCCCCGTAATCGACAAGCTATTTAAACGTTCCGTGTCTCCGCACTAATCAAAAACACAAAAGACCAATTTCCATTTTTTTTAGTACATTGCACACCGAGACACATCCGCCATCTAATTATCTAACACCCTACATACTGCTTGGTGAACAGGCCATTAATTACCTCATTTATATCGGTCCGTTTCATAATACTCGGATGGCATTCGTATATCATTATTATAATCGACGCATACTAAACCTCCGACAATGTCACTGTTCGGGAGATAAAAAGCTGCTTCTCTTCTACGCTTGATTCTACACGAAAGTGAGTAACACCCAGGACATGCTTAATAGACAAATCTGCAAGGGGATACTGTGTGTCTCGCCCAGTCTTATATAGACAAACCTGCAAGGGGATACTCTGTGTCTCACCCAGTCTAATAACACTACCCTATCGCTAGGAGATGTTACGCAGGAGCGGTAGTAAATAAGTACATACGACACATGCTACGGTAGAGGATTCGTCCCACGGTACGGGTTGCAGTCGGTGTTTGCCTTCTGAGACCAAACGTTATGGTACCACAATGTGGCGCTTTCATCTTTTTCTCAGCAACATGGTGCCGAAGAAAATGGATGTACATCCCGTATGGAGACCAATGTACAGCAGGTCCAATAAGTTCCCAAGATTAAAAAATCCAACAAAAAGAGGTGTCTCGCCACTATCTATCTCGTCGGGTGAGATAGTGGCGAGGATAATACGCCACAATCTTGCTGCCGCAATTTATTGTCATATAGACGATAATGTATGCCCTGGTACTACCGTATATACGAGAACGATACGTATACTGTGTACGTATGACGTATAACCGTGTAGTATATACGAGAACGATAAGTAACATAGAAGGTATGCCCTGGTACTACTGTACTTCGTGTATACGAGAACGATACGTAAAATTTGTAACGTACGAAGTATACCGTGGACTATATACGAGAACGAAAAGAAAAATATAATGTACGCCCTGGTACTATGTATATACGAGAACGATACGTAAATTTTTGTACGTATCACGTATACCGTGTACCATATACGAGAACGACACAGGGTAAGTAAAATATTTGTAATAAATTTGGCTCCCACCCGGAAACTAGCCAATCACCAACCGATCCGAACAACTAGCCAACCACCAACCGACAATTTAACCAACAAATCATGTAACCGCCAACCAACCAACCAACTGACACAACAACCGAAAATCTCCTGCCCAAAAGTACCGACCGTCTTACCGACTTACCAACCGACCGCCCCGATCTTCCGAGCGACGACGCCATCACCCACCTCGACTTCACCGCGCCGCCAAACAATTCTTTAGAAAACCTCCCATCTTCGACGCTATCCTTGACCTCGGCGCGACCGTCCTCTCCTTCTTGCTCGTCATCCTCGCTTACGACCACGTTCATGAACTCGTTTTCCAACGGATCTGCAAGAAAAAACATTCAACGGTTGAAAAACAGCAGGGGTGCACTCGTGTTCAGGCATGGCGGTAGTCGTACGACCATAGACCTCCTCGCATCCGTACAATGCCGAGACATCGGGACGGAGCAAACGTCGGGGTTTCCACAGACCAGGCAAGGCACTGCTTGCACCAAGCGCGAAGCGCCGTGAGATGTTCGGCGAGTCGCATGAAGGGCGAGGTTCATCCTACTAACAACAGTTTGTGAGTGTTGAGGGTTCGCTGAGGTTGAGAATGTGTGTGTGGCCGTATATGCTTATTTGGCCGACTATTCTGGAACCGGAATCCAGCACAGGATTTTTCAACACTTTCTCAGGATTTTTCTCCCGGGGACGCTAACAAAATGTCCCCTACTCTGTCAATGAGCCATTGGTCAATTTTCGAGAGGAATCTAGCGGTGTTCGCCGATTTTGCTGGCGCGAAATTCCAACGGGTGGCCAAATCAGGCCAACTGGCCCAGTTTCGCTTCCTCACCCTGCAAAATCGGCCAATACCGCTAGATTCCTCTCGAAAATTGACCAATGCTTCATTCACAGAGTAGGGGACACTTTTTTGCGTCCCAGGGAGAAAAATCCTGCGAAGGTGCTGAAAAATCCTGTTCTGAATTATGATTCCATAATAGTCAGCCTTAGAGACGATGATCAAGACCTCGTTTTCCGACGGATCTATACGATAAAATTCAATAGGTATTACAGGGTGGGCATATGTAGTAAGAATAGTCAGAACCCACGATGGACCCAAAATTTCTACATCCCCCTTAATGTGTACACACCATATTTGGATCTGGTTACTATGTTTCCCCGTACTACAAGTAGTTGCAAATAGCGATGGTGGGAGTTCGTTGGGGAAAGGCATGAGGGTGGCCGTATGGAAAAGCTTGGTAGAGACGGCGTTGATGAACTCGCTTCTCAACGGACCTGTAGTGTGTGTCCTTCACATAAGACCGCTACTTCTACACGTCGACATCCAGCGCACCCAGGGTCCGTGCCGATTATTCCTGCTAGAGAGACACAAGCTCTGTGGTCACGAAACTACGACACAGAGATACTACATTGTAATGCAGTAAGCAGAGTAGACATTGCAATAATATGTTATCGTACTGGACACGAACGGCACGGCATACACATGCTAGCAATCCAGATGCGTTGGCAGAGAATAACAAAATAAAACAAAATACAACAGAATAAATACAAAAGTGAACAGTCGCAAACAGCAGCGGTGGGCGTCTCGTTGAGAAAACTGTGTGTGTGGCAGAACGTCTACGTATCTTAGAGACAACGTTCATGAACTCGTTTTCCAACGGATCTGCGGGGATATCTTCCAATATATACAAACAGTGGTGGAGGTCCGTTGGAAAAAAATGTTGTAGTTGTTGCTGATGATGTATATTTGTAAACCTATTGCTTGTTGTTGCTGCTGCTGATGCTATTGTTGTTCGCGATGTTGTTGATGCTGTTGTTGTTACTGCTGCCGTTGTTTTCGATTGGAATTGTTCTTTCCACACAGCGACGTCAAGTATATCCCGGGCCTGAACTGGCTATATTTAATGGCAACAGATACAAGATAACAAGTCGCGCAGTCACAAACTACGAAATAGAGGGAAGCATTCTTCACAAACATACTGGGTACAAAATGCACAATATAACAACAACGGAAGAAGACCAACGAAAACCAAAGGAACCAGAACAAGGGGAAAACAAAAAGTAAATAAAAGGCGACAAAAAGCAACAACAACTACGTACGAGTAGTCGGGGGGAACTGGGTAGCAGTAGTCAACTACGCTTGTTAGTGGCAGAAACGAAAACATGTGGAAACAACAAAAAGTTGCTTACAGATCAGATATATAGATCATCTAGTTCCTCGCCTGCCGCTGTAAGAGGTCGTGCAGGATCTGCATGGTACAAATCCAGCCCAGGAAGCACGTGATAGATCATGCAGATTATACGGGTCCTACCCGGCAAAAGGAGGTGGATAATATATATATATATATATAATACCAGGTATGTAAAATTCCTATTTATAGTAGTGGCAAGGTTACGTGCAAACCCAGTGTATTCATTTATTGTTTTTCGCAGATAGACACACGCTCCCTGAATACTACAGCCTCAGATTGTGTTCTCCTCATAATACGGGATGCACATCC
This sequence comes from Saccharina japonica, assembly GCA_008828725.1. Taxonomy (NCBI): domain Eukaryota; class Phaeophyceae; order Laminariales; family Laminariaceae; genus Saccharina; species Saccharina japonica. Next base: position 237,239 of record MEHQ01003247.1, read on the forward strand.
TGCATGGGGACTTGTAAAACCCGTAAGTGCGCGCGATCGAAGCATCGCACTCAGCTTGCAAAAGACGAGTTTCGAAGAAAATCCTCGATCTCACAGCTGTTTTTTTTTCAATTTTTATAAATATATGCGAGATCGGGGATATATATATATATATCTGCATTGAAAATATCTAGACCACGAATCGGCGAGGGAAGAAAACAAGCGAGAAATGGCGGATCGAGTGGCGCGATGTATGCCGGATTGACTCTCCTGGACTATTTTTTTTTTGTTTTTTTCCCCTCCCCCCATCGCTGCACCATTACACCACCCCCTCGGGATGACGTGTCTGTGCTATCTGTGTGGTCTTGTTTGTTTGAGTGTTTGTTTGTACTTTTGGCTTGTCTCTTTGTCTTTGTATGTTTCCCTTCGCTGTGTTTGACATTTTTCAGTTACACTGCTCGCAGGCCGGGGGTACATCAGTAGCACGGGGCCATAGTTCCCTTCCCCCGTATCATGTCCGCGTTTATAATCGGTGTCGAGGACTCGATTTGTTGGCCTGACCGGCGTGAACCCGGCACAGAACACCCCGGCATTATAGGGGCACCAAGATAGAATCAGGGGGCGTATACCCCCGATTGGTGATGTTGACCTTTCCAGTTTTATGTTTACCGTCACATAGCGTGTAAAGGGGAGCGGAGGGCTCCAGACTATCTGTTTTTGACTGACTTTGATCGCTTTGCGGACCCTTCGGGTTCCACTTTTACTTCAGTACACCTTTTTGGGGTAAGAGAGCCTGTGACCACGGGAAACGACCGCGTCAAGTGTTGGATTAGTACGGACAGATAGAGGTACTGGATAGAGAGACCGCCACGGCTTTTAATGTAAAGACAACAACAACAACAACAAGATTCGGCAATTGTCAACTGACATGGTCATCCGGCAGCCATTTGAACACTGGTCAGACCGTCAACTCAGCGCTAGCCTTGACAAGAGAAGAATGGGTGATTGCCCTGACGTGTGCAAGCGTTGCAAGACGCATCTCCACGCCCCACGCCCCGCTAACCTGACAACATGTCGACAAGAGCGTCCAACGCACTTCCGCCGAGCGCCCCCGTCGCCGCCGACAAGGCCAACTCGTCGTACAAGAAAGCCTTCCCCTCTGGGGAACTCCGACAATGGTTCACCAGCATTGTCAGGGTGTCCGCGCCACCGGTAACCTCAAACCCCGTCGGGTCCCCAATGGTCGAGCCGCCTGCAGATTCTTGGGAAAGCCTGCGAAATTTCAGAGGGAGGGGGGTGATTGGGTGGAGGGAGGAGAGGGGGGAGGGAGTGGACGCGGGGGGAGGAGATGGGGGCTGGTCAGTATAGGGGGTCGTACTTTCAATGCCGAACCGTACGACAGGCTTTTCATGTCGGACTAGCAGCTACGTACGGTCTTGTCAAAACTAGGGAAGCGAAATAGGGGGATGGGATCGGATGGGATGGGACGGTGGGGTGGGATGGGATGGGATGAGGTGGGATGGTGTGGGATGGGATGGAACAGGTTGGGGAAAAAGGCAAGCCTTCTCACATGCCGCCGTTGTTATCCGCTCCATTCGCCCCAGCCCGAGCCCCGGCACCGGCCCCCGAACCGGCGGCGGTGGCCACACCGCCTCCCTTGCCTTGGAACTCCACGAAGGCCACGGCACCGATGATGCCGATACGCTTTAAAGGCATCTGAGGGTCAGACAGGGAAATAATGACAGATGAAAGACAAAGGGAGCAAGTTTAGCGCCGCGTTCATGACCCCGTCTTCCAATAACGCGCCAGAATGAAAATCCAGCTTAGGAAGCAATAACTAGCAATGTCTGCCTGGTCGGTGAAAACCCGACATGCTCCGTCCCGGCATTTGTAGGGATGCGAGGGTCTATGGTCATACGACTACGGCCATGCATGAAACTGAAGTACACCCCCCCCGTCTTCCAAGAACGCGCCAGAGTGAAAATCCCGCTTAGGAAGCAATAACTAGCAATGTCTGCCTGGTCGGTAAAAACCCGAGATGCTCCGTCCCGGCATTGTAGGGATGCGAGGGTCTATAGTCATACGACTGCGGCCATGCATGAAACTGAAGTAGCACAAATCATACGACTACGGTCGTGCACGACATGAGCATACCCCTCCCCAGCACACATCTGCACACCGCGGGAAGATGATGATCTATCTGTCTACAGATCATCTACAGTAGTTCCTCACCGGCCGTTGTGAGAGGTGGCACAGGATCTGCACACATAGTACAGATCAATTCCAGGAAACATGTGCTAGATCATGCAGAATATACGGGTCCCACCCGGCACCATGAGCTAGATCATACAAACAAGATCGGGAATAGCTCTCCCTTGAAATAACCAAATCTTGAAGAAGTGGGAATCGATTACTTGCTCGAGGGTGAGCAAATCTGCGTACGGAGAGACACCACCGGCATCCCAACCAGGTGTCAAGCCGACCGAATTGAAAACGAAGAGAGTGGAGATCGAGGTGATCTCTTCCCAACACGCTCCAAAAAACAAAAACTTGTCCACTCGCCGAGATCGAGAGAGTCTATTTCCCAGTAACGCGCCACAAGAAAAAACTCAGTCCAGTCCAAATCCAGCAAAGACAGCGGTAACCCCCGCGGCAAAACTCAATCAGTCCAGTCAAGCTCGAGATACAAACATCTTCCAATAATGCGCAAAAAACTCCAGTCCAGGCAGCGACTTGACACCACAAGATGAGTTTATCGACGGAATGCTCGATCTCACAACTGAGGTGTCGTTTCAAATATGTAAGGACCATTTATATTAAAAATTCGTGTACTAACGTTCCTTATATTATGCGACGGAGTGGTATTTCGTAAACAAAAATCCACGTACTCCTACACAGAGAATCGAGCGAACCGAAATGTTAAGACACAGCAGTCGACGGCACATTGGTTTTGCATCTGCGCCTTATCTCCACACCTGCGACATGGCCACGTTCTTGCGAATGAAAATGTGAACGTCGTCCATATCCCCCGCAAACGAGCCCCCCGCCCCTCCTCCTGCCCCTGTCCCCGCGGGCGCTGGTAACGCCATCGTGCACAAAATGCGGAAAACCTGGCGAACCTACAAAAAGGGGTATTATACGAACAGGGAAAAACAAAAACAAAAACAAATAAATAAATAAAATTATTGGTATAGAGTGCTGCGCGTCGGCACGGTTCCAAAACGAAACATCGTTGGTGACTTCACTCTTTTACTACTGGAAAAAACACACCACACTAATTCCAAGTAGCTCGTTCCAAAAAGGGGGTTGCAGTACTGAACGGGTGAAGTCGTGCTCACTCACATATCTACCAACGAATGTGACGGGTCCGATGCTTGCCGCTATATAACTATACCAGGTAATATATCGGGGTTAACGGGTCCAACGCTTGCCACTAGTAAAAGGACGCATTGATTCTTTGCTTTCAGCATATACCGGTATCTGGTAGTCGAGTTTCGACTTTCTTGTTTTTTGTCATACCCTCACACTAACATCGTAAAAAAATACAACAATAACTACATACCAGTCTGAACGAAAACACAGTAGTATCGTTTGGAGTGGTTAGCGTTACAACTGGTATGGCATACCGTCCAAATACATACGGGCACAAATCAGGGATGGCATACCGTCCAAACACATACCGGCACATATCAGGTATGGCATACCGTCCAAATACATACCGGCACAAATCAGGTATGGCATACCGTCCAAATACATACCGGCACAAATCAGAGAGCGCTGCAACACAACTTTCAGTTTTGCTTTTTGATTCTTACATCCTCCACAGTAATGCGCTGAAAAGCAAAAAATGTCACGACACGGTATAATACCGTACCACCCGGGGTGATAACATACCACACCCCCCTCGGAAAAAATCCAAAGCCGATTTTTTTCTCGACAGCCGAGAAGGGCGCCAACACCCTAGCGATGCGTCCCTACGGAAAGAAAAATCTCGGAAAGCTCTTCCCAACGCCGCCGTTTTTCGTTGTGTGTGCCCCTCAAAGGTTAGGAAAAAATCGTCTCCGAAATTCGTTCTAGGGAGGTGTTTTGTCTTACCACCCGGGTGATACGGTTTTGGCAAATTGAAGAGATAAAGCTTGACGATAGCATGCTGCGGCATCGTGTGCTTCCTCCTTTGCTATATACAACGCAAAATACCACGCGCTTGTTGAAAACAGCCCTCCGCATCGAACCACCGAAACACCCTCCAACACAAATCGCTTGCTAACCCATCCAGCACTGAAAAGCATATCCCACACTCGTACTTCCAAGTAGGTTATGCCCGAACACGTGGGACCAGTTCATAAGGCCCCGGTCCGCATGGCTGGCTATTATGCGTGCGCAAGGAGGGCTATTCGCGAGCAGCAGGTAGTAATGAACTATTGCGGTACGTGCCTGATTGTGTGTAAAGCCTTGCATGTAGTCGAGGAGGCCCCGGATGAACGCCGCGAAGGGCCTCAGCCCTCCGCTGCCAAGACGGCAACGAAACGAAGAGAGAGAGAGAGAGAGAGAGAGAGAGAGAGAGAGAGAGAGAGAGAGAGAGAGAGAGAGAGAGAGAGAGAGAGAGAGAGAGAGAGAGAGAGAGAGAGAGAGAGAGAGAGAGAGAGAGAGAGAGAGAGAGAGAGAGAGAGAGAGAGAGAGAGAGAGAGAGAGAGAGAGAGAGAGAGAGAGAGAGAGAGAGAGAGAGAGAGAGAGAGAGAGAGAGAGAGAGAGAGAGAGAGAGAGAGAGAGAGAGAGAGAGAGAGAGAGAGAGAGAGAGAGAGAGAGAGAGAGAGAGAGAGAGAGAGAGAGAGAGAGAGAGAGAGAGAGAGAGAGAGAGAGAGAGAGAGAGAGAGAGAGAGAGAGAGAGAGAGAGAGAGAGAGAGAGAGAGAGAGAGAGAGAGAGAGAGAGAGAGAGAGAGAGAGAGAGAGAGAGAGAGAGAGAGAGAGAGAGAGAGAGAGAGAGAGAGAGAGAGAGAGAGAGAGAGAGAGAGAGAGAGAGAGAGAGAGAGAGAGAGAGAGAGAGAGAGAGAGAGAGAGAGAGAGAGAGAGAGAGAGAGAGAGAGAGAGAGAGAGAGAGAGAGAGAGAGAGAGAGAGAGAGAGAGAGAGAGAGAGAGAGAGAGANCCTTAGTTGAGGAGTATACTATGATAATAGTCAGCAACAGCCAGTAAATAGTCAGCAGTAGTCAGTAGTAGTCATAAATAGTCAGTAATAGTCAGTCAGTGATGGCCAGTAATAGTCAGTAATGGTCTGTAACAGTCAGTAGTAGTAATAGTCTGTAACAGTCAGAAGTAGTCAGTGATAGTCAGTAGCAGTCAGTAATAGTCAGTAATAGTAGGTAGTAGTCAATAGTAGTCAGTAGTCGTAGTCGGTAATAGTCAGACAGGAATATTTTGGTTAAAAGTGCTGCCCCTACCATAGCCCGCGTTTCTACTATGGTATAGATCAACGCCCGAGGCCCGAGGCTCTTTCTTTACTGTCAAAGCAGAAAAAAGGCAACGGGCAGCGAACGAAACAACAGGCAAGAGGGAGTCCTGCGCTGCTGGTTTCGAGACGGGCGGTATACCAGGTGTATTACTACTAATAGCGTGATTGACCCCTGGGGCGTGTGGTGCGGGTGCTGAGTCACGTCAGACACCCCGTGGGGGCAAGCACGGTCAGTCTGACTTGGCTACTGCTGCTGAGTAGCTAAGTACCTATCCTTAACAGAACCCTTCGATGGAGGTGACTCAGTTAAAATGTGTTATTTTCAACAATATCGTCGAATTACCCTAAAACCTTGGTTAGAATGTAGGTACTCCTGCTTTGATACTCAACCTATTCCATTGTGTCTTTTCGAAATTTCCAAAACCCGTTACTCGGTCAGTGTACCTGTCTGTACTATATACGTGTCTGCATGTTTGCCTGTGGGATCCGCTCCTGTATCGCAACAAAGTTTAACTGGCCCCTCGCCACTCTGCCACGGCATCAGCCGTTCCTGTTTTCGCTTACAACAGCTCTTGCACAGCTAACGCAACAACTACAACGCACAACCTGGCAACGTCAAGGCATAATATTTGCTACGGCACGACGCATGCTACGGTAGAGGTGCACCCTGGTTGTTTCTGCCTTATAAGGGTGGTCACTTGAGGAGCTCCATACCTCACCCAAAAACTGATTTTGGAACAAAATAAAAGTGCTATTAATAGTATATACCCCATGAACAATCCCATGGCTTAAGTCTAAAAATTGAAAAAAAAATCGGCACAAGATTTACAGACTGACGATTCTGGGTTAAGGAGCCCCATCTTTCAGAAAAAAAATCAGCCAAAAAAGTGATAGCTCTATCGTAGCACGCGTCGCAGGTCTTCAGCGACATGGCCGTGGTCGCAAGTGCCGCCTGCGTGGTGCGGACTGCCTCGTGGGCGATCTCGAGGTACAGTAGCTGGACTCCAGTTCCTCCACGGCCTTCTGTCTGTAGGCTCGGGTTCCGCGTGCGCCTTCTGCGGGGCTTTTGGAGCCGCAAGTTTATCAGCGACCACCTCGAATACGAACCACACCGAAGGCTGCAGACGTACATACAAAATAGTTGATTTGTTGTGTTGGGACTTGAATTATACATTGTTTTAGGTAGGTTGTTCGTGGTATGGGGGGGTATAATTAAATGATTTAGCGAAAGAGAGAGAAGCATATTGCAGGAATGTCCTGGTTGGCTCGGTAATATGCAACCTGGTGCTGTTACAGGAATGCTTGCTGCGCAGTCGTCGCCCCCGACGTGGCGATGCTGGTCGGCCTGGCTTGTCCCTCTAACATGTGGAAGGTGCCTGGGCGAGAGGTGCTGAGCATGAAGAAGGCCTCCTTGTACGAGTCATCGAAGCGGTAGGGGTTCGTACCTGCTGAAATGATCGATTGCCAGTGCCTGCGTACCTCTGCGTGAGCGAGCAGTCGTGCGACTCACAACACGCGTCAGATGTCGCCCAAAACAAACCCGCCCGGTTTCTAAAGGGCGAGTCATACAGCACGGAAAGCATCGGTGCGCGAACACGTGCTGTGGTACACTGCAAGCCGCGAAAAAAGTAGCACGCATACGAACACCGTGCGGCAAAACACACGGAAAACGCTGCGAGTCAAACACCGCACAGCAAATGCCGCACGTACGACGAACACAGCGGCACGGTAAATCCTGCACGGAAAACACCGTATGGGAAACACCGCGCGGAAAACACCACCCAGAAAACGCCGTACGGAAAACACCGCACGGAAACCCCTCTACCGGCGAGACCGCCCGCTGCGGTACGCTCTTCAATGTGCAAAAAACAATACATTTCGAGCTATAAATAATACCTTGACCGTGTTCTTCAACAGTTCAAGCATTTACCCCGTCCCTCACTGATATCACGGATACACGTATAGCAAATGACGCAACGCTTTTGCACATCGCCTCCCCCCCCTCCCCAAAGATAGCCAGCATACCTCGAGTCCGTCGAAGAGGCGGACGAAGCAGCAAGTGCGGACAGAGCAGCCAGGGCGCAATCGGTCTCCGTCTCGGAGCCCGAGCCCGCGTGCGTCAGAAGGGCACCCACCACTTCCTGGCGGTGGTACAGCTCGGAAAATTCCCAGAACATTCCACGATACATGCTGGCCCCGTACCTCCTCGTCGCCAAAGCTCCCGCGCTCACCTATTTTTTCATGCGGCCCGTTACGTGTTTGATAGGTACGTGCGTTGTGGGTCGGGTGCACCGTGTGTCACTCTATCCGAGAAGATGGCCGTCTTAGCGCAGTCACCGAGCGCTGTCGCATCGCGCCGGTGAGGTGTGCGAGACATGCCAAATAAGCGTAAGGGTTATATATAGAAGGAAAAAGGCGAAACACAAAACGTGTGGCTCATGTAACCCCAGAAAAACTACAACCCCCGTTTTCTTGGGAGTGGGGGGGATACTTGGAACTGCAGTGGGGATGATTTTTGCAGCAGGAAAAGGCTTGAAACGTAAACTGTCTTTAGTAAAATGTTTTAATATGTTTTTTTGGGCGGAATAGTTCCAAAAAAATATATATTCAGGGTACAGAGGCAAAGGGCTAGAGTTGGGTTCGGTTTACTAGGGTTATAGGTTATAGGGGTACGGTCAGGGTCGAGGGTAATGTTTTCGGCATTATTTCCAAATAACCTACCTCGAAATACCGGAACGACACGGAGGGATATCGCGTGTTCCATACTTTATCCTATACGCTAAATTAAGGTGGTCGGATAGAGGTGCCTCCTGCCATTTCTTCTATAGCGCTGTTACCTCGCACTGTCTTCTCGAGCCGTTGTCTCGAGTACTCATCTCGAGCGGTCACTTCGAGCTAGCATTCGGCAACGTCAGCGCTAAAGAGTTAATCGGATGGTTGGCCACCAGAAACCCGAGCCCTTCACGTACTTCTACACCATCAATCTACCGTTTTCAACAAGCGATTCCTGCTGCGAAAATTGCTCTAATAGCTCTATTTGGAGGCCCCGAGAGAGCGGCTGAAACAACGATACTATTTTATTTAACAGTTATCAGCCGTCTAGGAGCAGCGTGGGCGTCCAGCAATGCGGGTAGGGTCGCGTTGTCGCGTTGTGCCGTACAACCCCATTGTATGGTGACTCGGATGGCTGTCATACAGTACGACCACTGCCGCCGTATGATCAATATTAGCGATACAGTATGGTCTGTTGCACCAGGAAGAAACACCAGAGCGTCTATGTACGAGCCTAGGTACGCCGGATGCCGTTGGGGTACAACTGCTTTAACAACTTGTATCGTACCCCAATACCGCAGCTTATGTCGTCTGCTGTACGTAATCGTCACCTTTTTATCGTCAAATTTTCCTTTCTGAAGCCCCACTAGGGTTTCTAGGAGAGATTTGCGTGTTTTGTTTTCGATTCTCCAGCTTGAATGCAGACGTCAAGAACCTGTAGCACAGCATTAATACCTGGTAGGTATTTTACAAATAAATAAACTTTGAGTTGCGATAATTGCTCTGGAGACGATCGCCCTCCCCTCGAGAGAGCTTTTATAAATATTCCGGCTTTAGTGCAAGTTCTTAAGGTACTCCAGGGTAGGCTTGTGTCATGGTATTCAAGGTATCCCCATCTCCCCGCTATTGTGGAGGTGGCGTGTTTACGATGAAACTCGCCGAGCAAACAGTATACGATATCACGCTCTACAGCTCAGAACTTCTCTTGAGCGTAGACTCAGCGTGGCAACAATCAATAAAGTACATCGAAACTTACGGGGATACCTTGAATACCATGACAAAGTGGTCTAGTATATCGCTGATGGCCACTCCGTAAAACGCCTATGTGCGAAACCAAACCCCTATGATACATCTGTGCGTTGGCAACGAAAAACATTGCCGATACTCGTACGACCCGGTTATCAGCGAAACCGATACGAGTACGTAGCCTTGAAAATACGCTAAAACTATCAGTATAGAATAAAATACAAAACACTCGTTTGGGCTGGTCGTTGTTGCTTGCCTGGTCACTTGCCTGGTGGCTACTTTTTTGTTTTGTCTCTAGCTTTCAAGAGTTTTTTTGGGGGGGTTTTCGTTCTCGCCCGGTGGCTACTACTGTACGTACGAGTAGCTGGTGCGAGAAACAAACGCCTGCTGTTTTCTCCCTTTTTTTAATGGTTGGAATACCCCCGGGAGTTGAAGTCAGCCAGAACCCCGAACAGGACCTTGTAGACTACAGTACACGACAGATGGTAAGAATCTCTTGTTTTGGGCCAGACAGGGAGTTTTGATGCAAGACTGGGTGTGGTCCCCACTACTTTCAGTACAAAGATATCACATTCTTATGTTTCCCCCCATAAACTCTCAGTCTCAAATTCTTAACTATCAGATTACTAACATCTGTCGTGTACTGTATGCATGCAGACTTCAAAACAAATGGGCCACTGCCGGGGTCGCCATTTTGTCGTGCTATGATACGCAGGAAAATTATTTTGTGAAAGATTCATAACGGCAGCCGTCGACGTATAGTCAATTCACTGGAATTTTTCAGCCTGTATATTGCCTGCAGTAGAAGCCACCACCAGATCTATCCCCGATGGGGACAATTTGTAGATTTCACCGGAAGTTTCATAAAAGCGCCAGAAGGCAAATATTGACCCATAAAACCAACGCCCTACAATATAGAACTCCCGGTTTTACAATACATAGTATTGGCCGATGCATTACAAAAAAAACGCAGGTACGAACACAAAGCTCGAGCGCTACTACTATGAAACGTCCGATTTTCGCAGCTCGGTCGGTACCTACCAGGGCGTCTGTGATGCCCAGAAGGCTTTGGAAGAGCCCGTGGAGTGCGCCCGCTCTCCCCTGCAGAGCATCCGCTACTAACGCCTCGGTGAAATGTCCCAAGCCGATCTTGCGTCGAAACAGAGCGATCACCTGCACAGCCAACAAAAACAAACATAAGAACAAAATTGAAAAAACAAAATATTAAAGAGTCAGCCGGGCTTAGCTTTCATTCACAGCATATAATATGCTGTTCTCTTCGTTGGAAAAAAATAACGTCCCGTTTGGTGACTTTCAGAGGGGGACAACGTGACGAGAAAAACAAATTGAAGATCATTTCAGCGTCGGCCGAAACAAAGCGATCCGGGACCTCGTCCTACTACGTACGTTACGCACGCGTTTGCACTTCTATTTATCACCCGGGTGCGATAACTATTTATCACCCCGGTGATACCTATCTATCACCCGGGGTGATATCTATTTACCACCCGGGTGGTATATATTTATCACCCGGGTGATAAGATAACACCTGGGTGATATCTATGTATCACTCTCAAAAAGAAAAAAGAAAAATGGCTTTCAGCGTGAGTTCGAATCAATTCAATCAAGGTCGCCAATATGGAGGCCTACTTTCGTAGAGTCCAAAGGTCCCAAGTGATGTGGTAGCTTTGACCCGCTACCGAGGGGCTGCACTGTTCCTTTTTATATATTAAGGGCAAGGAGAGAGCCCTCCACGTTGGGTTAGCAGCGTGGAGAAGAGAGATCGAGTGAGGTTCGGGCGGGCAAACAAGGCCCGTCTCGACTTCAAGGAGGCTCGGGTTATTAAGCCGAGTTCTTCCGGTTCTCGAAAATATTCTCAGATGTGACACGAGCACTTCTGGTGCATCTTCCATGGGTACATGTGCAACGACCACTCTACGAACCTTTCCCAAAACCTGTCTTCCACAACCCGGGTGATATCTATTTATCACCCGGGTGATGTTCATTTATCACCCGGGTGATAAGATAATACACTAACCGGGGGTGAATTTCCGAGCCGGGTTTCTCTAGAAACCCAGGGCGGGCACACACCACTACGAAAAAATGGTGGCTTTGGAAAAGACCTCGTCGAGATATTTCTATAGACGAGCCCGCTCGGCGCTTACACCTTTCCCCCACTTTTTTTTTTCCATCCCATTTGTTATCTTTGCCCTTCTGTTCTCTCTCCCTCTTTAGTCGTAACTCAGATCCGGGGTCACTAAGTAGGCTTTCCTCCTCCCTCCCCACTACGGTGTGTGTGTGTGTGTGTGTGTTCTTCACATTAAACCTTCCTTTCTACCCGTCGACATCCAGCACACCCAGTGTCCGTGCCGATTCATCATCCTAAAAAGGTACCAGTTCTGTGGTCACAAAACTACGACACAGAGATACTACACTCAGTGCAGTAAGCAGAGCAGACCATGCAATGCCATATGCGACAGGCAAGACCTACCCTGCTAGCAATCCAGGTGCATGCAAGAGAAAAAAAAGAGAAAAGAAAGAAAAAAGCGAAAAGGAAAAATAATAGAAAGTAAACATACTGAAGCAAATCAACAATCAGGCAACCAAACAAAAGCATGACAAAATGAAAAGAAAAAAAAAAAGAAAAAAAAATGTCGTGCTTCTCCCAGATGAGATGCGACATCTAGTTAAAAGAAACCAAATGAAATGAAATGAACCGAAAAAAAAAAAAAAAAAAACAGTGCCAACAAAGCAAGACTAAGAACGACAGGAAAAGACAGGCAGCCAGAGCACACCAAAAGTACCTTCCAGCCAGCTGAGGCAGGTTTGTGCCCTTAGTACAGGCAGGTTCTACCAGCTAGTCGGTCTGGTACTGGTACCTACTCTGTTTGCCGTCTCTTTCCTGCTTTCGTCCGCCGCGGTTTCCCTACGAACCCTCCCACCCTCTGTCTCCATTCCCTTGGGCGCCACCCATACAACGGATACGTGGCACTTCCTACTCAGTTCCGTTTCGTCCTCGTGCCTCACACGAGAGTCCAGGAAAGAGAAGAGGAACTAACAAAAACCAAAATGTATACGTACGTAGCTAAGCAGCCAAAGAAAGTCCTAGGAAAATTCGGGGGGGCGGAGAGACAAAGGCAAAAGCGATCACGGCAAAAATAAAAAATAAACCAAAACAAATGGATGATGCGAGGGATTGTAGCTCGCTGTCGTGCCCGCTACAACAGGCGTTACACCAAGCAAAAACATAAAATAAAAAATAAATAAAAAATAAAAGATCACCAGAAATAACCAAGGGAAACAATACCCAGTTCGCCATCCACCCAGCCAGGTAGTACTTCTTCCTCATCACAGTGATAAGAACGAGAGTAACAACGAAACTAAAGAAGACGAAACGAAACGGAAAAAACAAACAAACAAACAAACAAACAAACAAAACAAACGAAACAAAAAACACAACAGAGCCGCGTTGAAGCAGCTACAGAGGTGCGCGCACGGGTAGTCTAGGCGGGACTTACTAGTCAGCCTGGTACCTATGCTATCCTGTCGGCTGTCTCCTTCCTCTCTCACAACCGCGGTTTCCGTACGACTGTTGCCCCCCCCCTTCCCATTCCCTTGTGCACTCCCCGCGACGGATGCGTGGCGCTGTCTACTCAGTTCCGCCTCGACCTTGTGCCACCGGACCATGAACTGTTCAGCCGCTTCGAGGACCCCTGTACCACTTGCCCACGACGCATGCTACGATAGAGGTGCACCGTGTTTTTTCTGTAGCCCCTCCTTACTTGAAGAGCTCTACACCTCACCCCGAAGTGATCATGAAGGGCATTAAGGGAGAGAGGAAACTAAACGTGCTATACATCCGACTGAAAATCCCATGGCCGAAGCAAACAAGGAACACTATTGCAACAAAATTATGACAATGTTATGACAATAATGACAGTCCGCCGATCTTGGGTTAAGGAGCTTTTAATAGATCATGCAGAAATTATTTCACCCAGCCAAAAAAGTGATAGCTCTATCGTAGCACGCGTCGCTGGTCTTCAGCGACATGGCCGTGGTCGCAAGTGCCGCCTGCGTGGTGCGGACTGCCTCGTGGGCGATCTCGAGGTACAGTAGCTGGACTCCAGTTCCTCCACGGCCTTCTGTCTGTAGGCTCGGGTTCCGCGTGCGCCTTCTGCGGGGCTTTTGGAGCCGCAAGTTTCTCAGCGACCACCTCGAATACGAACAACACCGAAGGCTGCAGACGTACATACAAAATATTTGATTTGTTGTGTTGGGACTTGAATTATACATTGTTTTAGGTAGGTTGTTCGTGGTATGGGGGGGTATAATTAAATGATTTAGCGAAAGAGAGAGAAGCATATTGCAGGAATGTCCTGGTTGGCTCGGTAATAAGCAGCCGGGTGCTGTCACAGGAATGCTTGATGTGTAGTCGTCGCCCCTGACGTGGCGATGCTGGTCGGTCTGGCCTGTCCCTTCAATATGTGGAAGGTACCTGGGCGAGAGGTGCTGAGCGTGAAGAAGGCCTCCTTGTACGAGTCATCGAAGCGGTAGGGGTTCGTACCTGCTGAAAGGATCGATTGCCAGTGCCTGCGTACCTCTGCGTGAGCGAGCAGTCGTGCGACTCACAACACGCGTCAGATGTCGCCCAAAACAAACCCGCCCGGTTTCTAAAGGGCGAGTCATACAGCACGGAAAGCATCGGTGCGCGAACACGTGCTGTGGTACACTGCAAGCCGCGCAAAAAGTAGCACGCATACGAACACCGTGCGGCAAAACACACGGAAAACGCTGCGAGTCAAACACCGCACAGCAAATGCCGCACGTACGACCAACACAGCGGCACGGTAAATCCTGCACGGAAAACACCGTATGGGAAACACCGCGCGGAAAACACCACCCAGAAAACGCCGTACGGAAAACACCGCACGGAAACCCCTCTACCGGCGAGACCGCCCGCTGCGGTACGCTCTTCAATGTGCAAAAAACAATATATTTCGAGCTATAAATAATACCTTGACCGTGTTCTTCAACAGTTCAAGCATTTACCCCGTCTCTCACTGATATCACGGATACACGTATAGCAAATGACGCAACGCTTTTGCACATCGCCTCCCCCCCCTCCCCAAAGATAGCCAGCATACCTCGAGTCCGTCGAAGAGGCGGACGAAGCAGCAAGTGCGGACAGAGCAGCCAGGGCGCAATCGGTCTCTGTCTCGGAGCCCGAGCCCGCGTGCGTCAGAAGGGCACCCACCACTTCCTGGCGGTGGTACAGCTCGGAAAATTCCCAGAACATTCCGCGGTACATGCTGGCCCCGTACCTCCTCGTCGCCAAAGCTCCCGCGCTCACCTATTGTTTTCCATGCGGCACGTTATGTGTTTGATAGGTACGTGCGTTGTGGGTCGGGTGCACCGTGTGCCACTCTATCCGAGAAGATGGCCGTCTTAGCGCGGTCACTGAGCGCTGTCGCATCGAACCGGTGAAGTGTGCGAGAGATGCAAAATAAGCGTAAGGGTTATCTTCAGAAGGGAAAAGGCGAAACGTGTGGCATACATAACCCCAGTAAAACTACTATCCCCGTTTTTTTGGAGGGGGGGGGATACTTGGAACTAAAGTGGGTATGATGTTTGCAGCAGGAGAAAGCTTGAAATGTAGACTGTATTTACGTAGTTGAAATTTTTTCGGGGCTGTTCAAGGATCATGACCCGACCCGCGGGAGGTCTTCAAAAACTCGCGGGTCGGGTCGTGTCGGGACTCATTCCACGGTAGGTAGGGGTTGCAGTTAGCTTTCGCCTTCTGAGGCAATTATTTCTGACCGTAAGACACGCTCCTCAAGTGAGTACCTACAGTA
Organism: Saccharina japonica; assembly: GCA_008828725.1. Lineage (NCBI taxonomy): Eukaryota > Phaeophyceae > Laminariales > Laminariaceae > Saccharina > Saccharina japonica. The sequence continues at coordinate 252,315 of MEHQ01003247.1, forward strand.
CTTTTACTGAAATCGTGTACTGTGGACAACAGCACTAGCGCAGAAAAATCCCGGTCGGGTGGCGCGAAAAAACATTCTTCCAACATAACTCGCGTTTCGGGCAATAAGAGGTATTGAGCTCCTCGTGTGAGGCGCTCAGAGAATAAGCCAATAAGCCACCACCCCTAAAGGGGCATTGCTTTCGGCTCAGGAGGAATTGGAAATATCACAGGCCGGGTTGAGTTGGGTCGGGTCACAAGGAGGTATATTCGAAATATCACAGGCCGGGTCGAGTCGGGTCGGGTCGGCTTAGGTGACCCCATTCGACCCGACCCGCGAACAGCACCGAACATTTTTTGTTTGGCGGGATATTTCCGAACAAAATTATCAAGGGTACAGGGCTGGAGTTGGGGCTCGGTTTACCAGGGGTATACAGTACGAGGATTATAGGGGTACTGTCAGGGTCAAGGGTAAAGTTTTCGACATCATTTTCAAATAACCCTTACTCGAAATACCGGAACCACACGGAGGGGTCACACAACATATCGCGTGGTCCATACGTTATCCTATACGCTAAACTAAGGTGGTCGTATAGAGATGCCTTCTGTCATTTCTTCTATAGTGCTGTTACCTCGCACCGTCCTCTCGCACCGTCTTCTCGAGCCGTTGTCTCGAGCACTCATCTCGAGCGGTCACCTCGAGCCGGCATTCCGCAACGTCAGCACCAAAGAGTGAATCGGATGGTTGACCACCAGAGATCCGAGCCCTTCACTACTTCTACCCTATCAATCTACCATTTTCAACAAGCAATTCCTATCGATAGCTGCTCTGTTAGCCCCATTTAGAGGCCCCGAGAGAGCGGCCGAAACAACGATACTAGCCTTTAAGAGTTATCAGCCGTTTACGAGCAGCGTGGGCGCCTAGCATTACCGGTAGGGTCGGGTTGTGCCGTACGACTCCCTTGTATGGTGACTCGGATGGGTGTCATACAGTACGACCACTGCCGCCGTATTATCAACATTGGTGATACGGTATGATCTGTTACATCAGGAAGAAAAACCAGGGCGACTATGTACGACCCTAGGTGCGCCGGATGCTGCATGTCGTGAGGGTACTACTGCTTGAACACTTTGTATCGTACCCAAATCACGCAGCTTTTTGTATCGTCAATTTTCCTTTCTGAAGCCCCAATAGGGTTTCTAGGAGAGATTTGCGTGTTATTTTTTCGATTCTCCAGCTTTAATGCAGACGTTAAGAACCTGTAGCACATCATTAATAGATCTTGACAAATAAAGAAACTTTGAGTTGCGATCGTTGCTCTGGGGACGATCCCCCTCCCCTCGAGAGAGCTTTTATAAATATTCCGGCTTTAGTGCAAGTTCTTAAGGTACTCCAGGGTAGGCTTGTGTCATGGTATTCAAGGTATCCCCATATCCCCGCTGTTGTGGAGGTGGCGTGTTTACGATGAAACTCGCCGAGCAAACAGTATACGATATCACGCCCTACAGCTCAGAACTTCTCTTGAGCGTAGACTCAGCGTGGCAACAATCAATAAAGTACATCAAAATTTACGGGGATACCTTGAATACCATGACAAAGTGGTCTATTATATCGCTGATGGCCACTCCGTAAAACGCCTATGTGCGAAACCAAACCCCTATGATACATCTGTGCGTTGGCAACGAAAAACATTGCCGATACTCGTACGACCCGGTTATCAGCGAAACCGATACGAGTACGTAGCCTTGAAAATACGCTAAAACTATCAGTATAGAATAAAATACAAAACACTCGTTTGGGCTGGTCGTTGTTGCTTGCCTGGTCACTTGCCTGGTGGCTACTTTTTTTTGTCTCTAGCTTTCAAGAGTTTGTTTTGGGGGTTTTTCCTTCTCGCCCGGTGGCTACTACTGTACGTACGAGTAGCTGGTGCGAGGAACAAACGCCTGCTGTTTTCTCCTTTTTTTAAAGGTTGCGACACCCCCGGGAGTTGAAGTCAACCACAACCCCGAACAGGACCTTGTAGACTACAGTACACGACAGATGGTAAGAATCTCTTGTTTTCGGACAGACAAGGAATTTTGATGCAAGACTGGGTGTGGTCCCCGCTATTTTCAATACAAAGATATCGCATTCTTATGTTTCCCCCCAAAATCTCAGTCTCAAATTATGAATTATTAGATTTTTAACATCTGTCGCGTACTGTATGCATGCAGACTTCAAAACAAATGGGCCACTGCCGGGGTCGCCATTTTTCCGTGCTATGATACGTAGGAAAATTATTTTGTGAAAGATTCATAACGGCCGCCGTCAACGTAAAGTCAATTCACTGGGGTTTTCAGCCTGTATATTGCCTGCAGTAGAAACCACCACCAGATCTATCCCCGATGGGGACAATTTGTAAATTTCGTCGTAAGTTGAATAAAAGCGCCAGAAGGCAAACATTGACCCCGAAAAACAACGCCCTACAATACAGAACTCCCGGTTTTACAATACATAGTATTGGCCGATGCATTACAAAATGAACGCAGGCACGAACACAAAGCTCGAGCGCTACTATGAAACGACCGATTTTCGCAGCTCGGTCGGTACCTACCAGGGCGTCTGTGATGCCGAGAAGGCTTTGGAAGAGCCCGTGGAGTGCGCCCGCTCTCCCCTGGAGAGCATCCGCTACCAACGCCTCGGTGAAATGTCCCGAGATGATCTTGCGTCGAAACAGCGCGATCACCTGCACCAACAAAAACAAGCAAGAGAACAAAATAAAAAACAAAATATTAAAGAGTCAGCCGGGCTTAGCTTTCATTCACAGCATATAATATGCTGTTCTCTTCGTAAGAAAAAAATAACGTCCCGTTTGGTGACTTTCAGAGGGGGACAACGTGACGAGAAACAAAAATTGAAGATCATTTCAGCGTCGGCCGAAACAAAGCGATCCGGGACCTCGTCCTACTACGTACGTTACGCACGCGTTTGCACTTCTATTTATCACCCGGGTGCGATATATATTTATCACCCGGGTGATAAGATAACACCCGGGTGATATCTATTTACCACCCGGGTGGTATATAGTCATCACTCGGGTGCTAAGATAACACCTGGGTCATACTTCGAAGTATCTATTTATCGCTCTCAACAAGAAAAAAGAAGAGGAAAATCGCTTTCAGCGTGAGTTCGAATCAATTCAATCAAGGTCGCCAATATGGAGGCCTACTTTCGTAGAGTCCCAAAGGTCCCAAGTGATGTGGTAGCTTTGACTCGCTAACGAGGGCTGCACGTTTTCTTCCTATATTTAGGGCAAGGAGAGAGCCCTCCACGTTGGGATAACAGCGTGGAGAACAGAGAGATCGAGTGAGGTTCGGGCGGGCAAACAAGGCCCGTCTCGACTTCAAGGAGGCTCGGGTTATTAAGCCGAGTTCTCCCGGTTCTCGGAAAAATTCTCAGATGTTGATAACACTTCTGGTGTATCTTCCATGGGTACATGTGCAACGACCATTCTACGAACCTTTCCCAAAAGATGTTCTCGACAACCCGGGTGATATCTATTTATCACCCGGGTGATGTCCATTTATCACCCGGGTGATAAGATAACACACCTCCCTAGGGTAAATTTCCGAGCCGAATTTCTTTATAAACCCAGGGCGGGCACACCACTACGAAAAAAAGGTGGCTTTGGAAAAGACCTCGTCGAGATATTTCCATAGACGAGTCCGCTCGGCGCTTACACGTTTTCCACACTTGTTTTTCATCCCATTTATTATCTTCGCCCTTTTGTTCTCTCTCCCTCTTTAGTCGTAACTCAGATCCGGGGTCACTAAGTAGGCTTTTCTCCTCCCTCCCCACTACGGTACGTGCCTGTCGAGATAAAAATCAGCTTCTCGAAATGCATCCGAGGGGGTGTGTTATCACCCTCATCCTATCACCCGGCTGATAGGGTAGGTTGTTGGTAAGACCTTTGGATTAGCAACTGTTTTGGTAGCTTGAATCTGACGCTCAAAACGGGTAACGGCTACCGGCTACCAAACGGAACAGCCGAAAATACAGAACCGTATTACGTGTTCAATCGTCTGTATCAAATTGCCAACTCATGGAACCATCCTACCCTTCAGTCCTATTGCCCACGTAGATCCTCTATGAGTTGCACCGAACACTTTTACGGTCCTCTGCGTATCTTGCTGCCTTTTCTCACCGCGCTACGCCCGAACACCAGGTTGCTAAAACAACCCTATGGCTTGATATCTGCTTCACAAAAACCGGCTACCGAACGAGAAAGCCCCCATGTTCGCCTATAATGTACATATGTGCAGACTCAAGGCGTTGTGATCGCCCGCTATTAATAGCCGTTTGGCACCTATCGTAACGTTGTAGTTGGCATACGTTTTGTTGTATATGTGGCGTACACCTTTATGGCGCATACAGCTACTTTTTTTTTACACCTTGTTTTCAACATACCTGGTACGAAGTATACAACTTTTACACGCACGTTTCTGTGGGTGACACTCATCACGTATAGTAGATATTTTTCGTAGCGTACTTCGTGTTTTCAGCACATACATATACGACGAAACCTCGAGCTCACAGCTGTTGTTTTTTAATTTTTTAAATGTGTACGTATCACACCTTTTTCCTAGTGTCCTGGTTGGCGTGCAGGCAGAACAGCACCCAGATGTCGACGACGCTGTGCCCTTCCGACCCGTCGGTCTTGGCGATTGCCTTGAGGAAGCAGGCCGCGAGGTCGCTCCTGAGGCGCAGCCCCTGCCTCAAAGCTTCGAGGGTGAGGGCGTCGCCCGATGATGCATCCTCCGAAGATGTAGCTGCTGCTGTGGTAGAAGCGGCAGTAGTAGGTGAAGCATTAGCAGCAGGAGTAGTAGTAGTGATGGTCGTAGTAGTATCACTAGTAGGTGTAGTGTTAGTCGTACGTAGTAGTAGCACCGTATATCACACGGGGTGATAAAGATAAACATACCCCCTCGGACGAGTGAGTGTCTTAACCCCTTAAGAACTGGTCCCCCGTTTTTGGGGACAAAACACTTGGAATTAGTGTGGGGTACGTTTTTTCAGTTCTGAATGGGTTAAGCTAGGGGTTTTATACAACAGGTAGAACGCAACTGTGTACGTAGCGACGCAGCGTCTATGGAAATATCTCGAGACTGTTCTCGAGGTCTTTCCAAAGTCCGCATTTTCGTTGTGTGCGCCTCCCATGTTTTGGAAAACAATCGTCTCCGAAAATCGTCTCAGAGGGGGTGTTATCGTATCACCCGTGTGATACGGGAAAAGTAAAATACCAAAACCAGGTGAACCGTTACACCATATACATGGAAGGGGGTACCATGACAAGATGGCAAGAGAGCGAGGAGCAAACTTCGGTTACCAAAAACGAGTCTTCTTTTCCATATTCCCACCACTAATCTATACAGGGAATTACGCGCCGTGCGTACAGGAAATGGGGATTTTTGGTCACGAGATTAAATGGCCAGCGTGTAGTCCCAGCATAAAGAAAAAATGTTCCCAAAACTATACTTCGTATACGAAGTAATGCGACGACGGAATGCCACAACAGCCACATCATCCCTCTTTGAAATTTGAACCTTACCGGTATACTGGAATAATTTAATACACGTAGAGTAGTGCTGGGGAACCGACAAAAAAAAAACTCACCGGGGCCCGAATTGAACCACGGAGCCTCCGTTTCTTCCGATTCATTCATTCCACCGCCCCCGACGCCCCCCGCCCCCGCAGGACAAAGCCTCAACTTTTCTCGGATCTCCTTGACGACAGAGTCCGCCGTGTCCTGAGTGGCCGTCTCGAGGAGGAATCGCACCTGCCGTGGAGTGAAGTGGAGT
>MEHQ01003247.1:261608-344022 GCA_008828725.1 Saccharina japonica
TTTCCAAAGCCACCATTTTCGTTGGGTATGCCCCTCTCAAGGCCATCTCACATGGAAGGGTTTTGAAAACCGAAAAACTTACCCGAAACTGTGTTTTACACGTGCTTTCACGTATTGTAGGCCCGGAGCCCGACCGAATCAGGCTCACTCTTCTCGGAATATTTGCGGCCTTTTGGCGACAGGTATCCAGACCCATTTTTATTTTCTCCAGGGGTGTCGTTCCAACTTTCTACGATGTTCTCATTTTCGGCCAATAAATTCAAATACGAAGGCATTTTCGAATATATATCGACGTTTCAGCCCAAAAAGTGGCCTGTTTTTCAACTAAATCGCGTCCGAAACTGATTAGAGGAAACTGGAGTGTATCGACCAATTTTCAAACTGCTATCCTGCAGAAACGGCAAGCGGCGTTGGATACCTCTCGCAAAATGAATGGCTCGTGGGACTTCAAGAAAAGCCGGCCCGATTCGCCCGTTTCCCTGGTCAAACACCCCTGCGAAGGTGCTGAAACCTTCGTTTTCGATTCTCAAAACCAGTTTGCCATAAGAGATGGCCTAAGGCATGTTTTGGAGAAAGTTCGCTGGGAAATGCATCCCAGGGGGAGTGTTATATTATCATATTGACTACAGTATGCGTATATGCGGCGGAATATAGATAAGGTAGGACGTGCGGGGATTATGTTATGGTATCCCCTGTATTTGTTATGGAGGCGGTACTACCTCTCGGGTCTTAAGGACCGCTGCGTGGTCGCTGCCTACCACCGCCTGGACGAACGTACGAAATGGGTACATAGACAAGCAGCAGGCACGACGGGGGGGGGGCGTGCTATGGCATCCCCTCTTTTTGAATGGAGGCGTTAGTGCCTCTCTCTTACATCCCCCGGACGGACGCGCGTAGGCGGTATATACCGATACTCCATTAATAGTAGTATGGCTCACAGTTCGAACTGCACCCGTTGGGGGAGAATCAGTTCACACACCAGTTCACACACCTATACCAGAAGTAATCAAACACCATACAATGATAAAATTCCTGAAATCCGCCAAATCTCCGTACCCCCTTGGCCATCGCACGAAAAAACAGGTACCTGCCACGTACTATATACATACGTCAGCAAAACGCAACGACGAGTTACACACAAAATTATGAATGGGCACTGATTCAGCACCACCCTACAGCACTTACACCTATTACGCACCACTACTGTTACCACAGTGCGTATAAATACAACTACTGAAACTACTGAACCTACTGCACCTGCTGAACCTACGGAACCTACGACACATACTGAACGTACAACGCCCACGCCACCTACTACTGTCTCCTACCATTAGTAGACCTTTTGCGCATGCTGTGCTTATTACAGCTACTGAACCTACAACATACTGCGTGCTGCATATACCACATACCGCACATGCTACACCTACATGCTGTGTATGCTGTGCGTACTGCACCTACTACACCTACTGCACCTATTGCAGCGCCAGCCTCACCTCAGGCAGATAGGATATCATCTCGCGCTGAAGGTTCAGCGGAAGGACCGTGACGCACTCGAGAAGCTTCTTGGTCAGGGAGGGGCTGTCGACGAGGTGGTCCAGGAAGCGGATTTGGTTCAGCACCAACCGTGGCAGGTCCTGGGAGTGTTACGCAAGAATAACGGCCGTTATTTAACGACACAAAACATGGCAACAAAAAAAAACGCTAACCCTAGTATGAGAGATTCGACTTGCCAAAATGACTATGTTTTGACCAAAAAGCCCTAATACGAGAGAATCGACTTACCAAAATAACTATTTTTGACCAAACAGCCCTGATATGAGAGATTCGACTTGCCAAAATAACCAGTTTTGGCCAACCCTTTGTTGGAATATTTCCCTAGTCCTTCGTTGGCAAGCGTAAGGAACGTTTCGTGTGCTATTTGCTATTTTGTTTTGCTCTTTCTCAAGACCTAAAAAACGAAACTTGCCATGTGTCTTCGTCATTTACAGTGTGTCGTTTATAACGGCCTTAAACCAGGATGTACCAGTCGGTAGATCCGCCAGCCAATCAACCGATACCGACCAATTCACGAAACAATCGACCTGCCAACCCTGAAACACCAACCAAGGAACTCCAAAAAAACAATAGCAATCGGTCGACCCGCCAGCGAATCAACGGGCACCGACCAACCACCGAAGCACTCAACCCGCCACCATCCAAACCCCAACCAAAAAGAAGAAAATCAGGATACATTAAATAGGTCGTATCGCCAGCCAATCAACGGACAACGATCAATCAACGAAGAGATTGACCCGCCAAAACCTCAAGCACCGACCACCTAAAGAGACAAGCAGGAAGCATCAAATCGGCCGATCCGCCAGCCAATCAGCGGACAGCGATCGGACCAACAGGGCGATCGGTCCGAAACCCTCCAAAAAAGTCAACCGCGCAAAGAGCCAATGATGATTGGATGATTGGTCAACTGGTTTCAATCCCCCAGCCCCATCATCAACCGAGTCAACCAATCGGCGCCGAAACAAACCCGGTTACCCGAGCAACGGAAACGATCGCAGCGGGCCTTCGCCGACTAGACCGGAATCGGCCACCGATTCAGACCAACGCGGCGCCTTACAGTATTTTATTTTATTTTATTTTGTTTTGTTTCATCAAACCATAATAATATTCTCAAGCGCGCCTCGCGACCATGGACTGCTGGGTCATGGACAGGTAACGACGACGGAATATAGTGTGACTGAACAATACCAACAGCAACACCACCGCCAATAACACCAACACCCCACCAACACCTACACTACCAACACCACCACCAACACCAACACTACCAACACCACCAACATCGCCACGACCAACACTAACACTACCACCCCCATCAACGAACAACCAACTAACGCTCCGGCGCCCACTCCTTCCAAAAAAATACCCCCTGCTCCGGCATACCTGCGAAAACGACCCCTCGGGGTTCAATCCAGCCCCCCCCCCCTCCCCTGCCGCCTCCTCCTCTTCCGCGACGATCTCCGGAAGCTTCTCCAGCAGCATGTCGATCACCTGCATCATACGTTCGGTTTAACCCGTTCCGACGAAAACGCACCGCATTGTACCACGGGAAACCCGTAAGAAGCATGTTTATAGCAGGGGTACGCCAAATTCTTCTGATGGTCGTCACTTGAGGATCTCGTAAAACCTCACCCAAAAACTGACACACACACAAAAAAAAAAATAGGAGGAAATGAGAAAATTCGTATGCGTAACGCGATGAACACTCTCATTGCCCATGTACTGTAGGTTAAGCGCGAAACGTATACTGCGAGTATTGTAAAACAAAAAACGGGGGTATTGGGTTAGCTCTTCGCTTATAGCCCATTCAGAACTGAAAAAAAATCCCACACTAATTCCAAGTAGTTTTACCCAAATATGTGGGACCAGTTCTTAGCGGGTTAATGAGCCCCCGTCACCCCATACATGTTCTGGCCAATAAGCGGTATGCCTACCGAAGTGCGCGTCGCAACCCAACCAGAAAACGACACCACACTCCCTCCGATGTCAAAACGCCAAAACACACAATAAAAAACCAGTCGCGAGGATTTTCTGTATATTCGTGGTATTATACGAATTACATTGAAAACTAGACGTTTGTTTCTTTGTCTTCGCTTGTGACTGCCTTTGGTATAGCCCCGTCCCCTCGCTCTGGTGCTCGCTCGAAGGGTGCGTGGTCAATTGTCAAATGACTGAGGCGCACACAAATGCAGACCACCCCCCCTCACCGCCCCCCCCTCTGTCTACAGTATACGGCCTTTCCGTAATTGGAGTGCCGTATCGGAAACCCTTCGCGCGACTACAAGCGGCGGTTGCCTTCCTTCTTGTCGACGTAGCAGCGAAATACTCGTCCAGGCTCTCCCCCACCCCCCACCAGCGGTATATACCATGGTTGACAGCTTCGGCGAAATGGTTGGCACTCCACAAGTATGCGCGATCAATGCGTCACATACAGCTTCCAGAGATGAGTTTCGACGAAATTCTCGATCTCACCAGATCTCACAGCTCGTGTTTAATATTTGTATGAATAACCCCTCATTACGTGTTCATTCCGAGATTTTTCCGAGGCGGTCAGGCATAAGGTTAGGGATTAAGTCAGGCAAAACTCAACCATGTTTTGGAAGCCCCTGGTCCAAGGTCTGCACAGTCCTGCCCCACCGCTGCCCCCCTCGAGAAAGAAAACATAGGGAGCTAGCTGTCGGTCTTGAGACGGTGACAGTAGAGTTTAAAAAAAGAAGAAGATGGAGAAAAGAGGCGTTTGAATAACCCCTGCAACTGGTTTGGAACTCCAGATGGGGCAAACGTGTCGAAACAGAAAAAAAAACGATCGCAGCATTGGCCGCACACGAAGCAGCCCGGATTGCTGGGGTACGATTGGAGATTGTGTCAGGAGTAGAGTGCAGCGGAGTGAGACGTATGGCGACACGACGCGCACGCAAAGTATAACATTGTTATTGTGCAGCTACACGCTCTTCCTGCAGCACGAGTAGACGCACGCCATGATTCGTTAGGGGTAGTAGTACTCTTTGGCCAAACGTTTTCTGCCTGAATATTGCTGACTACTACCGACTATTGCAGACTAATACCGACTACAGTAGTACTGAAGTAGTACTGACTACTGACTATTGCTGAGTATTGCCTTCTAATACCGACTATCACTGACTAATACCGACTACCAGTATTATTGAGTAAAACAAGACTAATACCGACTATTACTGACTAATGCCGACTATTACCGACTATTTCTGAGTATTACAGACAAATACCGACTATTTCTGAGTGTTACTGACTATTATTATACTCCTCAACCAAGGAACCACTGCACGTACACACCTACGTAGTGTCGTCTTGTTTCTACAATACCTTTCGGTCCATAAACCTAAGGCCATATAGTCTACCGGATTTTTACCCTTCCATATTTTCGTTCTTTTCAAAAGCAAGATTTTGGGTGAGGTAAACGTAAAGAGCTCCTCCTCAAACTAAAAGCCTCAGGAGTTTCAGCTGCAACCCTACCAAATCATAGCATGCGCCACTTAGACGGCTGATCAGACCCGCACTTCTTGTTTTGTTAAGGTCGCGATACCTCTGGACTCCAAGAGCGTTAGGTTAGCTACAGCAGTACATAGTGCAACACGCACCTCGGGCTGGATGCAGCCGACACGGAGCAAAACCTTGATAAGACTGTCGTGAGTGGCGTTCATTCCCGCGACAGCACGTCCGGTAACTCCTCCGGACACGCTTCCCGAACCCGCCCCCCCTCCCCCCCCCCCCCCCCCCGTCGCGGGCGAAGCCGAAACCGCCTCTGAGTTCGCCGCCACCACCGCTACCGCCGCAGTTGAGAGGCAGCAGCGCTCTCCTGAGCGTTTGGACCGGTCCGGCCATGAACTCCCTCATGCTCTGCCAATGCCGATGATAACGTCGAATTAGCCGCCGCCGCCGCGCGTCGTTTTTCCCGCCGCGGTTAACCGTCCGCCACCATTCATCGCAAGGCGCATGTCATCGCAGGCGCAGCCACAGTCATTAAGACACACGCGCAGGCACAGGCAAAAGGGACACACGGCAACAGTAGTATATAGGAGGATAAAAGCATTGTGTTAGCGTAGGCGTCATTTTCTATATAATATGCGCAAACGCACACAAGCTGAAGCAGAGTCGGAGAAAAAGCGCCTGTTTGTGTTACGAAACCCTTTTGGAACTCCACTCACGATTTTGGGGACAACTTACTTGCAGTTAGCGAACCGTTTTGCAGCAGTCAAAGCAGGGGTACACGATTGAAAGAGAAAACGACTTCTCACTCCTACGTGCATCTCTGTAAATAATTGCTGGGGTTTTGTTCCGCTTGCATGGAAGTTCTGCTAAACCCTTCAGCCGTCACTCCTCCACACCTCGGATGAAGTACGTAACACTTTTGACAACACTTTAGGCTACGATAAGGGCCCTTGCACAGTTAGCTGCTTGACCACGTCCTAAAGTAGTGATAGCACAGGAGGGGAAATCGCGTAATGCGGTAGCAAAGTGTCAAATGCAGATTCGCGAACGTGCACACGCATTAGCGTTGTGTTTTTGATACAGTAGCATTGTGTTACGCGGTGATCAGTGCGTGCACTAACACCGTCACACGATGTTAGGATTTGTTCAGACTCATGTATGTGTATACGTCATCGTCCCTGCATCTCGCACGCTGTGGGTATACAAGCAACCCTGGTTCGGTTCGTACTCAATAGTTTTGTGCCGGCGTACACTGTATTTGCAGCAGCAACAGCAGCAGCAGCAGCAAGCAGCACAGCGTACTGCTGCACACAGCGTTCTACTGCTACTGCTGCTGCTGCCGCTGCTGCTAAAATACGCCCCTATACTACTCGCCGTGCTGCTGCTCGTGTGTACTTGGTGATGCTACCGTCGTTGGCGCCCGCACGCCCTCGTACTATTGAAACCACTAAACATGCTAAAGTACAAATTCACAATTTGCTCGTCCTACGATAGATCACGACGACGGCGAAATCGAAATGCGGCTACAGAGCTACAGAGCTGTGAGCACGGCAAACTCTTCTACTGGGCAACCTCTTCTGCTGGAGATCAGCCGCACTCGTCCATGCCGGTAGCAGAGGCTGCCTGGAAGGCCTCAGTGCCAAAGACCGGGTCAAAGGCCGCACTGCGCTGTAATGCCTAGTTTTGTCTCTAGACTGTTGTCTCGTACGTTTTGTTTCTGTCACGAAACGCCTTGCCGTCGGCAGTTGTGTGTCAGATCTGTAACCCCCGGCTGAAGCACGCACTTTGTCTTTGGAAACCCCCAAACAAAAATCAATACGTTCCTACTAGGCCGTCGATATTCTATCGATCCTCTGGAGCAACAACGGATGTAGACCTTGCAACTCGCATAAAACCCATGCAGCTACAGTACTGGTCCCTCCATAGTGCCGCTTGAGTAGTGCCGGCTTCCCGCTACGAATAGTGCCTATGAAATCGCTTGGCACAGATGGGATTAACCAGCGTGGCAGCGTGCGGAGTAGTGCCGGTTGCCGCAATAGTGCCGGTTTTGTTGGCTGGCGCATACCGGCCCCATGGAGGGACCATCACTGTAACAAGAAGGGTCCAGGGCGGCATGTACCGTTCCTCAACACCCCCACTAGAATGAGCTCCCGTACGTAGTGGTCTCTTATACTGAACACTCATCGTATTGCTTGGTTAAAGTCTCCACCTGTCGCCCAAACCAAACACACATTCCTGTCACCCGTCATGGCAACAGCAATACGTAAATGGCATGTTTCTGGCGGGGCTGTGATTCCTGTCGTAGAACGGACACGCCCGCACGGGTCTCCACGCCGGCGCGCCGGCAACGAAGCCTCTCCCTGGAGAGATCTGAGGTATTTAGGGCACCCACTCGAAATAACCACGCAAAATCGCACCATACATCCTGTGTACGTACGTAGTGAGCACGAGTCACATAACGCGCCAAACGCTCACAGGGTACGTAAGACTTTGCGGTGATTACGACGCCGAGGCCGCGCACAGGATGCGCGTGGGCTTAGCGGGCGGATCCGCGGCGACAGCCGGGGCACACGAGGCTGGTTCGCGCCTCCCAAAGAAACCGCACGGAAAGGTGGTCGATGGCGAGAGAGGCATGTGAATCAGATGCGCCTACTCGTGACTACAGTACAGGACATCTGATAAGAAACAGGCTAATAAGAAATCCAGGCTGAGATTTCGAGGAAAGTAAGAAATTCGGGAGTCGTTATCTTGCAATTAGTGTAGAAAGCACCCTCTCTCAAATAAGACATCCAGCCTGGACCAGATTTCCTGTTTCTTATTACTGCTGTAGGTGTCTTGTACTATATCGTACTGCTGTACGTATATTTACCGCATCCACGTTTGGGGGGAATCTATTAAAAATACCTGGAAATACGAATGTACGAGGAAAATGGCGCATTTTTACGTAGAAAACAGGTCACCTCGACGAATTCGCGCCGCCTGGTGCTATCATGCACCAGCGCCTTCTCCACCCCAAGCCTCAGCTTCGGAGGGTTACAGCGGCACTGGAACCCCAGCCCCTCCTCCTCCCTCCCTTCCACCCCTGCAGTGCCCCCGTGCCCTGGCACCGCCGGCCACGCCACGCCGTTCACGGCTAGGAGTGCACGGAACGGCCCCAGGTGCTCCGTGGATGCCTGGGAGCTTGGTTGACGATTGTTGCTCTCGAGATCCTGTTGCGGCCTCCTTTGCTGCTGCGGCTGCTGCTGCCTGCTGCGCTTGTCGTGGCCGTCTGGTGAGGCTGCGTGAGGCCCCGCGGGGTTCGTAGTTGTCCCGTGTTCAGGGGGCTCGCGCACGCGCTTCATGACAAAAAAACAAGTTTCTGTTGCTGTGTTGCTGCTTGCTGCCCTGCCTGCGCTTGCGGTCTTGCGGTACTGTGAAATTTAAAAAAGCGTGTCGAAATTTGAATTTTCGGAAAACCTAGAAAGGTCTTTGCGTCCTTGCTCCACGCGCCGAAGGCAGTGTGCCGTCGGAAATTAGATTCGAGCGGGTCAGGCTCAAGAACACAGAGCCCTGTCAGCACGCCTCCTACCGAAGGACACCAACAGCACCCGCCGTCACCAGCGCGCCACTCAGAGTGGCCTCACCTGTGTTGCAGTGCCCACAAAGAAAACACGATTTTATAAAATCTCTTGACAAAGAGATACTGGAACCACGTCTACCCCAGTTGTTTTCCCTGTAGGACTTTTCGTAATTCTGCCGTAGCTCCGAACTTTCCTATTAATACAAAACTTGGCAAGGCAGATATAAGCTCCTTGGTACAGTCCCGTCAGCGTGCCAAAGCGGCAGCAGATTCCGTGGCCTCCTTCGATGCGGACCTCGTCGTTGAAGTTTGAAGATGTGGTTCCATTCGCTTGAATATGCGGTTTCTCGTACTGTATTCAAGTATATTTTTTCCTGCTGTAAAACGAGCACGAGGTACTTTTCGGAAAAAAAAATCTGCTGTAGACGAGCACGAGCTTGTTCTACACAGGGAAAAAAAATACTTGGCTACAGTACTGGAATCCACAAATTCAACTCCTGGAACCACATTTTCAATTTTCAGCGACGAGGTCCGCATCGAAGGAGGGCGCGAAAACTGCTGTCGCTTTGGCACACTCACGGGAGTGCACCAAGGAGCTCATATCTGCCTTGCCAAATATTGGATTAATGGGAAAGTTCGGAGCTAGAGCAGAACTACGGAATGTCCTACAGGAAAAAAAAACTGGGCAGGTATGGTTCCAGTGTCTCTGTGTCGAGAGTTTTTTTTTGGTTTTGTGGGCACTGCAACACAGGTGGACGCTGCGGTTTGCGAACAATTGTCATATTATTAGTATTAATAGTAGTAGTTGCATCAGTCCACGTGTTGACACCTTTCCGCGCTCTTATCCATAGTATATAACTATTAATAACGCACTCATACATCCATGCATACGAGTACTGTACTGCTGTACACACAACCATATAACGTGCATCGAATATAAGGACCTTTTGTATATTAAGAATGCATTGAAATGGCCCTTATATTTCGGATCAGAGTGGTATCATATATACAAGGTATCCCTTCGGGATTGTTGACTTGAAATTCTGAGGGTGTCGCAAGTCGCAAGCCTATGGGCTTTGATGCTATGATGTCACCCTCCAAAGAAGGGTCATAAACTAGCACCTAGCACCGGTAGCTCATACGGTAGTCGGACAAGGCAGGCGTTCGTTCCACGTACCAGCTACATGTACATGTCGACGGGTATATGGAAAGGACGGCTTACTGCTGTGAAGAACACACACACGTATATATATAGCAACCGGGCAAGAACGAAAAACGTAAAAAAGCTAAAGAAGAAAAACATAGCCGCCACGATCAAGTACCACCGACCAGCCCAACCGACCTTATAGTTAGTACAGTGGGGGGGCCTATATAAGGCGGTATAGTGTACCGAGGTTTTTGACCGCCTTATCTCGAAAGACCGCCCTATTGGAGATAGGGCGGTTGACCGCCCTATTGAGCTTTTGGTGATATCCCAATAAGGCGGTAACCGCCCTATTGAGTGCATACAGCCTTTTAATGTACAGCACAGAGCGCCTCTGACCCAGAAGATGACCCAGAGGGCCTCACGAAGAGGGATATCATATGGTGCTCGGAGAAGGAAGGTACAGCGTTGCAGCAGTACCAGTGCTGAACCCAGTAAATATGTGTGGTGTCAAATACTGTACACACCAATGCACAGCAGATCAGACGGGTGCACACACACTTTCTTTGCATGTTGAGAAGTATAATATTAATTGAGCTGCGGGCGACAGAGCCCGCTGAAGACACACTCCACCCAGAGAAGGTACATACTGCCGTACTGTTGTACGGAGAGGACTCTTTGCCCTGCTACACATTCACAACAGAGCTCCAACCTATTCTACGGCACCGTACTGCTGTTTGACTACTGTACTGCACTACAGTGCTCCGCTGTGCCCCCGCCCTTGACCTTGTTGAGGCTCACAAAATTGCCTCATGTCTATCTGCTGCACTGGCTTAGAGACATGCGCTTTGATGAACGACATCCTGGCCTTCTGCAGATAGAAGGAGGCATCGCCATTGCCGCACGCCTCCGCTGCGCTCTCCAGAGAATGGAGGCGAAAGTGGGCCGTGGATAGGGCTGTATCCGCTCTGAATAAGGCGGTAGGCGCCCTGAATAGGCGGCTACCGCCTTATATAGGGCCCGTTGCTATATAAGGCGGTAGCCGCCCTATTCGCATCTTCTGTCGTGTCAAGCCGATTTTGACCGCCTTATCTCGAACGACCGCCTTATTCAGACCGCCTTATATAGGCCCCCCTACTGTATAAGTATTATATGCAATCATATGATACACACATCATACATTAACTCTTACTTAAACGCACTCAAAGGCATTCACGAATCCCGCTTATTGGTTGAGATGCGGACATGTTGGCCCCTTGTTCCACATGCAACCTCGTATCTACGAGTATACCTTCTCCATATCATAACACCCAATAATATGCGACCTACAACAATTGCTGCTTGTTCGCATCGTTCCTAACCTGGTACTCTGTACGCTCGTACACAGATATTCATATAGACTACGTACACGTTGGTCTAGACATTTCCCCCCGTATTTCTGGTGCGTACAGTATTAGTAGTAGTAATACTAGTATTAATAGTATCCGCTGCGAAGAGCTTCCATGCCGTTCGATTGTTGAAATTGCAAATCACAGCAGCAGTGCAGCAGTAGGAGAGGAGAATTTCAGTTGCTTGGACGGACAAATCATAACTGTCCGGGCTGTTACATCAGGTTAACCCCTACTTGTATACCTGGTACGGTATACAGTCCTACCTGCTTTAATACAGTACGAGTAGTATATACGTGTTCTATGTACACACACATATTCTATGACACGAGTATAGTCTCCAAAATGATTGCTCAGACCAACGTAGTACACTCGTACAATAAATAAGTAAATGAGTGCATGCAGCACCCACGTTTTGATGACAAGTATGTGGAGTATTGTATTGACACTTGCAATAAGAGAATGCCAGTTTTTGCTTTTCGCGCACCAGTGGTATATACGTTTTTTTTGTTTTTGCAACTGCTTAATTTGTAGTATTTATCTATTGATAGCTTCAGGCCGTACCCCCTATTATTAGGTAGCAGGAAAATGTTACTTGGAGTGTTTATGCTACCTGTTTTTCTCTGTGGGTGTACGACGTGAAAATATAGATTGATTGAATGACCGGATGTTCCCTAACCGAAAAACGTCCCATCCCTCGCCGTCCACGGTCGTCATTTACCCCCCCCACGCTGCCGCACGCCTTCCAGCCGGGATAGAAACCGTGAGCATGCGCGAAACACTCGCATCCGCAAGAAGCAGTACTTGGAGAGCTTGAAGCGAGGGATCGGGGAAATGTTGCAGGAGAAAGCGAGGGAAGAGAGAGACGCCCGCCTTGAGGCTTCCAAGATTGCGGCAGATGTGAGGCTGCGCTTGCAAACTGCTCGAGAAACGCTTGTGTTTGCCTTCAGGCAGTACCGCTATGCGTCACACGCGAACGGCTCAGGTAGTGCTATTGCAAGCGGTGACCCGTGTATCGCCAAACGATCAAACGAGGAGTAGAGAGGAAGCGGGGTTGTCTTTCCTGCCAGTGAAGGCGGAGAAGCATTCGGTGTTCGTTGTCTTGAACGCAGAAGTTCAAGACGCCCTCCAACGCTCCAGCTTTAGAGCAAGGACTTACCCCTGTGTCATTTTCGTGTGGTACCCACCTCAACATCGACACGCCTCAACGCTATTAATATCACCACCAGCATGAAGTCCCGTAGTGCATCTACCTCGCGCTTGGATGGTAGCCAACACACCCCCCCCCCGCTCGCGCGCGCGCATGCCCTTTCTGGCCCTCCATCGGGACCTCCTTTTTTTGCCGTCGCCGTACCATGTTTCCGTCGGTTCTACGTCGGTTCTGCTGCGGCATCGGTATTGGCCACTTGCGAAACGGACGCCAAGCAGAGAGTGGCTCAGCGTCAGATGGTGCTCAACATGTTCTACCTCAAGGCTGCCGAGGAATTGTCTCCGCACGCCTGGGCGTGCGTTCTTGACGACGACTTCGTTTGCGTCTCGCCCATCACGCCTTTCTGTTCATTCTTGCCCTCGGAGGTAGGTTCCCTTATTGCACTTACCACACTTATCACACGTATGACACAGATAGCAGATCCCATTCGGGGCGGAAATGTAAGGACCGTTTGGTGCTCTTTTTAACCCTTATAGGACTGGAGTCCCGTTTTGGGGACAAATCACTTAGAATTAGAGTGGTTTTGTTCCCAAAACGGGACTGCAGTTCTAAAAGGGTTAATACACTCAAGGTCCCTTACATTACAGTCCATATTGCTACCCGATAGCCGCCGGGTGTACGTGTCGCGTCGAATGTATGGGGTGTAGTGTGGTGCGGTATGGTCTGGTCCCATTGTAGATATTAGGGTGTGCCTCTCATCATAGTGTGCGGTTTGCGTGTCTCGTACGGCCAGTACGCGTGTAGTGAGGGATGGGCTGTTGGGCTGTGGTTTTGCGCCTTCGAAAGCCCGCAGGGGGTGGGTTGGGTTTTCTTTCGAGAGGGGCTCTAGCTAGCGCTGCTGTATCGTGTACTATTATGCTTGTAGTAGTGGCATTTATGTGCATGCCCTTGGAAGGTCGTGTCGTTATGAGTGGTTGGTGGTTGCTGCCGTTGTTGCACTTGGTGTTGTTGTTTGACTCATCACTCATCACACATCACGCTTACCGGATATATCTGATGCTGAAGTATCTATAGAAAATAACGGCCGATGATGAGGTATCTACGGCGGCGAAGCATCTCTTTAGCAAGGATAGAGCAAGAACATGCCTCTATCTCTCTACAGTTCGCTACTAGTCTACTACCAGGCTACCAGGTGTTGCCTATTACTGTAGTCTACTATTAATATTAATATGAACCATTATATGGTCATCTTTGATTGTATATTTTATAGTATAGTGTTTTACCTGGTATACTGAACCAGTTATTTATCTTTAAGTAGCTATAATAGTAGCTGTCCAATATTCTATTTTTTTCGTGATGACCGGGGCGCTAGTGTGTTGGATGTCTCTTGTTTTATTTATCATAGAGGAACGCGGCGGGATGAAAGGACCAGCGAAGAGTCAACAGGCACCCCAACAGTCGCGGGTCCCTCATGTACGGTGTCATACGTCTCGCCACGGTCATGCCACGCAGGCACGGGAAGACCACCGGCTGATCACGGGCGTCGACGGGATGATTCAGGACACTGCATCGTTCGCGGTTTTCATCCAGTCGATCTGCCCACCTAAGCAGAACCCGACAAGGCGGAAGGTAGGCCGTGACCCGTCTATGTATCATCATAATTTCAGTCGGCATTGCCATCGGTCCCTCCTGCAGCTCAAGCCCTGCTCATACTGAGACTGAGATACATGTTCGGAAAGGTACCGGCGCTAGATCGAAAAGTTCCTCTGATCCAGAGCCGTACCTACAATATTTACGCAGGTACGGAGTTCGAAAGGTTCCTCCAGTCCACAACCGTACCTCTACTGTAGTAACATTGACCCAGGTACGGTCTTACCAAGCACCTATTGCGAGGGGCCATAGTAAATAGGACCTATGACATACACAAAAACCTACCAGGTATATGTTTCCCTATTTTTACTATTACTAACAATATTTGGTCCCACTCGATTTTGTTTGCCTGACCGGCGTGAACCCGGCACGGAACACCCCGGCATTATAGGGGCACCAAGATAGAATCAGGGGGCGTATACCCCCGATTGGTGATGTTGACCTTTCCAGTTTTATTTTTACCTTCACATAGCGTGTAGAGGGGAGCGGAGGGCTCCAGACTATCTGTTTTTGACTGGCTTTGATCGCTTTGCGGACCCTTCGGGTTCCACTTTTATTTCAGTATACCTTTTTTTTGGGTAAGTTAGCCTGTGACCACGGGAATCGACCGTGTCAAGTGTTGGATTAGTACGGACAGATGGAGGTACTGGTTAGAGAGACCGGCACGGTTTTTAATGTGAAGACAACAACAACAACTTAGTAGTATTTAGTAGTATTTAGTATGCTCCCCCGTAATAGTGTAGTGTAGTGTAGCACTGCAAGTGCCAGTAGTATCCCGCTGCGTACGTGTCGGAGGTCTCCGTGCTTTTGTACACAGGGTACATGCCGTACCTCACCAGCCCGGGCTTCTTTTTTTGGACGATGCTTTAAGCCGTCACTTGCTGTTGCCCCTTCCAAGGCATGCCTTCAAGTAGCATAACAGCAGTCTTGATAGTATGATAGTATGGTGATAGTCCAAAATGGGGCCATTGTTTGATGTTGGCTCTTTCTTGAACGACCTTCGCGCGCTTTCTGATTCTCCCGCTCGCTCCACACGGTTGCTCGGCGTCGTGCAGTTGTCCAGGGTGGGTATGGGAGAGGAAGAAAGATAAGAGATTAATGGCCGAAACAGTCCCTTTTTCGTTTCGTGATGTCCTCGCTGTTCCGTGTTGCCGTGCTGCTCCGTGTTGCCGTGTCCCCCGGCCGTCCAGCTCAAGTACCAATTCTACACGTCTCCGGAGAACACGGTGGTGGGACCGAACGAGGTGATAACTACACGCGGCAGTGGCAGCAGTAGCGGCAGCGGCAGTCACAACCATTTGTGCCACTACGGTTATACGGGGTATTGTCGCTCATTTTCTCTGTAGAGAAGGGCCGCCGGGCATCACCTGAACCCGGGCAAACTTGTGCGCTGCTGCGCTGCTGTGCTGCGTGTTCTTCTCCCACGCGATTTAGCCCGGCCTCGCCTGTTTTTTTTCTCTATGCTGCATGTTTTTTTCTCTCCAGTGACGTCGCACCTTCTGCTCTTACCTTGCCTTGGCTTACAATAGCATATATTAATACGTCAATACTGCCTTACACAAAAACACCTACGGATACGTTAATACTGCCTTACAACAGCACGTACTAATACGTTAATCCCGCCTTCTGCTCCCACCCACCCTCACGTACCTCTATGTATTGTTATTTTGGACGTTAGCTGATGTGCCAGTGGCTGATGCGGACAGACAACGCTATCGAGTGCGGGGCCCAGTGCGAGGTTTGCAGCAACGGCATGCTTAAGGCCCGATTCTCGGCCGACAACCGGATACACCGCCTCGATCTTATTTTCGACGCCATGGGCTTGATGCAGCAGCTGCAGCGAGCAATGGGCGGCGGTATCTTCAGGACTATTCCGAACACGGTACGTTGGAGATGTGATACTGCTGGACGTCAGTCTGGCGTATGAAGGGACTGATGGGATCGGTGGTGGTGGTGGTGGTGGTGGTGGTGGTGGTGGTGAGGGTGAGGGTGAGGGTGGTGGTGGCGTGCCTCTGTCGCGTAAGCTTGTGACCGCGGAGCTTCTCCTGGCCTATCAAACCGAGGCATTGACGCTAGTGTTGTACGATGGTATCGTTGTTTCGCTGAAGAGCTCTTCGTGATTTGTGGGCTCGGCGATACCTTGGAGCCCCAAGATTGTATTGACGGAGCATGTGGGCACGTTTTGTGGCGGGTCGGTAGAGCCATGGGGCGTGCATGCATCCGATGAATCGGTGTTACTTTTTTTGGCGAAGACTCGCACCCTCTGGCCATCGTCTGAGTGCGTTTCGATCGCCGTTTTTATTGTTTTATCTATCTTGCTTGATAAACCGTTTCCCTTTTTATGTTCCTGCAACAGTAAGGCTGCTTGTCGCCGCTGATCTTGGCTTGCTCTAAATACCTGTCTGCGTTTCTGCTGGCAATTATAGGCGATTATCGTCGATCATGGTCTCGGCCTGCTAAGTCTCTTTCAGTCTGTCTGCCTGTCTGTCTGTCTGTCTCTGTATCACTCTGTCTCTCTCTGCGTCCCGTGTGTCGATCTCTCTGTGCGTTTTTGTGAACAGTTAGAGGCTGCGATGAAGCCATCCCAACAGGCGGGACTTGTGTGCTTGGTGGAGCCGCCATACTGCATCGTACACGTCAACGAGGCGTGGACGGCGCTCATGGGGCACTCGCTCGAGGATGTCAAGTTCTTTCCCTCCTCCCTGATGAACGTAAGTGCTATCATACCAGTATCATACCAGTCATACCTACAAATACTATTACGGGGGGCCATAGTAAATACTAGTAATACTAGTAAATAACACCTACGGTACACAAAAAACTGTATATATTTACCTATTTTTACTATTTATATTACTATTAATAACAATATTTGGTCCTATTTACTAGTGTTTACTATGGTGTCCCGTAACACTGTAGTAACACTGTAGTAACACTGTAGTAACACTGTAGTAACACTGGTGTTATTGTGTGACTGTTGCCTCAAGAATGCCAAGTGCTACTCTGCTCGTATTGCTGGCATCGATTGCCGTTGCTTAATATATACGTGAGTTTTCTGCTCTGTGTAGTCAAGGTGCTGGGACCCTATGATAACGGATATATTCTGACGGATGCGTTTCAATCGCACCTGTGTGCAGGGGCCACCGGAGGCGAAGAATGGCGGCGAGCTAGATGCCTTCCTGCACAAGTGCTTAGGCTCCAGCCCGAAGAGGGCGGGAATGGGAGACGTGCGCGTCATCACGAGGGGTATGCGTCACCTCGCGGTGTCCATACAGGCCTACCCCTTGGGGACACCGGAGGATGGCATGACGCACATGCTGCTCATCATGGAAGAGGTGCCGGTTTGCGCGCCCCTGCCTCTGCCTCAGACAGGTCGGTCCTCCTGGCTTGTTTTCGTGTAGCTGCTTCGCGTTTGTTGGGAGTGGGAGTCCGCGGTCGAGGAAATGGGGCCGGGAGACTTAACGCCACTAGTACGTCTGTGTTTACTTTTGGGGTTCTGCGGCGCCCCATCTCGGATGGCCAAAACGAAATGAAGAACGTTTATTGCCTGATTTTTACGAGATAAGCATCGGTTCGTTTTCTTGTTGCGCCGCGTGAATCAGTTTGGTTTGTTTGTTTTAGGAAACGGTGGTTCGTTTGTTGGTTAGTTGGTTCGCCTCTGATTTCCGCTCCTCCGACGATCCGGCGTCGTACGATTAGGCTATTATACTGCACTTCCACTGAATCGTTCCTCTCCCGGGGCAAATGCTCCAGTGCTAGTCCATGCCCTCAGTATGAAATGGTGTATTTATTATATAGCAGGGTAGGGTATACTCGGTATGTACTCTAAGTTCCCCCCCCCCGGGTACCTTATCTGGTCATGTTGGTTCATACCCAGGTAATAGGTGGGTACATTTGGTCGTGCCCGGGTATGTCGAGAGTATATATAACCTACTAAGCACACCATTGCATATTTTGGTTGCGCGTTGGACTCAGGTTTAACTTGAGCTTGTCGACTTCCGTCGGAATTGTCACGCTTATCGCCTCCCCGAGCGTTTGATGATTGTTGGGACGTTTGGCACAGCCTTCAAGCCACGCGCGTCGTATGTATCCAAACACATCGCCCCCCTCCTTCTATTTATGTCGAACCAACACCCAACCGCTTCAACGTGGAAGGCTTGTGATGCTGTTCGTTGAACGCCCCCCTCTCTCCCCTCCCCCCCCCCCACCCACCCCTTTTTCCCTTCCAATGCCTCGCCCGGTATGAAACCTGTGATGTGATACAGCATCGGGGTTGGCAGGCTTGGAACTCTTTCCGTTCGTCTAAAAGGGAAAAAAACGTGAGCTTACAAGCTGGTCTATTGAGGAGAGGAGAGCTTGGAGTGAACAGGGCGTCCTTTCTTCATGGGAGTTTGGGACACATTTGTTGTTGCTGCTGCTGCAGCAATTAGTCTGTACATCATTTCGAAGGTTTTGCCGACGGTCACCGGTGGCTTTTTTTTCTGCGTCACATGCATAGGGAAACGTATACATATTTTGATGGAATCGGCCCTTGCTCCCTACAGTCGGTCGATTGCTCTGTTGCTTTTTCGTGAAGCCTTCCGTCGCTCTGCGCGTTTTTGTTTTGTTTTCGTTGAAGTGTCCAAAATATATCAGGCAACGTTCGCCGGTGTTCCTGCAGTCCTGTTTCGGTGATCGCACGACGTTTTACAGCTTGGTGGTAGTGGTGTGGTTGTTGTTTATTGTTGTTGTTTGTTTCGAGGGGAACGCCTAGTTTAGGAAAGGGGACGCCAGCCTGGGAAGCCGAAGGGCTCAAGAATATTATTTTCAGATTTACAGGGGTTTTACGGTTTAGTTGTTAGTCGACCGGTGCAAGGTTTTGCTTGAAGTGGTTTTTACAGCTACATATGGTACCCGCACGCGCCCAAAAGTAGAAGATTCCCGGTTCATTTCCACCGCTACAGTGCGTACGTGGCACACTCTTGTGTTTGTTGACTTGAGTGGTGTGGAACTTCGGCCAGCACAATGCATACACGATACACCATGATACACCGTATTATGGTGTAACTGGTATACGATACGACTTGGCATGGGCGCTGCTGTAGAGCATCGACCCAATAGAATATTACCGCATACCTGGTACATGGTAAGCGAATATCTATCATTTAACAAGTTGGACGTGGGGCGAGTGTGGGTATACATCATTTAGGGGGGTAAGACAAATTAGCGTAAGACTCGTAACCTACCCGTAGACGGAGAGCGTATTTCGCTCTTTTATGAATGAACCTGGTACGTGTATGGTATGATGCAACACTCATCTTAGTGTAACTTGGTCTAGGCTAAGTAGAGAAAGGGCAGCGAGCGGCCAGGCCAAACCGCACGGCTCGCTGGCGCTATCTCCTACAATCCGCGCGCAACCTGTCCTTTCTGTTTTATAGTTTTATGTTATGGTGGTCTTCCATGTTCTTGGAATGCCCGCTGGTGGCGCCGTCGATGTGGTTCGCGCGATGGCTCTGCCCCTTCCCGTAAGCGTATTCTGGGGTACAATATGTTTTTTCGATATTTGTATAGTAACGTACTAATAGGTATATACGTAACGCGATGATTGATGGTACAGGCTGCAGATCCTCGCCACGTACCTCTAGAAAACGCGGGAAAGCTTTTGTTGTGCTAACCGGGCGTGACCTTCAGACAGCGTGGGTGCGCCATTATGGCAAACTATCATATGATACCTGGTATTATATACCGGCACGTGTGTTCTGTTCTGTGGTGGAGAACGTCTTGGGTTCGATATCCGATTGTCGATTCAAGGTTTTCGGGACACCGCCGTGGGTCCCCATTTTTTAAGGTACGGGTGTTAACCCCTTAAGAACTTGTCTCACGTATGTGGGGACAAGCCACTTGGAAGTAGTGTGGGATACTTTTTTCAGATCTGAATTGGTTAAGCGTTGTTCCCGTTCTTCTCTGTGGCGGTTTGGAGGAGAACCCTCGATGTTGGCGAGTCAGGTCGCGTGGGATCAAAGGTACCAAGTGGGCACTGTTTGTCGGCAACTTATTATATGCCCACTCTGGCCGGCATTATAACCCCCGCTTGGACGCTAATATCAGTAACGAAAGTTCACTATATTTTCGGACAGAGTGGTACCTGGCGTCCAGGGTGGGATTAGAGTGCCAAGTGGTAAAGCGGGACCAGGATATTTATTTAGGCCGTGGGTGCGCAAAAACCGACACCCAACCACCACGTGGATTGATGTCCCAATTTTTTTTTCGATTATCGGTATTGTTAGCCGATATTCAGCGGTATCCGTATAATATCTATCAATTCACGAAGCATTCGAAATTACTTTACGAGTGGTCCGGGGGGGGGGGGGGGGGGGGGGGGGGGGGGGGGGTGCAGGCGGCTGATTAATATGAGCACGACTGTTTGTGATACTGCATGTAGACTCTTTAAACCCGAACGTGGTGAGGAGCTTGAAGGTTAAACAAAGCATCTCCGTGATTGAGCGATGCATCTCCGAGATTCAGCTGTGCATCTCCGAGATTCAGCAGTGCATCTCCGACATTTAGCAGTGCATCTCCCGAGTTTTTTTCGTAGCAGTGCATGTCTGAGATTGGGCGGTAGTACTTCTCCGAGATTGAGTTGTTTGGGCATCTCCGAGATTGAGCATCTCCCGTGATTGGGCAGGGTATCTCCGAGATTGAGCATGCACCTCCGAAATTGAGCAGTGCATCTCCGATATTAAGCAATGCATCTCCGAAGTTCAGCAGTGCGTCTCCGATGTTGAGCATGCATCTCCGAGATTGAGCGGCGCATCTCCGATATTGAGTAGTGCAATCTCCGATATTGAGCAGTGTATCTCCGATGTTGAGCAGTGCATCTCCGATGTTGAGCAGTGCATCTCCGATGTTGAGCAGTACGTCTCCGAGATTGAGCAATACATCTCCGATCTTGAGCAATGCGTCTTCGAAACACAAGGCGAGGCGTTCCCGTGTTTGGTTCTATACGGATTGATGTGTGCTGTTTAATTGCAGCCTGTCTGTGCGTGTTGCACGATCATTCACTATGTTTTATGGTAGGGAAGGCACGCCTCGCCTCCATGAAAATCACCTTGAGCCGTGTGTCCCCCCCTCGACCATCCTGCCTGCGCCACACCCACCCTCCCGACTACAACCGAGCAACGTGGCTGAAACGTCTGTCTACGTACGAACGTCTTCACCTTGCGCGGAGAGAGCAACAGCGCACGCATGTTGTTGGGGGTGGAAAGAGATAACGATGATAATGGGCGTTCAAAAAAATGCAAAAAACTTTTTTTTTTGTTGCACTACTAAATGGTTTGGAAAACAATTTGAGGGCCACACCGATGCTACTACTACTACTACTACTACTACTACTACTACTACTACTACTTACTACGTACCGTAATTATAGGGTACCCGATAAGGTGGAAATTGGCCCAGGCCGCCGGTGGTGCGCCGGCTATCGACTCGTAGCAGGTATGGTGGTCATTCGTTCCGAATCGAGTTGACGAAAAACGTTGAAAAATTGGCGAGAGTCATGCTTGGTGGAGACTGGAGTGAGATGACATCCGACAAAATTTCAAGAGTGGTGAAGAAATCTGAAGCGCGCTTCGATGCAGTATTTTGATCTTGATGGATGATCTGACGCCAATATCAAGCAAGTTCCTGTGTTCTAACTCATACAGTTTTTACCCCGATGGCAAGGAATTTTCCTGTCTTACGTATCACTCATCATATAAAATACATACATTAAACCCGATTCTTGACCCCTCCCTCCTCCTTCCTGTGTTTAAGTCATACTGGATGAACGTGGTTGTGGTCTCTTTAGTAGTACGATGGCAGCCTTATTTAAAGATTCAGACGGAATACCTAAGAGGTACTCGTACTCGTAGACTCTTAGGAATAATAGGAGCAGACAAACAGGAAAAAACGAAGATATATTATTCGTACTCACATCACATGCGTACGATATGTGAGGGCACAGTATACGCCTGGAGGGGAGAATCCTGCTATAACTCTGAACGGTGGCTGTGCCCCGACCGAAAGCATGCGATCCATCACGTCACGTCGGATGGAATTTGGGAGGGGGGCAGTGTCTACAGGAGGACCACGACACAACCAAAAGCCGCAGCAGATGTGGCCACCTTTCAATCAATGCTGCTGCTTGCTTTGGACGGCATTTTTGGTGAGACAGACATGACACTACGTACGTTTTTTTTGCTTTTTTGGGGAACCCCCCACCCGGCTGACACGGGTAAGCTCGTACCAGGGTACACAGCTACTGTAGTACAAACAGCACTATCAAACGTGACGGAAGTATCACGCAGCTTGTACTTACTACGCACTATTTTACGCAATAGTATGTGCGCAGGGAGGAGCGTCGTCTACTGCTGTACGTACTGCTGCTTGCTGTATGATTTTAGATTTTAGATTTTAGATCTTTGGGATTTTTAGATTTTTAGATTTTTAGATTTTTACGTGTGGACATGAGGGCGGTGGGCGCTGCAGCAACGTTTACCAAGAATATGGTGATGGAGAGCGCACATACAAAGCACACACGCTCTTTTTTTTTACACGCAGCTACTACTGTACGTATCATAACACCTCAGTACCATAGGGTGATATTTACAAGAAATAAGAAATTCGGAAGCCGTTATATTGAAGCTAGTATAAAACGCATACTCTCCTCTAATGTAAATAAGAAACCTAGCCTCCGTTTGTGAGTGTTTTTCATTATTAGGTGTCATGTACTACTGCTGTACACCCCTTGGCAGTACAGAGTCGCTTTGTTCGCCCTAACTTGCTACAATCTACTCAGTAGGCACTCGCTCCGCCGTGAGCCGGCAATTCGCGCGTGCCGCAGGCGCCGTCAGCCCCGCCGCGGCGAGCCCCCCTTGTACATACGTATTATTCGAGTACAGCCCGTCAAGTGCAAGAGAAGAAGAGATGTCTTGCGCGATGCAAAAGAAGAAGAGTATTCTTGTCGCCAAAACATTCACAGACTTTGCGGAGGGGAGGCGGGTCGGGGTGCAGGCCCCGACGCCGCTCCCGCCCAGCCGAAACAAACCCCGTGTGGCGAGTCAAAAGATTGTTTGAGGCCTCTCTCTACTACTACCGAGTACTATGGATTCTATCGAATCGACGATGCGATAGAAGCGCCAAGTAGCGGATGGCGTCGTCAGGCGTATTATAACCCGCGTAGTAAGTAAGCCAGCGTCATTGATTCAGTACAGGGGCAGTGGCAGACAGCACAACAACAGTAGTTCTAGATCTTCGAATGAATACAAATCATTTTGCAGCAGGATGAAGGGGGTAGACCCACTGACACACAGACGACACACAGTAGTAGTGCAGTACGTCAATGCAGCATCATCGCTGTGGCCGTCGATCATGGAAAAGTACGGATACGTAATAATATATTATTCAGTGCAGCAGTACTCGTGCTACACAATAGTGCGTACTCGTACTGCTGTAAGTGCGTCAAACGATTATATCGATACGATGGTGGCGAAGTGTCACTGGGACCCGCGTGCAGAGCAACCCCTCTGCGCGCTATAACTATTAGAGCCCCTCTATAGACATTCTTAAAATATATCGTCGAACTCCTTCATTTTTGAATGTTCCTTTTGCGGGGATATTGCGGGAGATATATACACCGAATCACACGCGTGCTGAAGTCTGCAGTACGCACAGCGCCAACCACAGCTGTAGGCTGACAGCAAACCCGGGTGCCCCTGCACAACACCTGCGCCTTGCACACCGGCGAGCTTTCGTGATGAGCGCGGAAAGGCTAGATGAGGATGCCCCCGAGCCAACCTCCCTCCCTGTCAAGGTGCAGCCCTCTTTCGTGACGCGTTGTACGTATGGTATCATGTCGAGATGTCGAGCCTAGATCAGTTTGTAGAGCTGTACTGCATGGAGCGCAGGTACTCCCAACCAATGTCGACGTCCGCCCGACCGACATGCTCTGTCGAGCTCTGTGGGCTTATCGTAGTCCTAACATTGTCCGCGTAGTGGCGTTCGATTCCGAGTGAGCAGGGATGGAAAGTGTCGGCGTGGTAAACACCACAGACCGGTGTACCTGTACGAGTCTAGCTGTGGCCCTGCTGCCAGTAAAGTACGTTGCTGTACCCCCCTTGTATTCGAATACCAGGTACCAGGTACACGTCATATACGCCGTGGTGCACTTCTGTGACGAAGCTTGTAAGGTACCACAGGTACCAGGTATACCACACGAGTGCTTGTTCGCAGCAGACTGGACGGCAATACGACGCAGCAGGTACCTCTGATAGTATCTGCTGGCCTAAAGGCTGAGGAATGATTGCCGCTGTAAGCACACCTGCTTCTTCTTGCTGTCCCTAAGTTTCCCGTGCACTCAGGTACGCTGCCGGAGCAAGCAGTACGAAGCTGGGTTTTAGTTGCCTGGCTCCTGTTTCGCCATACATAAAACAGCGGGAAACAGCAGTAAAAAAGAATAAGGCACGGCACGGCAAGGCAGTTGTTGTACGAATACGTACTTCTTCTCTGCCTTTCGCAAGGTGTCGCCAAGTCACCAGTTATCGTGTCGGGTGACATACATATCATATGTTGCCCCTTGTGGGACATGATACAAGGACGTACCCCTCTGTCCCTAAATATAAGTACCGTTTTTATTTAATATGAGTTTAAAACGTGTCTTATATTTAGGGACAGAGTAGTAAATAGTAAATAGTCGTATATGAGGGTACTCGTAGAACGGTCTCGCCAACCGTGTACGTACATATAACATACGTATCGTAGGGGAACTCGATTATATCTGATCAGTGTAAAGTACGAGCGTTATCATCACGATCCGAGCATTCTGTAGAGCTCCTTGCACTGTAATTCCGGTATATATGTACCACGCAACAACAAAATGCATGCCACTACGTACGTATGGACGGGAATGTAAGGGCCGTTGGAGTATAAATATGAAGATGAAAGTTCCTTACATTTCCGCCCAGAGCGGCAACGGTATACAGACAGTACCGGCCCTCTCATAAGAAAGTGCCTCACAAGAAACTCAGCCTAAACATTACGGAGGAAATAAGAAAGTAGACAGCTATTATACTGAAGTTAGTGTGGGACACACCCCTTTCTCAAATAAGAAAGTCAGCCTAAGCCCGATTCATGGTTTCTTATGAGCGGGCTGGTACTGTACCAGGAGTATGATATTGTTAAAAGACTGGGTGAGACACAGAGTACCGTACATACAGCAGTATCGTCCCCTATCCCCTATTAATATTAACACCGCGAGGGGCGATGCTGTAAAAATCGCCCTGTGTTTCGTGCCCTTCTGAAGCAATCAACCATCTACTGCTGCTGCTGCTGCTGTAGGGTGGACGATTTGCAACAATAAGCTTGATCATGTTATTCCATCATGTTTGTGGTTCTTCGAGCCCTCGCAGCCTTGCAAAAAACAAAAAGCATCCCACTGCTGTGGGGCGGAGCCCCTGGCAGGTTCTCTCTTATGTGGTTGTGGTGTGGAGGACACACCGAGGTGGGTGGGTTGGTGTCTCGCGTCTTCACGGAACGGAGAGGGCAACCTCTGGCTGACCTTGAACTTGTGTGTAATGAGGCGGTACTATCTAAGGGAAGGGGACCTGGTATCCACATTGCCCCCTCTTATTTGAGACGTGCAGCTGCGCGTCTTAAAATAAAAAGGAGAGGGCAACCTCTGGTTGACCTTCAACTTGTGTGTAATGAGGCGGTACTATCTAGGGGAAGGGGACCTGGTATCCACACGACACTAATTATTAAGTAGTGTGTAATTTTGTACCCACAAACTTCGGTGCAATTCTAAATTCTCGTACATATATCGTACGTATAAACATCATGCCTTATTAGTTTACAGTAGATAACCCGGCGGTATGCTCGTATTTCATGCATTACCCCCTAAGCGTGGCAACCAATTATGCACGCCCTGCCCCGAGCTGGCGTGCGCGGCGTGAGCTGGTATGTATAATATGTACGTATGATATGATGCGTGAGCACCAGCAAGGCCGACCTAACAAAATCTGAGTTTATTCTGACATTTTTCATTGTGGCGTGTACGACTCGTACCTGTATTTTGTTGTTTACTTGTATTAATAGTTTAATTCTGACCCAAGGTTTGGCTGCGGGGATCCGCAAGGCTTGGTTACTTTGTACAGCAGTATATAGAACGTCATTGACCCCTTAAGAGCTGGTCCCGCCAATTTGGGGATAAAATACTTGGAATTAGTGTGAGACATTTGTTTCAGTTCTGAATGGGTTAAAGCAGTGGGACGGACCTATTTTTCCCCGTCCCCTGCTTTTTTCTTTCAACCTAAAGGTGCTCGAGTAGGCTAGAGTAGGTAATAATAGCATCGATTCGGCCTCCTTTCCCGCGCTTTGTTTTGTGTTGAGATGAGAGTGAAACATGTTGAGTTTGGCTTCAATAGAGTGTTTTTTTTGCTCTCAGTCATCCACAATCTGCCGTCCAGGATCCACCACACAAGCCTATTGAATGTTTTCCTCCATGCAACGTCTGGGAGACCAACATGTGTCGCTAATTATAGTGAACTGGAGCTGTGTGGCTCGAGGTAGTGGCGAAATATATCCTAGCGAACTGGTACAGTACCGGCCCGCTCATAAGAAACCAGAAATCGGGCTTAGGCTGACTTTCTTGTTTGAGAAAGGGGTGTGTCCCACACTAACTTCAGTATAATAGCTGTCGACTTTCTTATTTCCCCCGTAAGGGCCCATCTTAACGAAGACAGCAAAAATTCAATTTGGAAAATAAAATCCTATTTGAATGTGATTTCGCAAAAAAAAAATTGGTTTGCGTCCTATGGGGAATAGTGAATTGCTCGTTCAAATATTTATGAAATCGAAAAAACGCAGCATGCGTCACAGCGCCCAGGTGAAAAAAATCGACGAGAGGAGACGAGAGGGAAAGCATGCGTCGACGCGTGCGCGCCGCCGCCAGCATACTTTTGCTTTTGACCGCCCAGGCTAGGAAGCTATCGCTCTCAGGGTCTCCTGGGTGGGCGTAGGGATCCCTGGAACGCCACGGGCGAGACAGGGGCGGCGATGGTGTTATCGAAGTCTTGAGCGTATCATGCTGTTTTTGGGTCGATCGCTCGGTTTTTGATCGGGTTGGAGCATCGAGCTGGTTGAAAAGTTGGGATTGCGACCGCCATGATTGGTTTTGAGGCGCCACCGCCGGGGTACGCTGTGCTATGGTCTATAGGCGTGGGCGCGGCTGTTGTCCCGGTGGCCTCGGGTTGTGGTTCACGTGTTGTCGCCTCGGTCGTGGTCATCGATGCCACCAAGAAATGACGAGATTGTACCGGGGGCGTTTGCCCACCGTGGACATGCCGGTCCAAGTCGGGCCAACTCCTCAATTTGATTTGAATTCTTTGGAAAAGAAGGTCCTGGGACCTTCTTGGTTTTTTCGTCCAATTCAAATTGATTAGACCCCAAGATCCTAATCTTTGATGCTGGTGCGTGTGTTGACCAATGAAAAGCGTATTTGAATTTTATTTTTTCCAAATTGAATTTATTTCATACTCGTTAATACGGGCCCTAATGTTAGGCTGAGTTTCTTGTGGGGCACGTTCTTATGAGAGGGCCGGTAGTGTAGAACACAAAACACAAAATATTATACCAACAAAAGGCAAATCTAGTCATCCGGTAGGCGGCGACGGGGGGTGTCTGGTCCACAAGCCACAATGACGATGAACAGCCGCGAAATCGAGCACCAGCCCCTATGTGGCGTGTGAGCTGAGTGCCACGCTCAAAACGTCCGTCGTCGGCGGGCGGGCATGGTAGAATCGCTGGTGGTGGGGTGTGTCGTTGCTGTTTTCGCTGTTTTTTGTGGGAGGAAAGAGCTACCACAAGCAGCCAAACGTTCGTTGTCAGCCACACGACGACAGTTCGAGAGAAGTGCTGCTCCTAGAGACAACAAGTGGACGAAATGAACAACGACCGGCTGGTGTCATGATGCAACACGGTCATGATGCACCAAACCTCACACCTGGCACGTGCGCCTTTGCTCGCGATGCCACAGCGTTCCCTACCTCCTGACAGCGCCTGACGGCTACGTACGAAATTGGTCATGTTCCAGGGCTGCCGATAGTTTGTGCACAACGGCCTCTTCGTTTGGAAAACCCATGCCTCCATTATCAACGTAATTTTTCGAAATATGAAACACGCCTCTTGGCTGGAAAACTCGTGTGAAACGCCCTGCTGCCTTAACGTTAAAACAATATACTTTGACGCGAAGACACGAAGAAACGAACACGACCTTTGACTTCTATTGCGGGGAACCATAGTAAACACTAGTAAGTAAAACCAAATATTGTTGGTAAAAATAGGGAAATATATCAAGGGCGCACAAAAAAAAAGTTATCGACACCCCCCCCCCTCCTCCCCCCCCCTATATTGGAGGAAGAAACCGGGACCGTTGTGATCCCAGAAACAATAAGTCAAGTCTCTCTTCTCCTCCCCCTCCCCCTCCCCCTTATCCCTATACAAATTATATGATATATATTTATAGCGTTTGCGTTGGCGTCGTGTTTGCCAACGACGCGCCCTGTAAAACGCGGCCTCGCTGCGTGAGCTAGACAACCAGGGTGCCGTTTTTATTTTTTTTTTTTTTGGCGCGTCACCAAAGCTGGTCTGGGTCCTCGAGTAGATCATTTGTGCTGTTCTTGCGTTGGAGAACCTTTGCCTCCGTCCACAAGCGGGATGGTCGTATTCACGTAGTGTTAATTATGTAAGCGCATTCGCGCAGGCAGTTACATAGTAAAACCCATTGCCTGGCTCCTCTCGCGAAGTGGCCACACCAGAAGATTAAATTACTCATTTCAAGTTGTCTTCCATATCAGTCCCTTCATGAGGCTGGTTCTTAGCCAGGATGCCAGCTCACCTCCATGCCGATCGTCCAATACCTCACGGCTCGCTTCGCGCTTGGTGCCAAGCAATGCTCTGCCTGTGTGCGTTTGAATCCAACGTGCTCCGTCCCGGGCATTGAGGGATCGATGGTTCTATTGGTATTTACGACTACGCGTCGCCGTGCCACGACTTCAGTACAACCCCCCCCCCCCCCCACCAGCGAAAAAAAAATAGGGGGGATCTCTAAAACCAAGTTAAAAAAAGGGAACAAAAAACGACGAAAAAAAAATGGTTTTCGCTCATTTCGTCCTGTGATCACAGCGATCCGGTTTGTTTTTCCTTCTGACCTTCCTACGTGTGTGGTGTCGTTTTCTCTCTTTTTTTTTTACGCCCCTGAATATATAGTTTTTTTTTGTGTATACCGTAGATCCACCAGTAGATACACTGCAACGTCAGACAGTAGGTCTACTGTACAGGCACTGGTGGCAATATTTCCTGTCTGCGGGAGGCGGGACGCCTGTTCCATCATCTCAGTAGATCTACTGGAACAAATGTCGTCCAAGGATTTTCCACCATTCAAAATTTCCAACCATAAAAAGTTGACCAATCAGAAAACTGCGGGCACGAAATCCCTTTCTCTACTGCTGTACAGGTACTATGTAGGCAATATGTATCGCCTGCTTCGTATTTACTACGGCCCACCGTAATAGCACATAGTAGAACTAACTATAGGCTCGTTTGGGCTGGTCGGTGTTACTTGCTCGGTTACTTGCCCGGTGGCTTCGTACTCTTTTTTTTTTTGTCTTGAGGGTTTCAAGAGCTTTTTCTTATGTTTTGTTTCGTTCTCGCCCTGTGGCTACATATACCATTGCCCTTGCGCTACTCTGCTTTCCTTTGGCTTTGCTCTGCTTCTTCTGCTTTTGCGCTGCCCTTCTTATTTGCCCTGCTCTGATTTTCCTGTTGTTTTCCTCTGTTGTGATCTGCCTTGCTGTGCCCCGCTCTGCTCTGCGTTTGCGGTCGCTTATAGGCTGGACAGATCCTGGCCGCTATCATCATCGTCCCCCTGATTGCCACTTTATTGTTAGCCTGGACGCTCCTGGGCCGGCTCTGCTCGTTGAGGCCCTGCTCGGCGTTTATCCTACTCGTCGCTCTGGTTCTGATTCCGATCGTAGTGGACTGGACCCTGGAGTCAGACTCCTACGCGTTCGATTCTAGCGTGCTCGGTGAGAATCGGAATGATTCCACTGTGTCCCAATATTTAAGGCACATTTGTAGATTCCTATTGAATACAAACGTTCCTTATAAATCGGGACAAACTGGCTTCAACCCCTTCAGAACTGCACCATCTTTGTTTTGGGATATACTACTTAGAAATAGTGTGTAGTCATTACTTCAGTAATAAGAGGGTTGATAAACTATTTGCTGTTGGCGACGCTCATATTATTATGTGAGGCACGGCGGTGTGTCCGGCACTAATTTTTGAGCAGAAAAATACGATTTTCTTTTTGTTTCGAGCCAGTATTTTTTGCTTAAAACTCCCAATCTTGTTGTCTTGTCCTTTTGTACCGGTAGTTGACGACCTGTCCCAACTTCTTGACAATGATGTACTGTTTTCCTGCCTGTTTCCTTCCTCCCTCGCTCGCTCCCCCCCTCCCTCCCTCCCTCCCGCCCTTCCGTCCTCTCTTCCTCCCGCCTGACATGAACCGTGCTATGTTACGTAACATCCCCCCCCCCTCCCTTTTCTGGACCTGCCAGAAAGAAGAAGGAGGTATACCAGTAGCCGGGAGGAGGAGGAAGTAGATGCACAGATGTGCCCATGTGGCAAAGCCATAGAGAGTAGAGTTCACATAGTGGGAGAATGTGAAAGGTACAAGGAGGAAAGGGATGTGCTTGAGGAGGAGATGAGGAAAATAGACGAGTGTGACATGGAGCAGTTTGGTACACTAAATAGTAGCGAGAAAACGATCGCTATCTTGGGAGATAGATGGTGGCCACAGGCGGCGAAGCAGGAAGGGGATAAAATTAGCAAACAAAAATCTTTGTAATATATGGAAACAACGTAATGAGCGCCCAAGTGTTGGAGGTGTCTCTATTAGGAGTAGGAACGGTGCTCCGTCTCGAAAGGGATGCGTGGTCAATGGTCAAATGACTAAGGCAAGCAACAAATGAGTACGCCCCCCCCCCCCCCCCCCGCCCCTCCTGTCCCCCCTCCCCTGTCCACTGCAGACCCGGTCTGCGTCCTGGTCGTCATGTACGCGGCGTGCGTCTTAGCGTTGCGGCATCAGAGCACGATTAGTGGGAGCGAGGCGGCGAAGCGGCGCCTGGCATCCCTCCCCTTAGCCTTAGGAGTTGTAGTTTTTTTGGCGATCAAGATTGTCGCCGTTTCTGGGGCTGATGACGAAGGTGCGGCGTAATTATAGTTTGTTGGTGGGGGCTAGCGCTTGACGCTTATGGATTTATTTGTTTTTGCGCTTGTGGCAGAAAATGCGGCGAGATTTGGTGAAACGGTCGCCATCCCGCCGCCTGTCTTTATGCAACGAATTTTTCAGGCTTCACGCGAGGTCACGTACCTCTGTGCAGTACGTACGCACGGCCGAAGTTTTTTTACACCCAGCTTGCAAACATGATGAATTTATTAAATGGGTTTTCCACCTTGCGTGTTTTTTTTTTGTTTTTCAATTTTTATTTAAACAGAAGCTTGTTGGTCTTTGGTCGTACGACCAACTATTGAACGACCGTCTACCGTATTGTTCGAGCGATTGCGTAAGACCGATTACGATGGATTGTTTTGTAAGACCAACTATTGTGCAGCCAACATGTTTTGCGGCCTGACGCTGTACGATCAATGGGTACAACCACTTGATTTTTTTCAACGGACTTTTGTAGGATTCCATGCTTGTACGTCCAGCTACTGAACGGACCATCTACCTTTACAACCGATCACTGTAACGGCCAACTGCTGAACGACCAGCTATTGAACGACCAACTACATTACGGCCAAATATTGTACGGCCAAATATTGTACGACCAACTATTCACGACGAACTATTGTACGGATACTGTTTATAAGACCACTGACGGTATGGCCAGTTTTAGTTTTGTCAACCAACCGTGCTATAAAACACAACCAACTATTCTACGAATAGGTATTAATCGTGCCTCCCCCCCCCCCCTGCCCTCCCTTCTCCCCCCCTCCCGCACATACCTGCCGTGGGTTGCGCTCCTACCATCTCTTTATTATCCCTTGTCTTCCCCAGAGCGGTGGAAGGTGGTCTGGCTGTGGTTCGCCATTCTCTTCTCCGTGTTTGCGTACGTGTCCATGGCGGGGTGGTGGACGGACGCGTCGACTCCGCGGCTGGAGGTGGCCGAAGCCGCGCTGCTCAAGCAGTACGGGCAGGTTTGTCGATTTTGCGTCATAGACTTCCTCGCGTTTGTCTTTTGTTTTTCGGACTCCGCTTGATTACGAGGCCTTGCTTTCAGCTCAGAGAGTCTTTACGACAAAATAATCGTCGCTTCTAACCCGTAAGTACGCGCGATCGAAGTATTACACTCAGCTACGAAGCAAATATGAGTTTCGACGAAATCCTCGATCTCTCAGCTGTTTTTTTTTTTTTTTAATATATATGTGCGATATTTTGCGTTCTTCGTTTTCTTTTTCTTTCCTTCCAGCTCAGTTCAGCTCACAGCACATCCCCCAAGACACAAATAACCTTTACCAGTCGGTGTTGTTTTTTGTTGTTCTCACAGAGTAACTGATCGCCAAAAATAGAGTCCGTGCGTAGGTCACAGAACAGGCTCCGGTGTCTCTGGAGTGGTAGGAGTACCTCGGAGCAAGGCCATCTTATTTTAGTTTCTTCGCAAAAAAGGGGCTCAAATGCGCCATTTGTTTATATGGGTAAAGTCCAAAAACGAGTATAAACATATATTTATTTTCCGAATTCGGGGAGGCGAAATAGCAACAATACAAAACAGTACGTATACATCATGGCTGAAGCACGTCATTCACCTCAAACTAGAATGTGAAAGTCAGCGCTGCCTTAAACAAAGGGGGAATAGGGCGTACCTTAGTGGCCTAGTTTGGAGCTGGGTGCGGCCGGAGGTCTGGTCTGGGGGATCCGTGGCGTCTGACCGAAAATCTCCCAAAAACGTTCTTGTTTTTGTTATTTTTTGTTGTTGTTGTTTTGTTATTTTGTTTTGTTATTTTGTTTGTTATTATTTTTCTATTCCGTTTGCCTCGGACCAGCGCTCACAGCTGAGCAATGCCTTGCAGGGGTAGTGTATTTTCACACACGAAGAGCTAAAATAAATCACCCGAAACATGGCTTCGCCCAACCCGACCAACACTTCTGTGTATACGCTACGAGTAGTCCTAAAACAATGATGTGTTACGTACATACGGTAGTAGTAACAGTGTCATCTTACCGGTAGCTGCCCATTTGAGGAGCTTATCCCGTCATAAACTATTGCCTCAGATGGCAAAAGCTAACTGCAACCCCTCCATGGTATATACCGTGGCATTTACTCGGTTGACGACATGCCTCATTACCAATATCCGCCATCTCGCGAAGTGCATTGCGAGATCAAGGCATATGCCCTGTCTTCCGTCTCTGTTACGCAAGGCCGTTCATATGATTTTGTTGGTCTAGCGAGAGATTAAGGCATATGCCCTGTCTTTTCGTCTCTGTACGTCTGGCCGTTCATATGATTTTGTTGGTCTAGCGAGATTAAGGCATATAACCTACCTTCCGTCTCTGCACGTAAGACCGTTCATACGATTTTGTTGGTCTAGCGAGATTAAGGCCTGCCCTATCTTCCGTCTCTGCACGTAGGGCCGTACATACGACTTCGTTCGTCTTGCTTTATTATCGGCGACATATAGCTGGCGGTGCTGGGGGTTGCTTTTGCTGTGCGTGGGGGGCGCTTGGTGTTCATGTACATACATAGGGTCGATCTCAGCGACGCGTTCCCCCCGCCCCCAGTACTCGTACTTCGCAATTGTTCTTTTTTTCGAACATGTAACGTTCGGCAAGCGCCGACATAAACAAAGCCCTGTTTTTGCTCTTTTGCGGAAAGCCTTACCGTGAAGTCCCTTCCCCCGTATATAGAGGCCCCGAACGAAGTACCTGGTACATAGTAGCGTTAACCCGCTATATACCCGCGCTGCAGGCTTTCTTCCGTGTAGACACGCAGAGAGCTCTCTACTTGTTCAGGTGGAGAGTATAGGGTGACTTGGTACGTCGTGCAGAGTCCGCCGGCGGCACACCCGGCGCCGACGCACCCTGACACCGAGCACACGTCCAGTCGTTACGAAGACGGGAAGGGCCGAGAGGGTTACGACGAAAACGGTGACAGCGACCAGAGGGAAGAAATAGCGGCCCCACTTTCTTCTCTGTGGTCGCTGTCGTCCTTTTTGGCGTCATTCTCGCGGTCTTTTGCGTCTTTGGTGCTACTAGTCGTGTGCTTGGTTGCGGGTTGCGTCGATGCTGGCTTGCCGCTGGCGCTGTACAACCCCCCCCCCCCCGCTCCGTCTCGAAATGGATGCGTGGTCAATGGTCAAATGACTAAGGCAAGCAACAAATAAGCACCCCCCCCCCACTTGTCAGTAATAACCTGACGTGCTCAGTCCCGGCATTGTCGGGATGCGAACACACGACTACGCCCATCGCGTGACATGAGTACCCCCCACCCTCTGCCTTCCATGCCTCCTGCAACTCCCCGACTCTTTTGGCCGCCCACCTTTGGGCACAGGTGTAATTGCTGACCACCGCGTAATTTGTGTCGGTTCCCCATGCGATTTTGACCCCCCGCACAACGTCCGTGTCGCTTCCCGCGCGCGATTTGACCCCCTCCCCCGCCTGCCCCGTCTCGAAAGGAATGCGTCGTCAATAGTAAAACGACTAAGGCAAGCAACAAATGCCCCCCCCCCGCTCCCCCCGTCCGCCTCACAAGCGATTCTTAGTAGGATGCAGCTCAGCCTTCATGCGACTCGCCAAACACCTCAGCTGGCGTGTAGCGTTGCGTCGTGACTACTCTCCGGTTGTCTAGGGCGAGATCTATGGTATCGCTGCCTGAAAATAGTACCCATCGTCCTGCTCCGTCTGAAAATCAGGCTCATGGTACCTAAGCAGCACTAAGACCCTGCCGGGTGCCCACTTGCCCGGCATTGTAGGGATGCGAGGAGTCTAAGGTCCATACGACTACGGCCGTGTACGACATGAGTACACCCCCCTCCCCCCCAAAGTGCTCCGTCTTGAAAGATAGGGATGCGTGGTCAATGGTCAAATGCCTAAGGCAAGCAACAAAAGAGTACGCCCCCTCCTCGAGGGTCTATGGTCGTACGACTACGGCCATGCACAACATGAGTACATGAATACACCCCCTTCCCCCTCCGTGCCCCGCCGCAACTCCCCATTTATTTATTTATTTTATTTTCTGACCGCTTTTTGCTGGATGCACAGGTGGAATTCGAGCAGTCCGTCGTGAGTGGTCTCGGCACCGTCTGCGTGAAGGGAAGCGATGACCCCGAAGAAGGCTTTTCGACGCAGGGGGGATCGGGAAGGCCTGTGCTGGTGAGCAGGAGCCGCCGCTCTCCAAAACAAATGTTCCTATATATCACGGGGGGGGGCATACAGTAGTGTGTAACCAGAAACCGAAGATGGTGTGCAATAATAAGGAGGGATGTATGTTTTTTTGGGGTCCATGACGCGTGCTTACAATAGAAGGTAACACTTTTTTGGTTGAAATATTTTCGGAATGACGGATGCGGGCTCCTCTTAACCCATTTTTTTTTGTCGGGATTACATTCTTGTGGTGCAGTATTTTTTTGTTGCATGCTTCGTTCATAATACTGTTTTCCTCGTATACAGGATGCACGTCCTGCATGAGGACATATAAAATCCGCGAGCACGCGCGATCGAAGTATCACACACAGCTACAGCTCTGCAAAAACGAGTTTCGACGAAATCCTTGATCTCACAGCTGTTTTTTTTTTTTTTTTAATATACATACCTATAATAGCACTGTTAGTTTCCTCCAAAATCAGTGTTTTATATACTATTCGTATAGAGCTGCTCCAAGTAAGGAGCCTCAGAAAAAAATGGCGCACATCTACCTTAAGGTTCTGATTACTATGCTCTGGCCCCCCGTACGATTGCAGAGGTTATTACGAGCACATAAGAGTTTCCAATTTACGGCAGTATTCCACAGCATTGAACCCCGAAATGCTGCGAGTATGGCGGTATCCTTAGTACAGAATCTCGAAATATCGCGAGGACTCGCAGTATCCCGCGGTACATAAGAGCCAAAATGTTGCGAGCACACGAAGTACCTAAGTATTTCCTCTCTGAAATACTTTGCTTTACTCTCAGGTACTGGGAGCATCTGTGGTCATCGTTCCATGGTTGGCTGGTTAGTTGGTCTGTTGAGAAAGGACAGGCCCAGGAGATTCAAGACACTTTCAGAAGAAGACGACGTTTGTTGTTGTTTTACAAGAAAAAACAGGATAGAAAAGGTCGAGCAACGCTGACAAGAAAAACAGGAGCAAAAAGGTCGAGCTACGTACGCCTGTTGATAGTTAGCTTTGTCAAAAAACAGAAATCACATTTTTTGGAGCAACAACTCATAACATTAATATTCGAACGATATCCGCCAACACATAAAAACGCGAAAAAATGCTGATGACGGATGTGCAGGTGTTGGTGCACGGCTATGCCGCGGGGAACGCGTTCTGGATGTTCGTTCTGAAGGATTTGGCAGCCCACTTCCGGGTTGTCTGCGTCGAGATGTACGGCTGCGGGAGGTCGGACAGGCTGCCGTTCAACGCAAAGGGTCCCGCGGCGACGGTGAGGAGCCGTGTAAAATAACGTGGAAGCAACAAGAAATTGGAAATTGAGAGTCACTTTAGTGTGTGTTTTTTGCCTTTTTTCGAAGTAATTTCCACGAAAAATACGAAAGCGTTTGTGTTACACTGAAAATGGTGTAGGACATACTCTGGTACAATACATGAACGAAAAAAAAACGTTTTTTCATTTTCATTTTTTAGTTTTTTTCCGTTAACTTTCGTCGTGCATTTTGTGGGATTTTTTTCCGCACGTACCAGGTATGTTTTGTTTTCGCCATTTTGTTGTTGTTGTTGTTGTTGTTGTTGTTCTTGTATTTTTGTGTTTGTTTTTTGGCGTCTTTTTCTGTTTTTGTAAGAAACGTTTTGTGCTTGCTGGCCACGCTAATTGTAACCCTGCGATGACGCCGTGTGGGGGGACTCCCGTTCGCCGGAACTCTGATGCAGGAGCGGCTTGTGGTGGAGTCCTTAGAGAAGTGGCGCGCGGAAATGGGAATAGAAGAGATGGTTCTTTGCGGCCACTCCCTGGGGGGAATGATCTCCTCCGCTTACGCGATGGCACATCCACACAGGTGCGTTTTTTTTTGTTTCTGCATTTTCGGTGACGAGTAAGGTGTCCCAAAAAAGTGCGTGCAGCTGTAGAATGGGTTATAGGGCTGCGTCTGCGATATTCCGGATGGGTCAACCGCGATGGCAAACCATTTTTTTTGGGGGGGGGGTTCGTACCACGTATTTTCCCCCACGTGGGGATGCCTCTCGCTCCGTTAACTGTGCGCCTGTATGGTGCGTCGTAGGCGCAACTTGTGCCACACCGGGGTGGCTTCCTTTGCGATATTCCGGATGGGTCAACCGCAAGGGCAAACCATTTTTTTTTGGGGGGGGAGGTTCGTACCACGTCTTTTTTCCCACGAGTTGTCTCTCGCTCCGTTGAATTTTGTGCCCCTGTACGGTGCTTCTTAGGCGTAACTTGTGCCACACCGGGATGGTGTCCTGTTGACGCTTCCGCGAGTGATCGGGTGTGGGCGTGGCCAGCCCGTCGTATCGGGCTTGTGTTTTGTTTTGTTGGCTCGGTCGGCGCTAAAGTTTCCCATGACCAGTGTTTGCCCTTTCGTGCGTGAATGCTGACCGTGAATTA
Source organism: Saccharina japonica (assembly GCA_008828725.1). Classification (NCBI taxonomy): domain Eukaryota; class Phaeophyceae; order Laminariales; family Laminariaceae; genus Saccharina; species Saccharina japonica. The sequence continues at coordinate 299,368 of MEHQ01003247.1, forward strand.
TGAGTAGATGGTGGCGACGAGTTAGTGTGAGAGTGACAACCGACCCAAACACGAAGACGACGACACCATCCCCAGCACAACAACGATAGCAACAGCAATACAATAACAAACGAACGACACCTACAACAAACAATAACGCCACCGTTAACACTGCCACCACAACCAACACCACCGCCACCACCGCAGACACCCACCACCATCACCACCACTGGTATCACAACCACCAACATCACCGCCACCACCGCCTGCATCCACCACAATCACCACCACTGCTATCACAACCACAATCACCACCACCACCACCCACCACCACCAACTCACTCTATCGTGTTGTCTTTCCTCTCCGTTCCTTTCCTTTCCTTTCGCTTTCCTTTCTTCTTCAACGGCACCCCGCCCCCCCGCGACAGGCTGCAGAAGCTGATGTTGCTGTCACCGGCCGGCGTAGGAGGCGTTCCCGATAGCGGGGACGGGGGAGACGTGAGTGTCGCGCTAAATTCTACCGCGAGTGTGATTGTTGCACACCTCGGATAGATCATCGATTCCCATTTGATCTAGGCCTTTCAGCGCAGACATGTGCGTGATCTGTATGATCTTTATGATCTGTATGATCTGTATGATCTGTATGATCTGTATGATATGTATGATCTGTATAATCTGTATAATCTAGCTCATGTTGCCGGGTGGGAGCCGTGTAGTCTGTATAATCTATAACAGGTTTCCTGGGTTGGATCTGCTCAACCTCTCGCAGCGGCAGGCGAGGAACTACGGCAGACGATCTAAGTAATGATCCGTCCGACGTGTGTATTGTTGTGCACTTACGAAGCGCAATTTCCCCTCGTCTCTTCTATTAATAAGTCGATTGGGCTGTTCGTACCCAATACGTTTGGTACTGCATTGACTCCTCTCGTATTCATCTTTGGCATTCTATCAATGATTGTATTGTTGTCAATTTTTTCGTGACCAGCAGTCTGTTTGGCACTGCATTTGTTTCCCGCTTAACTTCCTACCGCAAGTGCTGTTCATTCTTCTGTGCGGAAGTCCCTAAATCACGAATTAGTTTTGTTACTTTTGTCCATTTTCGCCGATGAAGTCTCAAACAGAGTTTAAAACAGCCTTCAGAGATGCTTCCTTGCCAGCCCTCAAAAAGTCGATCCTTTTGTGCACCATTGTCAAGGGTAGCCTTCGAGAACTGTATCCCTCACGAGGTTTATACGTCCCCGTTTAAATCGTATATTATCACCCGCAACAGAAGTGTCACACGCAGTTCGCAGCAAATATGAATTAGGCACGGAACGATATTATCGAACTCACTATAAACGTTTTTGTTGTAGTTAAAAAAAAAACGGATCTTGAAAAAAAAACGGATCAAAAACGTCTCCCTCGTACCGTGGATGCTCAGAACTCAGAACTGCACAACAGCACCTCGTTATTCGAGCCAATGCAAACCAGGTCATCGTAATCTTATTCTGCAAACTGATCATCTTTATCTTATTCCAACCGATTGGATGCGAGTCAACGACGGAGAGAAGGGGCCGAAGTCTTGTCGCGATTAAAACTCTAGGCACGAATTGTGGTGGGGAGGGGAGGGAGAAGCGCCTACTTGGTGACCCCGGATCTGAGTTCCGATTATGGTATGTAGGAAGACGAGAGAAAATACTACTGTAGTATAGTGTAAAGGAAGGAGAGAGAAAGGGAGGAGGGGTGTGATCACGAATGGGACGGAGAAAAAACAACGAAAAAAAAAACAACTTACCCCACCATTTCGTGTTTTTGTTTCTTTTGCCGTTCTCTCGCGCCCCCCCTCCTTCTGATTGTGGTTGCTCGAGACTAACAGAACAGCTTCGCCTATAAGCTGTACGCGTTCTTGTGGACTCGGGGCGTGGGGCCTTTGGGTGTTTTGCGCTGGGTCGGACCGCTGGGGTCGAGGTAAGCGAGATTGCCGACGCATGTATCACCATATATACCGCCAACGTTGTATTTTCGAGTTCCTTGATTTTTTTTCTTCAAGTTTTCGTGCGTACACTTCCGTCAGACGCGTGTATTAACCGTATGGTTTGCTTCAGTTCTTTTCGGCGAAATATTTTCTGAACGATCGGGCTCCTTAACCCAAATTTGTCGGAATTTTCAGTTTCATTCTTGTGCTTGCAATATTTTCCATTGCACAAACTTCGACCATGGGATTGATTGTTCATCGCGTAAAATACATGGCACTTTTAGTTGCCTCCCAAAATCAGTGTTTGGGTGGGGGGTATATAGAGCTCCTCAAGCGATAAGTGACCACCCTCAGAAGGCAGAAACATGGTGCACCTGCATGCAGGCTATCGTAGCATGCGTCAGGTGTGATCGTCGTGTGATAGGTCTTGTTTTCTTTGCTTCTTCTGGGGTACGTATCCTTCCACTCCTAAGAGTTTTTTTTGGAGCCTGTCCTGTGACCACGGGCTATCTTTTTTCGCCATCAGGTAAAGTGAGAACAACAAGAACAAGAACAACGAACTCGGAGGTGTACGTTGACGTACATACGAATAGCATGCTTTTAGTCGTGTGGCGTCCAACCCCTTGCGTGTATAGGTAGAACGCACCCTTTATATATTTATAGGTTGGGTTGGCGTCGGTTGGCAACGACGCTGTAAAACACGCCTCTCACTGCGTGAGCTCGACAACCAGGGTACCGTTTGTTGTTGTTGTTGTTGTTGTTTTTTTTTTTCGCGGTCACCCATACTGGCGGTCTTGTTAGATCATTTGTGCGGGGTTGATAACCTCATCTCTGCACAAGGGGAATGATCGTATCACGTAGTGTGTATATGGTAAGGCATCCACGAGGCAGATACGTAGTGATACCCATTGCTGTCTCTGGAAGTGGCCACACCAGAAAATAAATCAATTCAATGGAGGCTGTCGTCCATATGCAAGTCCGCCTCACAGGCGGTTCTTAGCAGGATGCAGCTCACCCTCCATGCGACTCGCCCAATACCTCACGGCGCTTCGCGCTTGGTGCAGCAATGTCTGCCTGGTTGGCTGAAAACCCAACGTGCTCCGTCCGGCATTGTAGGGATGCGAGGGTCTATGGTCATACGACTACGGCCGTGCACGATATGAGTACACCCCCCCCCCCCCCCCCCCCACCCCTACACAGCCCAGCAGTGCTTCGTGATTTCGATACTGGTTGTACTCGTCGGCCCTTCCCCTCGAGGTCCCGAAGGAGCGAGTTGCTAGTTTGTTGCTTTTGCCTCTATATGTGATGTGTGCTTTGCTTGTGTGTTGCTCCTTATTTCACGCTTTTTTGTTCAGGGTGGCGGAAAGACTGGTGGCGAAGAGACTAAACTTTGTACCGAAGTCGGCCAAAATTCGAGATGTCGACACCAAACTCCTCGGCGACTACGTATATCAGGTGCGTTCGATCGGCCACCGGCAAGTGGACGCTGTTCGTTCTTGGGGGACATCGTACATCAGAACCAAAATATGGTTCGTGAGCATAGGCGGGGGGGCGGGGCGGGGTGTACTCATGTCGTGCTCGGCCGTAGTCGTATGACCGTAGACCCTCGCATCCCTACAACACCGGGACGGAGCACATAGGGGGGCGTGTTATCCTTTGCGTTCGATCAGCCAGCAGCAAAGGATGCTGTTGTTCCGGGGGGACATATATATAGCAAACCGAACCAAATGTTGTTCATAAACATAGAGGCGTATCTGGAGAGGGGGGGTACCTGTTTTTTGTGACCATCTTGGGGTTCTGATTACTGTGTATGGCCCCCCGGTAGTGGTGCGGGACGCGGGCTGCGACATAATTCGCAACGTTTTGGTTGAAAACAGTTTCTGAATAGTCGTAGTCGAGCTCTTTCAACCCGAAATCTTCGGATTTTCATTTCCCGTGTTGCAATATCGTTCGTGATGTGCTTAGGGCGCGTATTAACGAGTATAAAATAAATTCAATTTGGAAAAATAAAAATAAAAATTCGCTTTTCATTGGTCAACACACGCACCAGCACCAATTTTTATGCCCCAAGATCCTAATCTTTGGTGCTGGTGCGTGTGTTAACCAATGAAAAGCGGATTTGAATTAAAAAAAAATCCAAATTGAATTTTTTTCTTCTTCGTTAAAACGGGCCCTTATGATACGTTGGCCGTGGGATTATTCATAGTATCGTACGTAGCACTTTCATTTTCCTCCTAAGTTTTTTTGTTTTTTTTTAACTTAGTATAAGTACAGAGCTCCTACAATGAGGAGCACCTCGATCGTAGCGCGTGCGTCTAAAGGAGACCATATATTTTGGGTGCGTTAAGGCCTATTTTGGTCTTAAAATACTAGTTTTAGTGTCAGTCAAGGGGCCAACCCGCGGTCTCCCTATATATACGTGCGGTGGAATCTGTGGCAGCCAGGATTGAACTCTTTGTTTCTGCTTTCATGGAACCTGGAAAATTGTCACTAAATGTGGGCCCCTCGTTTCTCTCATATATATATAAGATAATGACAAACTCATTTCTCTCATATAAGATAATGACACACACCCCAACCCCCTCTCTTGAACGAACTGAAAAAAAAGAAGTGGTTTTCTCGATGAAGGGGAGAGTGCTAAATTCCGAGTAACGGACGCGTGCTACGTACGATATTGGTATAGGTAGCACTTTTCGGCTTATTTTGTTTCTGAACGATCGGGCTCCTTAACCCACTCAGAACTGAAAAAATTACCTCACACTGATTTCAAGTAGTTTGTCCCCAAAAACGTGGGACCAGTTCTTAAGGGGTTAATCACCCCCCAAAATCATCGGACTTTCAATCTCGTGTGCTGCAATATTGCTCATTGTGTACTTAGTTAGGCCATGGTACCGTTCATCGGGTACGAGCACTTTTATTTTCGTTTTATTTTCTTATTTTCGTCCAAAATCATTGTTTTTTACTTGCTACTCGTATTACAGTAGTATAGAGTTCCTAGAGTAAGGAGCCTCCGAAAAAACATGGTGCACCTCTACCGTAGCATGCATCAACGTGTCTTATGGAAGGGTATCGTGACGAGGTATTTCCAAAGACGTCATTTTCCCCTGTGTGTGCCTGATACATGTCTCGGGAGAAAATCTTCTCTGAGATTTGTCCCAGGCGGGGGGGGTGTTATATTCTCACCCCGGTGACGAGGTATATATTAATACAACCTCACGCATGCTCGGTATACCCCCGACACAGACATGCATGCGTGTTCGTATGCCCTATCTCCCCTGTCCCCTGCCCAGCCAAGGCTCCTTCAATATGATCCAAGTGTATCGCTTCACAAACCCCAGCGTTCTTTCGTTCAATCTTCCACCATTTTGTTTTTGTTTGTTTTGGATGTCGATCGATCGGCTGGCTGGTTGGTTGATTGGTTTGTTTTGTTAACCTGTTTTTTTTTCGTTTTTCTACTTCTCTTGATGTGCTTTATTTTCACAACTCTCACCACGCTTGCCGTCGGACAACGTGTGCCATCAGCTTGAACGCTGACCCCACCCATAAAAAAGCTACAGAAGGGAGAATGTCTGGTCTTCCGCCGTTCTCCTTCTCTTGATGTGCTTTATTTTCACAACTCTCACCACGCTTGCCGTCGGACAACGTGTGCCATCAGCTTGAACGCTGACCCCACCCATAAAAAAGCTACAGAAGGGAGAATGTCTGGTCTTCCGCCGTTCTCCTTCTCTTGATGTGCTTTATTTTCACAACTCTCACCACGCTTGCCGTCGGACAACGTGTGCCATCAGCTTGAACGCTGACCCCACCCATAAAAAAGGTACAGAAGGGAGAATGTCTGGTCTTCCGCCGTTCTCCATAATATTTTTGGAGCATACCATCTCGGTTGTGATACCACGGATTGTGGCAATTAGTTGATATGATACTAACAATAGCAGCACCACCAACAACAGCCGCGACAACGACCACAGCAACAACCACGGCAACGACCACAGCAACGACAGCGACACCGTGACACCGCACCCGGAAGCAACCGACCTCTACCGCTAGCACTTTTATGATATTGTATGTCCACCGCGGTTTTCGTAATTTTTTCGTGTTTTTGTTTTTGTATTTGCCCCCCCCGCCCACCCCGCGTGAAACAACGCCTTTTATATTTTCACAGCTTTTGGCGTTGCCGGCATCGGGCGAGAAAATTATTTTCCCCCTGCTCACCCCGATGCTTCACGCCTACACCCCTGTGGTGGAAACCCTCAAAGGCGGTATTGCCAGTAGGGGCGGCGGGGAACTAGGGGAGGGAGAAGCACGGGGAATAAACTGTCCCGTTTCTATTATCTACGGCTCGCCGGATCACGACTGGATGCCTCACAGGTAAGACGGGGTACTACACTCTAATGCGAAGCGATTAGGCGGTCACCCCTGCTAGCCGAAGTTTGGGGGGAAATATCGGAGTCACGACTACGTACCGTAGGCAATCGTTAAATCACAACAACGGGGACATCCAGGAGTCATCCCCGGATTTCAGGCCTTTCGTTTCGGGTTTAGGTTATAAAACTCTTTTTTTTTTCGCACAAATGATGCCACACTCATTCCGAAGAGCTTGTCCCCAAGTGCGTGGAGGCGGTTCCAAAGCGGGTACAGTTGTTACGACTTGCAGTAGGGTGTGGCCGTGAATGTTCCTCCTCGAAGTTCGGAGCTTCGAATCCCGGAGAATCCATGGTCTCTTTTGGTCGCTGAAAGCGCGAGTTGGCAAATCGAAGAAACTCGGCAAGCGGTGGGAATCATGCTGAGTGAGAGGAACTTCTGCGCGGTAATTTAAATCAAGGCATGTACTGTCCTGAGGGAGAGAAGGGAAGACACGTGTGACCACTGCTTTACGCAGAGAAGATTGCCTAGCGTTCACCCGTTTAAGACCGGACTAACTCGCTTAAGGGCGGACTATCTCGTTTAAGACCGGGATGGCTCGTTTAATACCGGACTAACCCGTTTAAGACCGGACTAACCCGTCTAAGACCGGACTAACTCGTCTAAGACCGGACTAACCCGTCTAAGACCGGACTAACCCGTTTAAGACCGGACTAACTCGTTTAAGACCGGACTAACTCGTTTAAGACCGGAATAACCCGTTTAAGACCGGACATCCGTTTTGGGGAAAATCTACGTGAAATTTTACTCAGATGTTTGTCTTTGTACCGTGCGGTTTCAAAACGGATTAACACACCCATGGGAGTTGAGCTGGAACGTAACTTTTATGAAAAACAACCCCAACATTTTATGGTATATTAAGGTATGTATCATGACATTTACTTAGCTGTTGCGCTGTTGCGATGTGCGCAACGTTTGGGTCGGAAACCAGGTTTTTCCGCAAGCAGTCGCTGAAGGCCATGTGCGTGCGGCTTGCCGCAACATGCGAGCGCCACAGCAACAATTTTGGCCGCAGCCGTAATACATTCAAGGGTGTATTTTCCGGCGGAAGCAAAAACAAAGTGAGGCTTGTTTTTGCTTTCGCCGTGGACGAAAAATATATTCAGGCACCTTTTTTTTTCTGTCGCTGGATGCGAAAAAATAATTTGGGACCTGTTTTCATGCTTCTCTGCGGCACGTGTTGCGGGGGTGGCAACACGGTCTCATTGCGCGCAGGCCAGCAGACACCTGGGCCATGAATTGATGGATTGATCGATGGAGGGGTAGATGGACGGATAGATTCGTCATTTTTACTGTCCAGCAGCAAAGTCTGATCGACAGCTTTCCTAACATACTGTGGTCAAAGGTGTTTAACATACCCTTCTCCCCCCCCCCCCGTGCACATGCTTGTGCGTGATAAAGTGTTGGCACTCATCGTGGCAATTCATGAATGACGACTTTTTCACGAGCGATGGCTTTCTGAACACGCCCCCCCCTTATTCGATGCGGTCATGCATTGCAAGAATGTTCGCCTCACAAGCGGTTTTTAGTAGGAAGCAGCCCCCCCTTCATGCGACTCGCCCAACATCTTACGGCGCTTCGCGCTTGGTGCAAGCAATGCCTGCCTGGTCGGTGAAAGCCCGACGTGCTCCGTCCCGACATTGTAGGGGTGCGAGGGTCTATGGTCATACGACTACGGCCATGCATGAATATGAAGTACACCCCCTCGCTATGGCCATGCATGAAAATGAAGTACACCCCCCGCGCACGACACATATGCTTGTGCACGATACACAAGCTTGCCCCCTTTTGGCAATTCTTGTTTTCATTTTTTGCCCCCTCTTCGACCTTTTCCGTGTCCATGGTGCCCTTGTTTTTGTAACAGCCATGGCGTGGCGCTAGCCGAGCGGTTGACGCAGCAGGGGATCCGGGCCAACGTCTACACCGTGCCGGAGGCCGGACACACGGTGAGGGGGAAAACGGGGAGGGTGCAGGAGTGGTGGGACGTTTCGTTTATCGGTGGCGATGGGGGTGTTCGTGTGTTGCTGAACAAATGGGCCGGCGGATGCACGCGCGATCACCCCTGGCGCCACCGCCGCCGTCGCCGCTGTTTTGATGGCTCGACTGCTATAAGTTGGTTGTTCGTTTTTTTGTTTTCCGGTGCATATACACGCATTAGGGTCAGGCTTAAGGTTAGGGTCAAGGCTAGTAGGGTCGGGTTCGATCGGGTCGGACAAAAAAGCAACGTTCGAAAACAAACACCATTAAAATGTTTGATCGAAACTGGGCCAAGCCGGAAACATGCCTCCTCGCAACTCCCCGCCTCATCCCGGCCCCGCCTTCAGTTGATCATCGACAACCCTCGGACCTCCACCACCCCCCCCATCCTTTAGTTGATCAATCGGCAGTCCTGATGGACACGCTTTGCCCCCCCCCCCCCGTCTCGAAAGGGATGCGTGGTCAACGGTCAGATACCTACGTATAGCGAGCAACAAATGAGTACGCCCCCCCCCCCCCCCTATTCCACCCCGCTGTTCGGTCGACGCATTGAAACCGTGTGGACCTCCATCCTTACCGCCCCCCGTTCACCCCCTTTTGTGGATCATAAGACAATGCCGCGGACCGCCTTCATTTGCCCCCCCCCCCCCTACTAATGGTCAATGCATGGAGGCCTGCGCCATGAGTAGCAAGTCCCCCTCACAAGCGGTTCTTATTAATAGTAGGATGCAGCTCACCCTTCATTCGACTCGCCGAACACCTCACAGGGCTTCGCGCTTGGTGCTAGCAATGTCTGCCTGGTCGGGGAAAACCCGACGTGCTCCGTCCCGGCATTGTAGGGATGCGAGGGTCTATGGTCATACGACTACGGCCATGCATGAAATGAAGTCACCCCCCCCTGAAGTGACCACACCAGAATTAAATTAATTCATTGGAGGCTGTCGTCCATATGCAAGTCCGCCTCAGAGGCGGTTCTTAGCAGGATGCAGCTCACCCTCCATGCGACTCGCCCAATACCTCACGGCGCTTCGCGCTTGGTGCAAGCAATGCCTGCCTGGTTGGTGAAAACCCAACGTGCTCCGTCCTGGCATTGTAGGGATGCGAGGGTCTATGGTCATATGACTACGGCCGTGCACAACATGAGTACACCCCCCCCCCCCCCCCCCTTGGAACCCCCTTGGGACCCCCTGGGGACTCTCCTTGGGAACCCCCCCCATGGAACCCCCTTGGAACCCCCTGGGGAATCTCCCTGGGGACCCCCCCCCTTGGGACCCCCTCCTCAGGAAGGAGATAATATAATCAAAACTAACATGTATATATAAACATACCAGGTATGTATGTAATATACTGCTGTATTGAAGACACGAATTAAGCGCCCAAATGTTGGAGTTTGTCCCTATTTGGAGCATAGCAACGGTGCTCCGTCTCGAAACGGATGCGTGGCCAATGGTCAAACGACTAAGGCAAGCAAACAAAATGGTACGCCCACCCCCCCTCCCCTACTTCGTTGTCGACAGAATCCTACCCCAATGGACCGCCACCCCCCCCCCCCACGCCCCGCGCGGCCGCATCCCGCCTCAGTTGATCATCGACAACCCCGTGGACTTCACCCGAATCTTCCTTGACGCTTGCTTCGACGCGGGCGTGGCGGGACCAGCCTTGGCAGCAAGAGCTACCCCTCCGACACCGATCCCCCCCGCGGATGATTCGTTAGCATAGCGAGGGGGCTGTCGACTTTTACCGTGGTTGTTGCTGCATACGGCGCCAAGCCGCGGCCGCAGCAGCCTGGCCAATCTCAATGGTAAAACACCCACACATTTTGTACTGTAGGTTGGGGTTTTGGTCGGTGAGTACAGTATATGGGAGGCGGCGAGTCAGAAGCGTGGGCGTGGCTCACGGTCGGTGCTGGGTGGGTGATGAGGAGCTCGCGTGGTCAACGAAAGATTCGGACCGTGGCGTTTCGAGCAGGAGGACGATTCACGCCGCGATAGATTATAACTATAAATAGTTCTAAATATTGGTTTACCTGGTAGCGCTGCTGTGTTACGTGTACAGCACCAGCAGCTTGGAAATGATATATAATAGGCCCCGTAGCCTTACGTTCGGGTTTTAGGCCATTGGGTTATTCTTAGTTGTTGTGTCATCAATTGTGAGGGGGTATTGGGAAGGGGGGTATGCCGGCTGTTCGTAGGAGAGCGGGCGTATGCAAGAACTATATCATAGTTTTTTCTTTTTAGCCAGGAGCGAAAACCACGAAGCCGGGCAATCATGTGCCCCAGCGTTGTTTCGTAACGCGTAACATTAGTCCTTGGAATGAGGCCACTACGGCCACGTTTCTTTCTCAAGGACAATTTTGTGTGAAGACCTCGATTTTGTTTTTAATGTTTGTGGTGGTTGTACCAGTCGCTTCGCTCTCAGGCGTGCCGCCTGCAATCTCTTACCCAAAATCTGTGTGGAGGACGCAGGTCCGGGCGGGATGAGGGTGGCGACCGGGGCGCGTAGTCATTCGCGTCGTTTCCTTGTCACTTGTGGTTTTGTGAACGGTGGACTCGGCCTGGTGCTTTTGTTGTGCGTCCTGGTACTTTAAAGCCACTGAACGTGGCTTCGGCCAATATAGCGTTAGGGTGTCTTAGGCAGCGGTGTGTGTCTCGATAGACGTGCTCTTCCGTGCGCAACAGGAGGCTTAGGAATAGCTGCTTGCTCCTGTTCTGCTTGCTTTTCGAGGTGCACACTGCTGCACGTCTATTCTGTGAGCGAAAGAGAGGGAGGGGAGGGGAGAGGGGGAGAGGGAGGGGGGGGTGCGTGGACGGGCAAGGTTGCGGAAACTGCTGGAATGGACTTGTTGGGTACCTTGATGTGTGTTGTCGCGTTGTCGACGGATTTGTTGGTCGTAGATAAACTGGATCGGTATGGATTTTTGTTGGTTTGACCGCAATCGCATGTGTTTCGACCGTTGTGCTTTTAAGGGCATTCGCTTCCTTGACCGCTTGTGGTGATGGTGCTGTTGGCACGTGTTGATCATTAGCGGTTTCGACACTGTGATGCACGTTTTCGACAACTTAATGGTCGTATTCGACATTTGATACGTGGACGTTTTCGATGAATTGGAAAACGATTTCGATATTTTGGTAATCCTTGGGTGCAATTTGTTTTTCACGCGCTTTAATCGACGACTTCCGCACAATAGGACAGAACTTGCGCGAAACCGTAAAGCCTACTGGTATAATTTCGCCTACTGCGGTAGTATAATACCTGGTAGGCCAACTTGGGTAGGCTTCATGAAGTTTTGTTGTTCCGTCTAACACTCCTAAATAAATATGGGGCAAAATGGAGCGCTGCAATTGGCCACTGCATGGCTTCACGACGCTCATCGCGCGAGCCCTTTAACCTCGCGGCGGTGAAAACGTTAGTTAAGGGCCACTAGTTAATGTATGATTTGTATGTGCACACGATCGCCAATAACGGTTGGCTTACGGTCGTTTCTCGTGATGCCTATCCTTTTGCAGCAACTCGCCCGCACTAAAAGCACCATCAACAGTTACACCGAGTCTGTGCCACCAACCACGATAAGTGTATGGCGGATTCGAGTGGGCACGTTCTTTTGGTTGTGCCGTGCACCGCAACTTCATTATGTAAATATCTACAGCAAAAAAAGCTGAACCACAAGAGACCCCGCCGCTCTCACTGCCCGTCGCGCGAAGGTGGCGCTACCCGCCGCCTTTCCGCAGAGGGCCTCGTCCTATTTGCTCGTTCTTGTTCGGGCTCGGGCAAGCACACCCCGCTTGACCGCGACCAGAAGAAGACCGCAAACCCTCGTGTATATGCATAGGTAATAGGAGACGGGCTGTTTAGTTGTCCCCCTTCGCTGAAGACGTAGTGTTCGTTTGTGTGCTTCTGTGTTCATGGGCACCCCCCTACCGTCGTCACTTGGACTGTGGCGGTCACTTCTGCGTCTGGCGACCATGCCCCTTGCGGCTGGGTTTCCCTTTTTTTTCGGTTTTAGCGTCCCTTCTTGAGGCTTCGTAGCCTAGGAGGAGTGTAGAGGTGTGAGAGTGGGTTTGAGGAGCCGCATCTTCGATTGAAGTTGTTTTACAAGTACTGTTAATGTTGTAGTAGTAGGTAGTTTATGGAGCCGGTGTTTCCCCGAATTTCCACATTTCTTCCCATCGAAGTATTCTCTTGCAGTAGACTTGTATTGTTGTATAAGTTTTGGTCTCATCAGGGTGGGCTAGTGTCACGGCATCGCCCCTGGAACACCCGGAAAGACCCAGGATCCAGGGTTTGGAAACACGAACGGATGAACAAGTATATTTACATGCTTAATAATGCAATGGCGGACTCGTCGTCGAGCGGACGGGTCATATTTCAAACGCTCCGTTCTTACGAGTAATAATATAGCAGTACGTCGATTTGTTGAACGATGGTTACTACTGCTGTTACAGACGGCGATACGTCGCACCATTGTCATTTATCTCTTGGAAATGGTCAAACGGGGGCATACCCCCGCCACAAACCAAACGGGAGGACAGGGAAAATACGAAAACACGTCGTCTGTCTGTCTGCGGGAGGCCCGTGCGTGCCCCAACCTGCCTCAAATTAAATTATTATGACGCGTTGGCAAGACGCCCATAGGCCATCCATACATATGCAGCCCATGGCATGCGGGGGAGTATGATCTCTACTGCGTTTCTACGTGAAAACACAGGCACCACTGTCCCGAAAGAAGATATCTTACGTACGGTAAGATCTTACGAGGTCATCCAACGGCCGCCAAACAAACAAATGAAGGTGAGCAGTTGAGTTGTGAGAGTACATTTATTTTTTACCCCGCGCATGACCTTGCCGAACTAATCTATAGCGAGCAGTTTCCATCCCATTTATTATTTTCGCACTTACTTCTGTCTTTCTCCCTCCTTCGTAGTCGTAACTCAGATCCGGGGTCACAAAGTAGGCTCCTCTCCCTCCTGCCCCACTACGGTTCTTGCCTTGCTTTTTATCGCGCAGAGGGTTCAGCCTTCCCAACGCTCGTCGATCTTAATCGAATTTTGCTAACTCACGCTCTTCGCGCTTTACACTGTTAAGCTAGTAAATATATATGTTTTTACGAGAAAAAGTCCCTACGCTACGAGCATGCACTAGGGGGGGCTCGAACTCGCGACCTTGACGCTAACAAGCTTCGTGGTTACCTGTTAGCCCACCGGGGTGTGATACGACGAAGCCACAAACAAACAAACACACTACGTACGACTACAGACTACGTCTACTCGTACCAGTACGGACTGCTGTAACAACCTGGGACCTAACGAGAGTTCAGCAAGCAGTATTGGCAATTCGCAACAACGACGAAACGACGAAACGACGTTTGGTTCCTGATCAACCTACGATAGGAGTATATTCGAGGTTCCAAGTTTAGGATTTTCGGTGTCATGTTGTTTATGTTCGATGATTGGTCGTTTCATGTTTTGAATTTTGCCCACTTTAGGACCAAATTCCACATAATGGAAGTGTTCATGTTGATGCACGGATCCTCCCTTTCCGAGGTGGTTTGCTCTTGTTTCTCGATCTCGTGTGCGTTCTGGCAACCTTCTGCGATCGACGTAAAGCATCCGTAGACTTTCACCTCTTGTCGGCTGATTTAGCACAACTTTTTACAACCGGAAATATGAAGGTCACCGCCGCTGCCGCCGTTGCTTCCCTCGGGATGGCGAGTGCTTTCGTCGCTCCGTCCGCGTTCCGTCTCACGACCACGTCCCTCAACAAGGTGAGCTTTTACGAGAAAAAAAGTGAAAAAAAGAGGTACTGGTACTACTACTGCTGCTGCTGCTGGTGCTGCTTGCTTCTGCTGATAACTGCTCCTCTAATGCTCGTATGTGGCAGCATCAATAGCAGTGTTGTGGTATATAAGCAGGGGTGGAGAGTCTTGCATAGCGTAAGCACTTAGGTGGAGTGCCCTTGGGAGTCATGTAGCAAACTCTACTCGTAGAAATTGTTGCGGTTGTTGTGTACAGATTGCGTTCATTCTCTCTCTCTGGGACATGTTTACATGACATGCACCTAAATCGACGACCTCGCGTCCCTATGTTCGTACGTACCAAGTACCTTGTACAGCGTGTTGATCATGACTGCACCATTGAACCTTCGGTGGTAGTGGGTGAAGGGAGGATGACCACACATGATCTCGGTCTTGCGAAGCTAGAGCGTTGCCGTTCTGTGGGATGGGGGGTATGGATGCTGTGCTGTCCTGCGCTGCTGGGCATGGGTAGATGCTAGCTGCCGTGGGTCATTCCATGTTGCACAAAGCAGCAGTACGAACCATGCCATGTTGCAGCAGCAGCACCAGCAGTAGCACCACCACCATTATCCACTCTGTCCGAAAATGTAAGAATCATTTTGTTTTTCATATTATATTAAAAACGTCCTTATAATCCCGGACAGAGTGGTAGGCGATCGTAGTACGTTGTTCGCCAGTGCACACAGCAGGCAGCAGTTAGCTTTAGCCCCTCATGAACATGCTCTATGTTCACCACGCCCTCGTATACAGACTGCCTCGGCAGCAGACCCAAGTACCCACTGACAGCAGCAGCAACAACAGCAGTGTAGCCCTTGCCTCCTCTGCGAGAGCACACACACTTACTGCTTAGTAATGCCCAGCAAACGCAGCGCTCCAGAGAGCTCGAGGCTTCGAGGCTCCAATCGCTTGCCTTGTTCCTTGTTCCTCTCCGCACAAGCACTCCGTACGGACGTACCGGGGTCGTGCTGTAGACGTACCTGATACGACCAACTCGCGTGCGTACTGCCCCCTCTAAGATGGTCTACGAGCATGCAGCTTTCTCAGTCGTTTGGCGAGGCAGAGTGCTGTCCACGAGCTTGTTGACGGCTGCAACTCCTCCAACAACCGCGAAGCACGGAAAGCATACTGTAACATACGAGCACCAATAGAATGGTCGAGTCAGTCTGCAGTAAAGTACGGTATGAGTATCGTACGTAGTGCCTCGGTCATGGCCACAGGTAACAGGCCCGGCCGTCATGATCCACAGAGCTTGCATTAGGGCCTTGCGTTAAGAGGAGGTAACGGCCAGTAGGTTACAAAGCTCAATCTCATGTCATATCACAGCCATACTGCTGCACGTATAAAGCAGGCAGGCCACTTGCAAACATAAACATGCAAGCCTGCCAGGTACCTCTGGTCTCTGGTACGACGTACCTCGGTACCTGGCTGGTCCTGTACCGCTTTCCCCTCTGCAACTCCCACGGGGACAAACTATTTGGAATTAGAGTTGGGTATGTCCTGTATCAGGCTGTGCTGTGATGTATAGGCGGCACCAGGGTACGTACTCGTACACACTAAGGTACATACAGCAGTACCTTTTATCAGCCTATCAGGAAAATTGTCAAAAGGGGGTGTACCCCCACCTTTTTTATGTCAAACGGGGAGGGGGTACGTAGGAGAGACAGAAAACAGAGACAGGTGTTATAGTGCGTGCGTGCCCCAACCTGCCTCAATGGAATAGTTCACTTCTGACGCGCTGGCTATGACACCCACAGCCCATCCATTAGAGGGATCACACACCCTTTCAACATTTTTTATTTTTAAGACACGTTGTTGCGGCTGACGGCATCGCCGTGACACAGTAGTAGGAGAGACGTAAGGCGCGTGCACAAGCATATATTTCTCCTTTGACTTCGTACCATACGTGTTGTGGGGTACCGGTACACCCCCAAGATGACTACGATTTGCCCCATTTTGACCGCAAGCATACCCCTCAGGATAACTTCGATGTTCCGCCATAAACCTGTCCTGTACAGACCCCGGGACCGACCCACGATGGACGAACACAGAGTCTATCCTGAGATGATCTGCAGTGAGCGTCTCGCCATCGCGTCATGCATACTATACACTTGAGTTTGAGCCGGGTTAGGGACCCCGCGGGCACCTCCGGCGGACGTGTTTGCTATCACGTACCCTGCGTACCCGTTTAGCGTTTGGCTGGAAACGGCGGGGATACACCCCCGTTTGACCATTTCTCAACACCTATACCGAATGTTCTGTGGTGTCCTTGACATGAAACCGTTATTTCGATGTACAGCAGTACCAAGTCCAGTGGGTACCCTGATTGAAAAGCGCCCCGTGACAAGCCGAAACAAGCGTTCTTACCTAACCCCTTAAGAAATGGTCCCCCGTTTTTTGGGACAAACTACTTGGGGTTAGTGTAGGATAAGTTTTTCAGTTATTTCCCCCGTTTTTGGGACAAACTACTTGGGGTTACGTATATGCTATTAATAGTAGTGTGGGATATGTTTTTCAGTTCTGAATGGGTAACCACACATTTGTCCTTATCTGTAGTGAGCAATATTTAGCTTTTAGCTGTTAGTATAGGCAAGACAGGCCGATTTGACCTATTCTTAAACCCCGAATGCACTTATCTTGGGCGCTCTTGAATCGGGGTACCCACTGTATCCCTCTAGGGCTCTAGGACGAAGAATCGGCACGGAAATACCCCACGGCGACTTGAGTTTGCCGTGTCATATGCCGTTCGTACCTCACGAACAACATGGATGGATTAAGCTCGGATCGCTCGAGGTGGTTCCGTGCCGATTCTTCGTCATTTTAGTAGAGGCGTCGTACGTGGTACTATTCGTCCCTTCTCAAGCCCGACTCGCAGCAGCAGCAGCAGCAGCAGCAGCAGCATCAACCAAATATACCAGAGGAGACATGTCAGGCAAGGCATACACGTGCGCTGTCTGGGGTGTAGGGCCGAGTGTTGCACACTAAATCCTACCAGGTAGTAGTTTGGTGTCAAGGCATGCTAAGGCAAAGTTGCTGTCTGTCAAGGGGTAAAAACGGTGTCTCCATACCAGGTCGGTACGTTGCACAGGTAACAATCCGCATTTCACGCAGTACAGCAGCAGCTGCGGTTCATGGGAGTCAAATATTACGAACGAACAATGTATTCGTGTTACCTCTAGGCCTGCCGCCCCACAGGTGCGTACGCACCTGTGGTTTCTGACGGCGCCATAAAATTGAGCCCCCTTTCGAGCTGCCTGAAGCGTCCGCGTTCACGGTCCCACACATAAGCTGCCCACAACAGTTGCACAGGTCGAGCAGCTCATCTACAGATAGATAATCTGTATCCTAACCTGCCGTTATTTTATGTTGTGCAGGATCTGTGCAGGATCTGTACGAATACAGATCCAAACCCAGGAAACATGTGCTAGATCATGCAGATCGTACGGCTCCCACCGGGCAGCATGAGCTACATCATACAGATCATACAGATCACACAGATCATCTGCCCTGAAAGATCTAAATCATTGGGTAGGAATCGACGATTTCTGTGCGGAGTGTGGACAGTTACAATAATCCTGCTGCGCGGATTTTTAGCGACAAAATAGTTGAACCATCTTTATACACCGGCACGCTCTACTCGTATACCTGGTACCTGGCACACGATACGTATCGCTTAAATTAAACAAGTACTCGTAGCCTTGACAAGTCCCTGTTGCTGCAAAACGTATCCGACTCTGATTCCAAGTGGTTGGTCCTAAGGAATGCCGGTGGAGTTGCAGCTGGCTTGGAGCGTTTTTGCACCCGGGGCGTCCGCCTCGCTCACGTATCGCTCGTTTGGCCTGGGGTTTGGGTGGGAGGGGGAAGTAGGGCGGGATATAATCAAAGTGGGAGCTGGAATGGGAATGGCCTGGGGGTAGGATAGGAACGCGCTGGGGAGCTGCTGCGTTGCCCGCATTGGACACATGACGATGTAGATCTACATAGTAAAGATCCTGAACTGCCGCCATGAGATGTTGTGCAGGACGCACAGGGGTACTGCTGTAGTTCTGAACCAACCCAGAAACCATGTGCTAAATGCACCGTTTAGATCGTGCGGCTCCCACGCGGTAGCATGAGCTGGATCATCTGGGATCTAGACCACGAGCCGTGGAGGGATCGGTGATGTGTGCGATGTTGTGCCCTATTTCGTCACCTACAAGACCGGCTACGTAGAAAGCTATTGCGTGTATATTTATAGGAGATCAGACTTTGTGGGCGCGTCAAGGCTTCCCTCCTGTGGCCTTGACCCTTTTAGAACTGCAGTCCCGTTATGGGGACAAACCACTCTAATTCTAAGTAATCTGTCCCCAAAACGGGACTGCAGTTCTAAAAGGGTTCACTTTAACCCTTTTAGTACTGCACTGTACAGAAACCAATATTTCAGCCTAATTCCAAGTGTTTTGTCCCCACATCGGGATTGTAGTTCCTAACGGGTTAAGAACCCGTCCCACGATTTTGTGGACACACTACTTGAAATTAGTGTGGGATAAGTTTGGCAGTTCTGAAAGGGTTAACCCTTATAGGGCTGGAGTCCCGTTTTGGGGACAAATTACTTATAATTAGACTGGTTTGTCCCCAAAAAGGGACTGCAGTCCTGAACGGGTTAACGCGCCTCGTAGGTTTTTGACGACAGAGTTGGTGTCTTCTCTAGGATTGAAGAATCGGCACGGACACTGGGTGGTGTGTTGGATATCGACGGGCAGAAAGGACGCTTTAATGTGAAGGAACACACACAAACTGTTTTTCGTGGTGGCGGCGGGGGGCAGGGGCGGTGTGCTTGTATGGAGGCGGTGTCTCTGATAGCGTGGCACGATGGGGCGCGCGGTCGTTGTGACTTGTCTCCTACGTCGAAGAATGTGGTGTGTACGTTTTTTTTTTACCTCTATTGTGCCTTTGGAACAAGAAAACTAATACCTACATGCGTATATATACCAATTTTAACAATTTGTTGGTCGTGGGGGGTTCCGAGGGTGGCCGAAACAGTCCTTTTTCGACACTTGTACATGGAAAATGGTCAGAATGGAACACAAAACGGAGCGCTGCTGTGACCTCAGGACCATTTAGACGTTTTTTGCTTGTTTTTATTTCATTTTTGGGTCACTTGGTTTTAGAGACCCCCCCCCCTGCCTCGTCTCGAAGGGAATGCGTGAGTCATCAAATGACTAGGCAAGCCTACAATGAGTACGCCCCCCCCCCCTCCCCCCCTGTCCCCCCCGCGCCGATCATTTCGCTTCCATTTTTGTTTTGTATTTTGTTCTCCATTTGACCATTTTTAATGTGAGTGGCCGAAAAAGGACTATTCGTTAGTACCTAGGGGCCAGTCAAGGCTAAACCACCGTTTTGTATCTCCTTAATAGCATCGTTGTTACAGAGTTTGAGTTGAGCTGAGTGGAATGGAGTGGGAAGATAGGTTGGCCACTCGCGATCGCTGCGAGCGAGAAGCAGAGGGCCTACGAGCAACGACCCCTCCTGCCCGAGGATTCCTCTGCTTGAGATGTCTGCATGCTTGGCGGGCGGGAAATACGTCGGACGATCGGCGTGTTGGCGCGGTGGAGGGGGGACGGTGGAGGCGCAAACAAACCAGCGGCTGTTTCATTGCCGGCCGTTTGGGGTGCGGCGCAATAATATTCGATGCGAGGGTAGTACGTAGCGTCGGTTTCGTGAACGCTTGCTACAGCGCACGTGTACGGACACGGACGGGTATTAGGCTGTTGCGCAAAGCGTAACAGGAGCTGGAAGGCATGTGCGCGATATCACCCGCACAATTGACCATACGTAACCTTCGCAGCACGTTGCGGTTTTCATCCACCCAGCAGGCATTACCGAGGGGGGGGGGGGGGGGGGGGTGCTTCATATTCATGCAAGGCCTTATTAGTCATATGTATGACCATAAGACCCTCGCGGATTTATAGTACGATCACAACCTACGATTGGCCCAATTTCCATGAACACCCCTATGATGACCTACTGTAGCACCATAATTGCTTATGAATATTTTTATCCCCCGTATTAACAATTGCTGCTGCTGCTTTTGTTGTGGTTCCATAATTTTGTTTCTCACCCCAGGCGACGACGACCTCGATGAGCAGCGCGGATGGCATGGTGGGCGTTTCGACCGAAGTCGGGGGCAAGGTTTTCGACCCCCTCGGCCTTTCCGAGCTGCACTCCATCAACCCGATGGTCAACCCCCACCCCAAGGTTTGGACGAGATAAAATGGCCTGCTTCCTGTCTCTTTGTCTGGCGAGGGGGGGGGGGACGGGGTGGGTGGTACTCGTGTACTCGATATTCGTGCATGGCCGTAGTCGTATGACCATAGACCCTCGCATCCCTACAATGCCGGGACGGAGCATGTTTTCACGGAATAGGCAGACTTTGCTACGTAGCACCAAGGGGGAAGCGCCGTGAGGTGTTCGGCGAGTCGCATGAAGCGTGAGCTGTATCCTACTAAAAGGATTTACATATGGATAACAGCTTGAATGAGTTAATTTCATTTCCGGTGTGGTGGTCACTTCCAGAGACACCAATGGGGGGGGGGGGGATTGGGAGATGAATGGCCTGGTTCCTTGTTTTGATCTCTTTTTTTTTTTTGCTTGCTTGCTCTGCCTTGTGTATCAATCAACCGGATGGTCGACTCCCACCCGAAGGTTTGGCCGAGAGACAAAATGGCCTGCCTGCCTGCCTTTCTTTTGGCTTTTTTTGGCTTTACTCTGCTCGCCTCTCTTTCTCTCTCCGGCTCGCTTTGCTGGCATCTTGTAGCTTCCTTTGCTTGTTTAGTGTGGCGGCCTGTATCCGTTGGCCTCTCGTACGAGCTTAACTCTGCTTGCATCTCGTAACATCCCCCCCCCCCCTCCTCCATCTTTCCCGTATCGGGTTTTGTATTGTAAGACCCGTTGATTAACCTTTTCCTCTTTTCCCCCCCCCCCCCCCCCCCCCCCCGCGTTCCCTCTTCCGCGTGATGGGTTTTGTATCGTAAATCGGCCGCAGTGGCTTCAAGAGGCGGAGATCAAGCACTGCCGAATCTGCATGTTGGCGTTCGTCGGCATCTGGGGTGAGCGACAGCAGTGAACATACTTTTTCAACATGTATTCCAGTACGTAAGGCAGTAAAGTTCCAGGGATTTCGCACGCATTGCGTTCGCTCGTGGGTTGGATCTGCACTCTTTAGTGCAAATCCTGCGCTTCCGTATCATTTTCGGTATAGGTTGGGATCGACTGTAGATTATCTGGATGATATACTGTACGTAGATCGTCATCCGTTTGTCCAACGTGTGCTCGTTTTGGATGCCGGTTTGTACTGGCGTCAGTCAGTCAGCGAACAAGCGAGTCTCTCGTCCACAACGTCAAGTCGTTTTTTTCTTCTTGTCGTCGCTATCATAACACACAGTACGTAGGGATATATCTCCATTGGGTGGGAAATCCGGGGGATGGCCCGAGATGTCCCCTGTCAAATGAGCTTGGGGGGCGCGATCGCCGCCTCCGATGTCCTATCTACTCTAGTACAACAGCAACTTCGACGCGAGTCGACGAGGGAAGAAAGGGCTCAACTTTTCTCGCGATAAAAGTGCAAAGCACCAACCGTAGTAGGGAGGGGGGGGGAGGAGAGCCTCTGATACGTGACCCCGGGTCTGATTTACGACTATGATGCCAGCAGTAGGAGTGGGGGAGAGAACAGGAGGGCGAGGAAACAAAATGGGAAGAAGAAAAAAAAAAGAAAAACGTACGTTGCCGTCCGATTCATGCCACAGATAGACCGACTGACCCCCCCCCGTGCGCTCCCCCTCCTCGCCAACAAAACCCGTCGCCAGCTGCCCAGGCGGGCTTTCTCCTCCCCGGGCTCGGCTACGAGGTGGTGCCGTGGTATGACCAGTTCAGCCAGTTTGCGGCTAAGAACCCCGAGGGGCTCGCCCAGGTAAATATGGAAATATGGACATGTGTCGTATAAACCGGGTTTTTCCTTCGCCCCCATTGAGTCTTATTTTTTCGTATTATAGGCTTTCGCCACGGCCGCAGGCTTTTTTTTGTTGTTTGAGTTATATTTTACATGCGGTGCTCGTTTTTTTTGTCTCGTTTTTCTTGTTTTTTTTGTTTGTTTGTTTCTGGCCATCCACCGCGCCCCCCCTCTCTGGTGTCTGTATTATATATACCACCCATGCATTGTTTTTTCCGTCGCTTTTTTTCTTACATGGTTGCTGTCTGTCTCCCCTGCCCCCCCCCCCCCCTCCCCCACCACCACCGCCTCCCTCACGCCCTTGTGTATACCGTACCATCAGTGTCCTCCCTTCCCCCCCCATGACATTTTTTTTCTTTGTGTTCGTTTTTTTTCCCCTCTTGTTTTTTTTCGTTGTCCATACCCCTCCCCCCCTTATTTTGTGCCTCTACATCCGTTGTTTCTACCGTGAACCGTTGGCTTATTGCATATACATGCAGTAATACCTTATTCTCTTCTTCGGTGTTTCTCGCTTTTTTTTAATGTCGTGATGTCCGCCCCTCCCCCTGACGATCTTCTTTTTTGCTCGCTTTCCCTTTTTATTTTGTTGTGTCCGCCCCCCCTTCCCCCCCCGCTACTCGCCCGTTGTGTCTATACCGTATATCGGTGGCTTATTGTAAATGTCCGTGGATTAATAGCTGATGCTCTTCTTCGCTGTGGCGGAGGGAGCGACGTACCCCGGTGACATGTGGAGCGGGGGTGGGGACCGCGACGCGGGAGACCTCGGGCTCTTCTTGAAGAAGCCGTGAGTTTTTTTTTTGTTTTTCATTATTTTTACTGATTTTGGTTACCAATACGAATCAAGTGGGAGTCTAGTTTTTTATGCAGGTACCAATTACGTACTGCTGTATGATACGAGCTGTAACGAGGGATGTGTATGTTTTTTTTGTTATTTAATGAGTGAGTGTAACCAATATATAGTCATTCAAGAAGCCGTGAGAGTATTTTGTTGTTGATGGACGAGTATATAGTCGTACACATTGTCAGTCAAGAAGCTGCGTGTAGCGATTTCACAGATTTGTCTGGGATGTGTTGTAAGCAAAACTCAAAAGACTTGTATTGTCTGTCTGGTTGAAATTCGTATCAAATTCTTATTTTTGTTTATCGTCATCGTTTCGAGCTCGATTCTAGTTCGATATCCAACACTACTACATAAGACTATTGGACGGAAATATAAGGGCCTTTCGCGCGTTACTACTACAGTTGTACGAAACGGTTCTTCATATTTTGCGCACCAGAGTGGTACCATACGCTGAGGAGACACTCGCCAAGGTGAAAAATCATCACAGCGCCAACTCAGCCGCTAGGCTTCGTTCATGTGCACCACTCTGAACGAAAATATTAGGGGCGCTCAGTCGTCATAATTGATGCCTAAACGCTTCTTTTATAATGAGCTCTTATTTAGTCTTATATGAATGCCTAAACCTTCGTTATATTAGGTGCGCTTAGTCTTCACAATTGATGCCTAAACGCGTCTCTATATAACGAGCGCTTAGTCTTCATATGAATGCCTAAACTTTCGTTATATTAGGTGCGCTTAGTCTTCATAATTAATGCCTAAACGCGTCTTACATAAGGAACGCTTAGTCTTCATATGAATGCCTAAACTTTCGTTATATTAGGTGCGCTTAGTCTTCATAATTGATGCCTAAACGCGTCTTACATAAGGAGCGCTTAGTCTTCATATTGATGCCTAAACTCTCCTCATTTTTCCGCGCAGAGTGGTCACCATATACTGTAATCAAGATAACACCACCCCCTGGGGCGATTCTCGGAGTCGATTTTCTCCCGATGAATAAGGGCGCACTCACTAATGGCGTGTTTGGAGAGGGTAGGAGGGGAGGGGAGTACAATTTGTCATGGGTTTCAGGGCGGCGGGTTCGGATGGCGTTCGTCACCTGGACGGTGGGGTTTCCGATGGCGTTGCGGCATTTTTTTAGTCGCATCGAAATACCGACGTTCTTGTGAGGCACACTATTATTATTAATAGTGGTTTGGATGCAGACACGTGAGTGATGGATAGCAGCAGAGAATGTTGAGGTTTTGGTGCCTGCAGAAGGGGACGTCTGCTACGATAGAGGTATATAGCCCTTTTGGCTAATTTTGTTTCTGAACGACCTATCAAAGGCTCCTTAACTCCTTTTAACCCATTCAGAACTGAACAAATGCCGGACCCTAATATTCCAAGCAGTTTGTCGCCAAATTCGTGGGACGAACCGGTCCCACATTTTTTGTGGACAAACTACTTGGAATTAGTGTGGGATAAGTTTTGTAGTTCTGGAAGGGTTAACTCAAAATCGTCGGAACGTCATTCTTAATTTGCAATAGGATTTTTTGCATACCTACTGTTGGTCCATGAGATTTTTCGTCTGGTTGCGCTTTCATTTTTCTCAAAATCACTTTTTGGGTGAGGTATACTAATAGTAGTATAAAAGCTCCTCAAGTCAGTAACCTCCCCGAAGATAGTAAGAGTGCACCCCCTGACGAGATGTTACCGTAGACGTGTCTCTCGGTGCTTGCACTCCTCCTCCTCCTCCTCCTCCTCCTAAGTCGAGAAAGCAGCTTGGGAATCGGAGGGGGTGTTATCTTGGTGATATGGTTATCACCCAGGGTGATACGGTTATCACTCAGGGTGATAAGGCTATCACCCGTGTGATTACGGTGTACGTTGAGGACGGAGGACGACGTTGTGGTAATTTTCAGCTTTATTACCACAGTTGCTCTATCCGTAGTGCCCGATGTTAATGAAGAAGCACCAACATTAGCGGGCTTGAAGTGTGTTCGTGTTTGCGTCCCCTTTACGTAATTCGACGCAACAATAACACAAGTTTTATTGCCCATGCATGAAAATAGGAGCATCATCCAAAAAAACGCGCGCGTGCCTGAGTGGGTGACATCAGCCCTTCCATTTTAAGTGCGCGTTTCACACTCAAAAGTTGAACAAAAATAATGCCCATAAAGCAAGACAGCGGATCGCAAAAAAACGAAGGTTCTTTCTTGTGACTCAGCTACATATTACTAATATTTTTCCTTTCTTTCCATCCCATTCCATGCATTCCTCTATTTCGGCGTCGACGGCGAAAACAGGTCGCCGAAGGACTTCGACAAGCTCAGGCTGCAGGAGCTCAAGAACGGCCGCCTGGCGATGCTCTCCGTCGCAGCTTGCGCCTCCGAACACTGGATCCCCGGTGCCGTGCCTATGCTCATGGGCCAGGGCTACTAACTTTTTTTTTTAACATTTATCCCCGTCCGGATTATTAGGTTTCGCGCGTACGCACCGCACCACCTCTGTCTGCCTCAGTTGTTGAATTTTTGGTGTAAGCCCGGTGGAATGGAGTAGGGTTCAGACACGGAAGATTGGTGATGGATGCCCTACGCGGCGTAAGGTGTTTAGGGTCGTTCGGGGGTGAACCGGGGGAAGCGCGCGGTGGAAGAGGGTGTCTTCCGCGGGCGGTGTGCATGCATGCATGCCCTCGGGTCGCTTGCTCTGCGCGAGCGCTGACAGTAAAACTGTTGAATGTTACACAATACGCGCTGTCCTACACCAGAGAGAGTAGAGGGGGGTGGACTGGGCGGAGCGGAGCGCATCACGCGACTGAACACGCCGCGTATGGCGCTTCTGATGACCCAAACACACAAAAACCGAGGGGTTTGCAATTGAATTTTAGGCGTTTGGAGCTCCGCGGCGCAAACAGCACATACTTATTAGGGCATGCAACGGGTGCTACCTCGTCTGCCCCCCCCCCCCCCCCCCCGCCTGGTGTTTGGAAGGCAACGGCGGCGATCAAAACGTCATTTTACCGCAAAATTAAAATGAAATCGGTATCCGGCCGATTTTTTTTCTTCGGACTGATTCGATGTGGAAATCGTTGTCTTGACTGATTCGAGAGGATACATGAGAAGTGGCGCTGTTGTTATACGATAAATAGCCGGCGGGTCGGTTTGTGTCTCACTTCGCAACGTATAGTTTTGCGCTCGAAGGAGGAGGGGCGAGGAAGGACTTCCTTGTGTTGCTGTGGCGTTTTTGTTGTGGACAGTTTCGTCAACTAGAATATTCTAGAATGTATTTCCTTATGATGACCCTTTAGACGGAGCTGCTCCGGCTTTCCTCATGACGCATTGTTACGCTCGGGGGAAAAGGTGTAAGTTTGCAGGAGGGCCTGCCGGCGTCGCATTGAGTTGATCCCGTACGTACGTACGTCGTTTTTCGCTGGTTTTGGCCCCCTTCCTTTTCAACGCCAGCGTTAATTGGTGGGTTTAATTGGGTGCTGAATATGCTAAGTTCTTCACCCGAACAACGACCGGCCGGGCTCAACTTAAGACGCTTCATTGCAATCATTCTCACCCTTTATCTTCTTCGACAAGGTTCCTTATTTGTTTATTTATTTATTCCATAGTTTCATGGCGTTGTCGGTTGTTTTTAAAGTATTTTTTGCCGCTCACTATCGAAATTTGCTCAAAATCTTACACTCGTCGTTTAGGTGGAAACTTACGGTTTTGGTTTCACTTGTTTTTGTTGGGGTTGGTACCATCATGGTAGTTCACAGCCGAAGTCTAGCCTTAACTAACCCTAACACCGACCGCCACCACCTCCGATCGCCACACACACGTACTAAAGTGCGAGGTTTTCCTCGCCGAATCGGCGTCTTTGGCGACGAGTTAAACGTGTTGTTACTCATTTAGCTTGATGTTCTTTCGTCGCTTTCTGCTGCAGCTTGCAATTTTTTCACTCGTATTCAAAATGTGCTCGTACCTGATTTCGGTTGCCAATTGAACAGGTGTACCTGTATGTGTGCGCCCCTCTACTTTTTTCATGTAAAAAAACAAGTCAAAGAAAACTGGACGCCCCCGTCCAACCTTAATTGAGTACGAAAAGCTAGGAAACAGCAAGGCACCAACAGCGTACATCACAACGCTACATAACCGTGCATAGTCGATCTCGATATCAAGTTGCTGCTGCTGTGTTTTTCACTATCAAAAGCGTGCCTTCTTTTTAGGTTCCAAGCGAGACCACCGGGTGTACCACGTACGCGCGTATTTACGTGCCTGTACAGTAGTAGTATTTGACCGCTTCCCCACTTTGAAGTCTGAAAAGTACCAGAAACAAAATATGCCTCAACCCAACCTTAAATATGAAAATATAGGGAACAGCACGGCAACGCCTATCGTTGGCGCTGCATAACAGTGAATAGTCTTTTTTTTTTTTCTTTTTTTTTATCCTCCGGCGGATGGGTCAAAATAAAGCTATTGTCCACTCGGCCGTCTGTTTTGCCGCTTTCCGTATGTACTATCAATAGTACATCCGTCGTATACTGTACCGGGAACGAGCAAATAGCTCGTACAATACTACTCTGGTACGCATAAAAACTACCACGCTCGCAGTAGAGCTCTGTCCGTATATTAGTGTATCAGTGCTGTTGTGCGTTAGCTTACACAGGCGTCCCCTATTGATAGTCGTAAAAAAGAGGACAAATGCCAAATCTAAGGTTGGGGTGTAAAAAAGTGTCTGTCACAGCAGTCGTTAGATAATAAATAATAAGTGTGTCGTTGCAGTCAAGATCGGGGTTTGGTGGCACGTTTTGCTCAGCACTAATACGTACGACGTACCGACAGGGTAGAAGTACCTGATGGGGGTTTAGACACCCGACCCCGGCGTTCTACCGTAGACGTAAACATATGATATCACGGTACCTGGTATACCTGGTATGGACGAGGCTTATGTATCATAAAGCCTGAAGCGGTCTGCCTCCGTACGGTGTCTCCTAATAAAATGGTACCAGCACGAAGTGTCAACATAGCTCGGAAGCTGAACCAGGCTGCGGGCAGAAGTAACAGGGCGACTTTTGTTGTACCTGAGGATGAGAAGCATGGGAATCCCCACCCCCGCCGCCGAAGTGAAGCTTATCAACAACCTCCGCATCGAGATCGTCGTCCTCGTCGTCCTGCTGACCATCTTCAGAACCGTCGTTGTTGCCCAAAGCTTGCCCTCTGTGCGTCAGCACTTCGTTCGGGCCACCATCATCACCCAAATTGAAAACACTTCCGCCACGGCTTCGCTGGTTGCGGTCTTTCTGCATTCGGGCCCACATTTTTTCCTCCAACAGCAGCGTGGCATCGTCCTCACCAAACCTGACAGATCATACCGAAAACAAACCACAAACCACAAACAACGAACAGCGTGGGACGCGTGACGCGGGGGATCTCTTGTCCCTTATGTGGACGATATCCCGTTCAGTATCACACTAAAACGTGGTTCAGTGGTGGCGCAAGCACCTACTCGACACTATGTACGATATCACCTACACTATACGAGAATATGCACAATGCAAGGTGCACGGACCTGTTGTGCGTTGACCGGAAATACACAGGACCCGCCAACACAGCAGTGGACACAGCAGCGTTGGGCCCACACTAGAGATGGCTCCCGGATTCGAAAATTGGAACCGGTACCAGTACCGCCTTCGGTGCGATTTGACCAGTACCGTCCCGGGTTCCCGCGGTACTGGGTATTCCAGGTACCCGGGTACCCGGGTTCCCGGGTACCCGTGTACCCGGGATTACATGCGCATTNTGAAAAGAAAAACACCCCAGCGGGGGGACACTCCTTTCCACAAACTCGGGCGAGGGGGGGGGGGGGCGTACTAATTTGTTGCTTGCCTTAGTCATTTGATCATTGACCACGCATCCCTTTCGAGACGGGGCACCGTTCCTACTCCTGATAAGAGACACGTCCAACACTTGGGGCGCTCATTACGTTGTTTCCATATATTACAAAGAAACTTTTTGCTAATCTTATTCCCTTCCTGGTTCGCCGCCTGTGGCCATCATCTATCTCCTAAATAGCGATCGCTTTCTCTCTACTATTTAGTGTACCAAACTGCTCCATGTCACACTCGTCTATTTTTCTTATCTCCTCCTCTAACACATCCCTTTCCTCCTTGTACCTTTCACATTCTCCCACTATGTGAACTCTACTCTATGGCTTTGCCACATGGGCACATTTGTGCATCTACTTCCTCCTCCTCCCGGCTACTGGTATACCTCCTTCTTCTTTCTGGCAGGTCCAGGTCCCCTACACGAAATCGCAATTTCAGCTTTTTCGCGAAGTCCATCGGGCCGTGCAGATACCTTTTAATTCCTATTCCTTCTCTCAACCCCCCGCATATCTCTAAGTGTTCTTCCCCTTCCACCTTCCTTCTTAACGCTAGCCTTTCCCTTCTTTCTATCCTTTCTTTTACTTCTGTCTTGTATCCGCTAAAATTCTCTATGGCCAGCATCTCTTTTTGGTTTCCTATATCCTTCCATACTTTCTCGACTACGCTATCCCACCTTGTTCCAGCTCGCCCTTTGGTTACTTTCTCCCATACAGCTTTATCAGCTATGGCTGGCAACCAGGGGGGCAGGGGGGGGGGTGAGAATGTATCGACCGAAACGAGAAAACCCGAACCCGAACTAGAGACACAGCTCTAGGGAGAGAGGGCGACGCAAAATTGGATAACCGAAAAATAGGATACAGAACGCCACACAGTCCTGTGCCACAGTATGATGAATATTTAGCCAGATCTCCCACCGCCCCCGGCTCGGAGCTGTGGGGGGGGGGTCGACAGGACGAAACGCGAAAGAACACGAAACCCCTACAGTCGTCTTGTGTCATGAATGAGTGGGCCGGCTATTACACAGGTCGCCCCCGGCTCCGAATGGGAGGGGGATCGGCAGGACGGAACACAAACCAACGGACACGAAAACCCGACTGTCTTGTGCCACAAATGGGTGGCCCAATTACCCAGACCAGCCCCGGCGCTGAGCGGGGGGGGTGTTAGGTAAAACGGGCCAAGAACGCGCCACCCCAAACTCTACGTACCCAAAAGCTGAAAAAGCGTTAAAGGATGACCTATAATAAACCCCCCGACCCCCAAAACCGAGAAGAACGGAAAGTTATCGAAGGCGGTGGCGATGGTGCGAAAATCAACTACAGTATCCACCGCTAGCTGCTCCTCGAGATCCATCTACTACGCTACGCTGGACCCTCTCCTCAAACGCGCTACGAGTAGCAACTACTGCTGTAAGTGTATTTCAAGACACTCTAGGGACGTGGTACAGATCCCGCTGAGCAGCAGCGCCGAGGGCACCCAAGACGGCCGTTGTGGAAGACGGGACGCCATGCAGGGGGGATCTTAAAAGAGGAGTTTCCACAGGCTCGGCGCGGTCGCGGTCGGGCGGAATGAGTGCCCTTGGGACAGGCGAGGCGGCTGGAGAAGGGGCCGTAACGACGGCCGGAGGTGGTCGCGGCCGTGGGAATCGCGGTGGGGTGTAAGCACACCGGGCGGCTCGTCGAGGGGCCCCGCCGGGCCGGAAATAATATTCAACAGAACACGGCACAGTGCCTGTGGCAGCGGCTGTTCGTCGGCGCGTCCGAGTGGAGATGCGACCCGAAGGCGGGAAGACACTCGGAGGCGCCGAGTCACCAGGCGGCAAAGGGGCGGACGAGGCCGGATCAGTGATCGCTGCGGGTTCGGCCCCCTGTGAATTGCTCGTTCGGGGAAGGAGCATGCTGGGCGACAGACGTCGTGGCAGTGGGCGCTTCTGCAGAGCCCATGCAGCCCTCAGAGGGCACGGCAAGAACGGAAGCGATAGTGGTGTCGGCGGTGAACAATTGCCCCTCGGCCGGGACGGCGATCGACGGTGGTGACGGAGGTAGATACACGAGTGACGATTCTACCCGATGGAGAAGGTGTGTCATCAATTACTATACGCGGCCCGCGTTCGCGAAGATCGCGGAAATCAGAAGAGGCGAAAGAGAGCCCGCCCAAAACATTGGGGTGGGGCACCAGCCCACCCAAGCCGACACCGGGGGTCGATAAAGAACGCGTGCGAAGCCCGCAGGCCCTGGAGGGGAATATACCGCCATCATCTAGTGATGGTCGTCTACAGTAGGCAAGGACATTTGTTTTCACCGCTGATGGCTGGTGCCTTATCGTTCGCAAGGTTCTGAAAAGACAACCATATGACGTCCAAAGTACCGATTGGCCTCGGTTCCGTAGCTAATATTCCCCTGTACAGCGTAGGGATTACGCTAGGGTTCTGCTCGTTAACCGCCATCCGAACCACCTTCAAGACTACCTCAACTCCTGGGGCTAATCCGAGTTCAGTGCCTGTCGCTGCCGACACTACCACGCGAACATCCCGACTGGAATCGCAAAAGGGGGTCCCGTTAGAAAAGCCATAGATATGCAACTTCATGTAGCCTCCTCCTTGTCCACGAGGTCAAAGTGCCTGTTCAGCTGCCGTAGTACGAGAGTTAGTGCGTCAGTTTCCGTACCTTTGTCCTTGAGGGCTCGCGACACCTGCCTAAAATAATTGTCCATCAAGATAGTGAGGGGGGCGGTCGTAAGCTTGTCAGGCGTGATGACACGCACGAAGGGTTTCTTGAGGGTGTACTCCGTGCCGGGGATCCACGTAGCGGATCGCAAGCCTTCTGGGTTGGGCTCGTTGCACACTATGATATTGTCGGAGAGGGGTAACTTAACCGAGAGAGTGGGCTGATGCGCGTCTTCCGACGGGTTTATCGAGGAGGGAAAAGTGAGGGGTTATATGCAAGCAATGTCCTTGAGGTCGAAGGTAACGTACGCTCGTCGCACGGCGGAGGTATGCCTGGCCTCGGCAGCTGGGGTGGTAGCATCTATCGCGGGTGTTCGAGCATGGGAAACGTTAGATGACACGGGCTTGTCGGGGTCATCGGGCATGGTCAGTCGGCTAAGAAGCTCGACAGAGGATGCTAAATCCACAAAAGAAGGTGCCACTTGCCTCTTTACCGCTCACGATAGTGGTCTCGTGTCCGACAACGCCCTTGCCGTGATCCTCCAAGGCGCTGGAGCTGCCAGCTCCGTAGGCACCTTCCTGTGAGTGGCCCCGGTGCCTTCCATGGCCGCCACTCGAGAAGTGGTCGTGTCTCCCCTTTCTGCGGCTCCGGCGGTTGCCACCGCCTCCCGAGCCACCTCCTCATGTACGGTGATGGAAGCCTCTACCACTGCCGCTGTCACCGTCACCTAAGCCACCTCCTTTCCCCCCGGAGTGTTGATGGAAGCCTCCGTGGCCGTTGCTATCGCCACTTG
Organism: Saccharina japonica; assembly: GCA_008828725.1. Lineage (NCBI taxonomy): Eukaryota > Phaeophyceae > Laminariales > Laminariaceae > Saccharina > Saccharina japonica. Next base: position 331,626 of record MEHQ01003247.1, read on the forward strand.
TGGCACTTCTCCAATGATCGCGGCCTCCTACCCTGTGGTCCCGGCTGTCGGTGCGCGACGAGAGGCACGCTTGGTTGTTTTTGTCTTCCTGGGGAGTACGCCAAACAACGCCGGGGGAGTCGTCATGCGCGCGCTGAAGGGAATCCCCAGGCGCATGATGATTTATGTAGGCCGTTGAGTCGGCCAAGAACCGTCCGCCATCAGCTTCCACTCCCTTCGGACGGGCAGGAGGTACTCGTTCATCAGCCCTAGCAGGAGAACGCTCTGGACACCCCGACTGATGCTGCATCGTCGGTGAAAGCTGTTCGGGGTGCATTCACCATGCAGGCGACGCTGCCTGGCAGCAAGGCGGTGCCGCTTTATCTACGTTGGCGCGTCGTGGTGGACACCGCGCTGGGGGGGGCTACGTGGACGTAGGGAGCGGGTCCAAACGGACAACCAGAGCGGTGGATGTGGCCGGCGCGGGGTGTAGATCAGCCAGTGCAGGGGCCGTGGTGGCGGAGATGGAAGCAGGCGGCGCTGAGCTTGCCGCGGCACCTGCCTTTCCGCGGTGCCCCTTGGTATGATTTGCTCGGAATTTTTGCAGTGCCTCCAGAGCGCGTCACGAGTTTGGCCGCCTGAGATACGCGCTTGGCGGACGCGACGGCGCCTGTTGCCTCAGCAAGTTTAGCCTTGCGGCGGAGAATCGTCTCCATCGCAGCAACATGGACGGCTTCAGCCCGCGCCAAAGCCTGCTTGGCCACTGAACTATTGGCGTGACGGCGGGCCGAGGCCTGTGCGCTGATCTCGGCAGTGTGGGTCAACATGATCGCCGAGTTGGCCGCGATGGCGGCCTTGAACAGTCCGGGAAGGCATTGGGTGCCTCGTGGTGTGTGAGACCGGCAAACATGGTCGTGCCAGACGAAGCCTACAAGGGAGGGAGTGGCTGCTGTCCGGGCTGTCGCTGCTTATGTTGCATCTGCTGCTGGCGCTGGCGCTGTTGCCACAGCAGCGCTTCCTCCCTTTGCAACTGCTGAGCAGTGCCGGGCGGAGACAGGATGTCCCGCTGTTGGACGCCTGCAGCCAGTAAGATCAGCTCTACCTTGAGCATGGCGTCCGTCGAGTTGGGGGGGTTCACAGTCGACGAGCCCCGGCGGAGTGGAGGGGATGTCGAAGTGGAGAGCCCCCGACGGAGATCAGTGTTCCGAGCCAGGGCTCAACCGGCGGCTACGGGGCGTCGAGCCGTACTCTCGCGTCTCCTTGATGGGCGACGTGCCTGAGCTGGCGGAGCAGGCGCCTGACAGGGTCATACGAGCGGGAGGGGAAAGCGTAGGGGCAGAGTACAAAAGCGTCTGGTAAAAATACGAGCGAAGACAATTGACAGGCGAGGCGTCGACACTACTGAGAGGCAAGACCACCACTGGGTCATAGATAGGAGTAGACACCATAGCAGAAGGTTGTACAACCGCAATCAAGACAGCCGAAGCTGGTACAGCAGCAGTAACGGCGTGTCGTGCTACGCGATGAGCACTACGAGCAGTGGACTGGTGGATGTGAGAGACATTCGGCGTGGGGGAAGGAGAGCCGCCTGGTGGGTATACACCCGCAGCATTTGTACCAACCGCGAGTGCATTCTGCTTCGACAGCGGCGCCTGTACTGAACGCCCTATGAGGAGCACCGCCCACACCAGCAGCAGTAGTAGCACCAGCGTCCATGCTGAATGTGAACGTGTCACCATCTTGACGGGGTGAGGAGAAAACCCCCGAAAGGGATTCTCGCTCGCTGTCACCACAGCCTGAATCCGAGGAGGTAGACGCGAAGCAGGCCTAACACTTAAGGAGCTGCCACGAGCAGCGGGCGAAACCAAGGCCGGTGAGTCCTCGTGGGTTGCAGATGAAGATCGAGCGGTGCGATGTCCCCGGCCAGGAGCGGCCGCTGTAGTGAAGAGGGGCTGCGGCGGAGGGCCTCTTGAAGAACTCGAAGACCTAGGAAACAAGTTCGCCAACGGCCGGCCAGGGCACCTTACTTGGTCCCCAGAGCCGGACAGAAGCTTTCGCGAGCTGGGTAGAAGTAAAACGTAACCCAGGTTGGGCTAAACGCAAGCCAGGTAGAGGTGAACGCAAACCATGTAGAGAAGAGCGCCAGCTGCCCGAGACAAGCTCGGCAGTGCGGGGTGGCTTGCCTGGCAGAGCTCGTTCTGACGTGCCTCAAGGTGCGAAGGTTGGCGTGGAGTGGGGCAGGTTCGAAGGACAGAGGTTGTCCGTTGGCGCTGCGCCAGGCCTTTTCAGCAGGGTGCCTCGCTCCAGGGGGTGGTCTGATGCACGAAGTTCTCGACACACATCGCCGAGCCGTGAACGGAGAGCGGCAGGGGGAGACCCTGGGTTCCGTGTCTTGGTAGCTCCAAGACGAAAAATACCCTTCCCGCCCTTGAACCTCCATCGTGCGTGTGATGCGCAATCGAGCAGTTGGGAAAACAAAAACTGCACCCAAAATAAAATCGACACAAGGAGATAGAAAAAACACCGAAGGTGCAACAATGCCGAAAGTCAATTCTGAAGTTAGTTGTGTGGCGTGGGACACGGAGTACCTCTTGCCAGATTTTTCTATAGAACAGGTTCTCGTTGCTCACGTGTATTGTTTTCTCATATATATACGAAGAGCAGCTTTACTCCGTTCAGGGGGCAGTGGAAGACTAAATATGGCATTCGTCCCGCCCGTCCCCTGTTGTCGCATCTTAGATACGCTTCCCAAGAAGTACAGAAACCTTCCCAATACCTGAACTCCGGTAGTTACCGGGGCTCTAAGGGTATTTGAAGGCAATACCTTAACATGAACCAGCTCCATTCAGAAATACAACATCGTGACTACCAGGTAAAACAGCAACATACTTCCGAGCAGCTTTGCACAAGGCCGTGTCTTTGGCGGTCAAGGATGGCATCTCAAAGGAAATGTCTCCAAGCGCATTTTCGTGGCATTGCTGAGGAAATCGGGCATTTCCCCTATGGCAAACGCGGCCGTCCGTGCCACGCTCAAGGCGGAGATGGCTACTACGGTGCAGGCCTCCCTGGCGACAGCTAAGACCAGAGGGGCGAATGTCCTCACGGACTCCTTGAAGCTCCAGCGCTGGTGGGGGCGACCAAGGTGTGGATGTGCGTCCCCCTGACGACACGTGGAGCGTCGCAAACAACCGGGTTGATCGTGCTCGTTTATTACGGTAAGCACATCAGAAACTCTTACTGTACGTCCACTACGAGTCCTACAGGTGTTAGTTTATCACGGTAAATGCGACAAACCTTGCACGGTTACCCAGCACCGAACACCACCCCCGAAAAAATGGAGTGGCAGATTAGACCCGTAGACCAATAGAAGGCTTAATTCCAGATCGGGGCCGTTGAATCGGCGTTAAAAATGCTTTTCCGATTAAAAAAACATGGTTTTACGGCCAGACTACTGTAGCGTGGGAGCTACTAAATAGTATGATGGGAGCTCCTCACCATCCACCAACAGTTCCGAAAGTGCAGCCCCCCTCCCATAGGACCTGAGCCACGCCGAGCCCACCCCAACGCACAACATCCTGCTGTCCTCCTTCCCGTGCATGCATGGTCCCCGGGCCTAGGGCGGGCTTTCGATGACAGATAGATAGGTAGGTCTCGCACGCGTGACCACGTCGTCGTCAGGGTATCACCGCAATTTTGTCGGCCAAGATGCAGTAGGTAAAACACGGACGGTTCGATTGCGGCTCGACTTGCTTCTTCCCCACCCGGAGTTCCCAGCAACACATCACTACTATTATGTACCACCAGCACCAGCCACAGCAACAGCACCACCACCACCACCACCACCAGCTCCTGGAGCGGTGGCGGATGGCACCAATGGACTGGGCCACCTCCGCCTCCGTCGTGTCGACGCTGCTGAGCACGTCGCGGTTGGACCCGTCGCTCACAACAAGCAAAAGCAAAACACGCCCTCCGCGGTGCGCGCGCTAGCGTGCGAGTTCGAGTCATGGCTAGGCATTTCGTGCTGCTCCCTGCCCCGAAGCTCGAAGGAGAAGAGATGCCGTCGCCAGCATCACCGCTTGCGGCCTCCCAAATAGAACAGCCACGGGGTGTGTATCAACGTTACCAAACCCAACCATGATGAGTCTCTCGGGAATTTGGAGATCGCGACCAGAGGCAAGGGGTCGGCAGCGAGAAGCATATTACTGTAGATACATGGTAAGACAGATGGGATTGGCATGTCGACGACGAAGAAGGAGGGTCTTGATGGCGGCATTGCAACTTGAGGGGCCCCAAGAAAAAGCTGACGTGATCCCGCGCCCCCCGCCGCCACCGCCCGGCCCCTGTTGATGTTTTTTTCAAGAGCGGCGGCGCGGCCGACGGAAGGGGTCCAAGGCCGCCAACAAAGTTTCGAGTGACCCGACGATTGGTGGTCGCGACAGATCGAACGGAACGGTGGCGGTCGCCCAAGCGACGCGCGAGTGAGCGACTGCAGATTTGTAAGTAATACTACTGCTGTAGTCTACTGTATTGTTCATGCATACTACTGTACAACAGTAGGACTACTGCTGCTACTACATACTACTGTAGAGCAGGGCAATCGTTGCCCTGCTGTTCCCTAGGTGTTGCCAATTCTGATAAGGTTGGACGGAGGTAATTATTTGTGCCCGTGCATCCGTCTCCCGCGGTTCAGTATCGCGGGCGTCCGTCCTTGCAGGCCTTTCCCAGCGAGCAGCAAGTCGCAGGTTCGTTTTGTAGTGTGTTGAGCGAGGTACGGCGTCTTCACCAATCTGTGACATCTAGCCGAGCTAGCCCAAAAACAACGCTGGCGGCGTATGCACGTAAGGTTTTTTTTTGGGGGGGGCGTGGGTTGGAGCCTCTTTGGACCCGGGGTCAGACAGACAGATAGACAGACAGGTTTGGAGTTTCCGATACAGAGAACCCTAGGTAAACCTAGAGAATACATACTACAGTACAACAGTACTGCTGCTGCTACCACAAATTGTTGTGCTCATGGCTTCGAATTAGTACTGTAGTGAGAGACCAACTCGTCGATTTCTTCAGTGCGACTGGATGCGAAGACGCAACGAGGTGGGTTTTCTTTGATGTCAAGCATCGACACTACTAAGGAAGTGGCAGTGGCAGATCAAAAAGGAAGGGGTGTAACGAGTAACGAGGCAGTACCATCTAGGGGGCGGGGGCCTGTGGCCTTAGCAAAATACAAAGAAAACTGCTTTCAATGTAGATAGCAAGTGGTGGATGGATAACGCCATTCTCGTTCCCGCCACCATGGCGTCGCATTCAATACATCATATCGTGCTCGGTCGGTTACTTACTCCCAAAAGGCGAAAATTCAAACATCGACGACAGGTTTAGCCGGCGTCATCAATAAAGCAGTCGAACAACCAGTGGCCCCTCGGAGCACACACAACCCACGGACAGGGTACGAACACGTATGTATGCCCAGACACGCCCAAGGGGTAGGAACGAAACTCTCCGAAAACAACCAGCAGGCACGTAAGAGTTTTCTGCAAAGACAACGTTGTTGCTGTAGTCTATCCCCCCCCCCCCCCCCCCCCCCCCACCTCTCCCGCTTCTCCGTATCCCCAGCCCCTTTACCCTCTCGCCTCCACACCTTTAACCAATGTAATGATGGCCAATCTCTTGTCGAACTCCCAACAGGCCCCTAGCCTTCTCTGTTCCTCTCGCGCATGAATTTTTCATGTCTACTTGTAAGCCCGCCACAGCAAAAATAGTGACCGTGCAAATACACCATTCTCCTCCGATAACGGGGTTGCAACACTCACTTACGCATCATATATACGTACGCGAAGATGTCATAAAAGAGTCAAAAGATTGGAACAAGAAAAAAACGAACAACCTCGCCCGCGGCAAGCCAGACCCCCCCCCCCCACCCCCTCCAAAACGCCTCCAAAAGGAGCCATCGTCGACGGAACTCACTCCTACGGCTTGAGTTTGAAGGACTATCTACCCAGGCCTCAGCAGGGCCGATCTCCCCGATCCTCCTACCATAACCCACCAAATCGCACCACGACCACGATGGAGTAGATAACCGTCGCCTCCCGTACGACCAAACACATCATCCCCCCTCCCCTCCCCTCCCCTACCCTCCGACCGCACATAGTATTCCCCTCCTCTCTTGACGCAAGACTCTCGGAACATGACTCACCACGGGCGCAAAAGCACACGCCTGCCTGTCTCCATTCTACCACAAAATGCACGTGTAGGAAGTAGAAATCCCTTTTTGATTCTTCGATGTTTCGGCCTCCCCTCCCCCCGCCCCTCGCCCCCTCCCCACCCCCCCCTTCCTGCACAGGTGGGCCCTAGGCCTGTGGTCCCCTACATCAGTTACTCATGGATGATCCTTCAAACAAGAAAATATAGTGTTTGCTGGCTAGTGCGGATATTACCCTACCGCAAAACGCCTGCAAACTTTGCCCCTTCCCCCCGCCCCCCCTCCACCCACCCTCCCACACCCCCCGGCGTTCAGTACGGACACTGTCGGGTCATCGACGCTATGCACGAAAACGCGGCGCCGTTGCACACAAAAATGGCTGGGCACGTGATCCTTGAGTCATGCAAAAAAACAGGTTGTACGGTCCGGGTTCGTTTTAAGGGGTTGACGTAGGTGGGCTCTGCTGCAAACTAGGTGCTACGTCGAGGCCCTCTTCTCCCCCCCACACGGTCGGCAGACTCGTCATGATTAGCATCACGGCCGCCATCGCTACTTCGGTAGTACGCATGACCATTATCAACATCATCAGCATCATCGTCCTCATTGTCAAGATCGCTACTAGCACGCATCACCGTCACCATATCAGCACCCACCAATGTAATACCACCATCGTGACCACCAACCGTACGTACCACCGTCATGATCAGCACCACCGACGCATCCATCGTCGCAATATCACCGCCAACGTCTGCATGAATACGCCCATGACTTATCGCCAGCCATCGTGGATGAATCATCTCAACCATGAACACCGCGATCATCGCAACCGTTATCCATGATCATGTCCCCACCCCAGCCTACTCTCCTACGCGCTGGTGATCACTTCTACCCTGACTTAATCCCTAAAGCACACCCAATACCCAATAGAACCCCCCCTCCCCCCCCCCCCCCCCCCCTCCCTCCCCTCTCCGACATTCCGCCCTACACTCTCGAAACCCTCCCACACAGAAAAATCCCTTTTTCAACAAAGCCCCGACCCAGCGGAAACTCCAGCGAAATCGTCATCTCCTCACATTTTTCTCGTCTCCTCTCTTCCCTTCTTTACATCTCATTTTTATTTTTTTCTTAATATTTTACTCGTTTTATCCCCGACTCCTTAATATTACGTTTGACGCCCACCCCTTTTGCAAAAGCGGGTATGCTCCAAAAAAAGACCCCCCACCCCGTTTTGCACGCGCGCCCGGCACAGCTCAGTTCAGAGAAGACAGAAGAGAAGAAAAACGGAGTAAGACTATATTAAGAACTTGAGAAAAATAAGAAAGATAAAAGAAGGAAAGATTCAGGAAAAAAAGAAAGAAAGAAAAAACTAGCTGTAGATGAGGCGGAGGATGTCGTTGTGCACGTAGTACGCGCCCGGGCCGGTACTTACGAGCTGAAACACCTGTAGGTAGTGGAGGGGGTTCCCGTTGTCGATCTGCCATCGGGTCAAGCAAGACAAAAATCGCAGCGGGCCGAAAACGAAGCACCGGATCGGACCGGATATCGGATACAGGGCAAATGGGGGAGGGGGAGAAGTTGAGACTTGGCACGCATGGACAGCAGGGAAGCAACTTGGCTTCATCGAGCAGGGGGGGACACTTGAGTTATCGAGGGAAGCAACCTGATTCCCGCAATACAGCAGGACACCAATTGGAAGCATCCCAGCACAACGCAGTGGCCGTTGCTGGAATCAACCCTTTGTGTCTGTCGTCAGTTTTCCCCAGGGAGAGGAGCAGTGCATGTTCACGTAGGGGGCGGACGTGTGAGAGCCCTTATCCCCTGGAGAAAGCCAGATGAGAAAATTCAAGAGCATCCGACACCAACACCATCGTGCGAACAATCCATACACAAAGACAAAGCGGGTCGCCTGCGCGAAAGGACCAACCAATCAAAGTGGCCCGCCCGCCAACGATCAACTACAGTAAATCGAAGTGGCTTGTTCGCCAACGACCAACGAAGCAAAGTGCCCCGCCAGCACAACGACCAACCAATCAAAGTGGCCCACCCGCCAACGACCAACCAATCAAAGTGGCCCACCCGCCGACGAAGAACGAATCAAAGGTGGCCTACCCGCCAACGATCAATCAATCAAAGTGGTCCGCCCGGCAACGAACAACCAGTCGAAGCGGCCCGCCCACCAACGACCAACCAATCAAAGTGACCCTCGAACAACCAACCAACCAAAAGCCAATGAAAGAGCCCCGCCAGCCAGCCAACAACAACCAATCAAAAGGAGCCCCAACCGAAACAAGACCAAACAGGCGCCAACTACGAAGCAACAACCAATCAGAATGGCGGCACCCCTAACCTAGCCGGCCGCAGCGATGCTGTCATCACAGAAAATAGACTACCCGTACCATAGCGTCCTTTAGTAAAAAAAAAGTTACCTTGAGGTTGCCGGTGACGACGGCGATGAGAGCAGTATTTGTCGTTCCCATCTGGACGTCCAGCGTGTCGGGCTGAAACTGCAAGTTACCGCCGAGGGCCTGACAGGGAAACAAAAACAGAGAGTAGGTGCGTGTTGTGTACAGCAGTAGGCGAGTGTTGCGTACAACAGTAGGTAGCATTTGTGTACATCAGTAGGCTACTGTTGTGCATAGGAGTAGGCGGGTGTTGTGTACAGCAGTAGGCGGGCGTTGTGTACAGCAGTAGGCGACTGCTGTGTAGCAGTAGGCGGGTGTTGTGTTCAGCAGTAGGCGGGTGTTGTGTACAGCAGTAGGCGGGTGTTGTGTGCAGCAGTAGGCAGCTATTGTGTATGATACAGCAGTAGGCGGGTGTTGTGTACAGCAGTAGGCGGGTGTTTGTATACATCAGTAGGCGACTGTTGTGTATAGCAGAGGGCGGGTGTTGTGTACAGCAGAGGGCGGGTGTTGTGTACAGCAGTAGGCGGGTGTTGTGTACATCAATAGGCGACTGTTGTGTATAGCAGTAGGCGGGTGTTGTGTACAGCAGTAGGCAGCTATTGTGTACATCAGTAGGCGACTGTTGTGTATAGCAGTAGGCGGGTGTTGTGCGCAGCAGTAGGCGGGTGTTTGTGTACAGCAGTAGGCGGGTTTGTGCACAGCGCTAGGCGAGTACAAGACAAAAACGGGGCATGTACAGCAGTAGGCGGGTATTGCGTGCAGTAGGCGGGAATAGGCTAACAAAAAGGGACACGTGCAGTAGGTGGGTATTGTGTATAGCAGCAGGTGGGTGTTGTTTCCGGCAGTACGCGGGTGTTGCGTACCGTAGGCGGCCACCGCGTACGGCAGGTCGGTTTAGGACAAAAAAAGGACACGTCCACTAGGTGAGTGTTTTGTACAGCAATATGCAGGTTAATATACAGCAGTATGCGGGTGTTGCCGACAGTAAGCGGGTGTAGTTTGCGGTAGGTGCGTCATGTGCACAGCAGGAGGTGTTGTGTGTAGCAGGCGGATGTTGCTGACAGTATGCGGATATTGTGTGCAGCTGGCGGTTGTTGTGTACAGTCCCCGGGTGTTGTGTACAGCAGTAGGTAAATGTTGGGTAAAGCACGCGGGTGTTATTGGGACAACAGTTTGTGAGATTTACCCATTTCGCTTGTTTCGTTGAAAAAGAAAAAAAAGAAGGAAATCCCAGAATGCTGTTCGTATATGTTTTGCCTGCCGTTAAAATACTGGACTAGATAATGGCCATGAGAACAACGACGACAACAACAAGAGCAGGAGCGCGCGGGGGGGTGTACTCGATATTCATGCATGGCCGTAGCCGTATGGTCATAGACCCTCGCATCCCTGCAATGCTGGGACGGAGCATGTCGGGTTTTCACCGACCAGGTAGAGGGGGGGGTGTACTCGATATTAAGGCATGACCGTAGCCGTATGACCTTAGACCCTTGCATCCCTACAATGCCGGGACGGAGCATGTCGGGATGGGGGGGGGGTCGGAGATAAGCGACTGTAAGTCGTGTCCCTGACAAGAACAGAGGGGTGCACCACGACATGAGTACACCCCCCCCCCAGGCGAAAGTCAGCGTAGGGGTCGAGGGGGGGGGGGGGGATCCTGTGTTGATGTACTGTTGAAGTGAAAGGTGTCGGCGCCCTGCCCGCTCCCGAAGTTGGTGCGGAGGTTTGAAGTGCATTTCATCTGTTAAATTTAATGCTGAAGTTGACCCCCGCCCCCCCCCCCACACCCAACTCTATGGTCATAATGACTACGGCCCAGTGGGTGTATATGTTCCTCCAACATATATACCCCCCCCCCCCCCGCGAGTTCCACAGCTGTCCGGTTTTTCTTCAGTGCGTAGATATTCCTCCACTATCTACACACACACATCCCTGAGTTCCACAGCTGTCAGGTTTGTCTTCGCCTCGATAAGGGATACAGATGTTTATCACACGCAGCTTGCAACAAAGATGAGTTTCGACGAAATCCTCGATACCACAGCTGTTGCTTTGCGGGGAACAACATCTGACACCTGTGTATATATATACACCGATGCCACGCTCCTCAAAAACAAACCACTTGAACTTGACACGGCTGCAATGTCAACAACAGCAGCAGCAACAACAGCAACAACAACAAAATACCTACTGGACGTGGCACGTGTAAGTCCATTCTGATTAGTATATACTCCCACTCCCACCCCCCCCTTCTCCACCTTTCAATAGAGAGCTCCAAACAAAAAAAAAACAAAAAAAACTTACAAACTTCAACATAAAACCTAGACTTCAATTGTTAACTCCAACTTCAAACACAGACTACGCCCCCCTCGAAACGGACGCGTGGTCAACGGTCAAACTATTAAGGCAAGCACCAAACGTGGCTTGGTGGCTCTTTCTCTCCTTCTGATCTCTCTCCATTCCACTGACATTGTCTTCGGCCCCCACTTCAACATCACGAGCCCATGGGAGCTTGAGCTGGGGGGGGGCGGAGGCACCATATAATATAGCACCGTCCGGCACAACGGCAGAGCTATAAATCGTCCGCAACAGCGGCAAAGCAAATATACAAATGGAAAAAATAAAACGCACCGCCTGAAGCGGCAGCAGCAGCAGCAGCAGCAGCAGTAGCAGTGATATTATGACGTTCCCACAAGAGGCGGGCCATACTATTAACGAGTATAAAATAAATTCAATTTAAAAAAAAAACGGGGGGGGGGGGGGGGGGGGGGGGGGGGGGTGGAAGAAGGGGTAACCCAAGGGTGCCAACAGTGTTGGATGTCGTATAGAAAGTTTCGGAATATCGAAATATTGATAGATCATATCGAACGTCAGGCCGTCCCCCCCAGGCATTCCAGTCTATTTTACGATGACACTAAACGAAAAACACTCGACGTATAATATCGACGATCGAAATCTGTTCACATCGGATTTTGTATTTTTTTTCGTTTATCGGAATCGATTTCATGTATCGTGTCGTTCAATATCGGAATCCATTTGATGTATCGTATCGTTCAATATCGGAATTTATTTTATTTTTCGTTTATTGGAATCGATATTTTTTTTTGTTTATCGGAATCGACAAATCCAAGCCGATTATCGTACGAAATTACGATATCCATCGCAATGAATAGTGCAGTGCTGACCTTGTACTTGGAGACGATGTTGGTGGCTCCGACCACCTGGTTGCTCTCGATTGTCAGTGTCGATGTCGGCTGGTACAGCGCCCCCAGCTGGTCCAGCTGCGTCGTCGAAACGGAACAAAGAAGAAAAAAGAAAAAAGAAAAAGTAACAAAAACAAGAATTGTTCGTATCATTATCGTGTCCCCGAATCCAGAAAAACAAACACGGACAAACACACACCGCCCCGTCCCTTTCGATTTGTTTGCTGTACTACAACACCATCATTGTGGTCGCTAGGTGGAATCTACAGTAATTGATGTCTTGACTCCGGTATGAATGAATAAACATTCTGTGCCTTGGGGGTAGAAATTAACGAATTAAAACTAAAATCAAGTCAATAACATTTTTTTTCATCACCCACACACATAATACCCTCTAATCATGTCGTATCATAAAACAAAAACACGCAGCAAAACAACCAAAAAAATGTGCCACAATTCATTAAAAAAAAAAAAAAAAAAACGTCACGCCACGCCACGCCATTGGACAAACAAATCAAGGGTTACATGAAACACACGTTATGTGGATAAAACAGCAGTCAGAGTGGCGGCGGGGGGAGCGCGTCGCACAGCACAAGACAAATACGTACAAAACATGAGTGGAG
>MEHQ01003247.1:344440-384167 GCA_008828725.1 Saccharina japonica
CCCCCCCGCGAGTTCCACAGCTGTCCGGTTTTTCTTCAGTGCGTAGATATTCCTCCACTATCTACACACACACATCCCTGAGTTCCACAGCTGTCAGGTTTGTCTTCGCCTCGATAAGGGATACAGATGTTTATCACACGCAGCTTGCAACAAAGATGAGTTTCGACGAAATCCTCGATACCACAGCTGTTGCTTTGCGGGGAACAACATCTGACACCTGTGTATATATATATACACCGATGCCACGCTCCTCAAAAACAAACACTTGAACTTGACACGGCTGCAATGTCAACAACAGCAGCAGCAACAACAGCAACAACAACAAAATACCTACTGGACGTGACACGTGTAAGTCCATTCTGATTAGTATATACTCCCACTCCCACCCCCCCCTTCTCCACCTTTCAATAGAGAGCTCCAAACAAAAAAAAACAAAAAAAACTTACAAACTTCAACATAAAACCTAGACTTCAATTGTTAACTCCAACTTCAAACACAGACTACGCCCCCCTCGAAACGGACGCGTGGTCAACGGTCAAACTATTAAGGCAAGCACCAAACGTGGCTTGGTGGCTCTTTCTCTCCTTCTGATCTCTCTCCATTCCACTGACATTGTCTTCGGCCCCCACTTCAACATCACGAGCCCATGGGAGCTTGAGCTGGGGGGGGGGGCGGAGGCACCATAGAATATAGCACCGTCCGGCACAACGGCAGAGCTATCAATCGTCCGCAACAGCGGCAAAGCAAATATACAAATGGAAAAAATAAAACGCACCGCCTGAAGCGGCAGCAGCAGCAGCAGCAGTGATATTATGATGTTCCCACAAGAGGCGGGCCATACTATTAACGAGTATAAAATAAATTCAATTTGAAAAAAAAAAAAAAATCAAATTCGCTTTTCATTGGTCAACACACGCACCAGCACCAAATATGATGCCCCAAGATCCTAATCTTTGGTGCTGGTGCGTGTGTTGACCAATGAAAAGCGGGTTTGATTTTTTTTTTTTTCCAAATTGAATTTTTTTCTTCTTCGTTAAAACGGGCCCTTACCGCCCCAATTTCCTTGAGGGTCCAATGCCCACGCCGTTTTTGGGAGGTATACCCTGAAAGTTGGCACGCATGTGTCTGTGAGCCCCTGCCGACCCGTTGCCCTTTTTTTTTCCCGCCAGATAGTTCGGTTTTTGTATATTTCTTGGGAAATTTGGGTGTCAAGGGATCCCAATTTTCCGGCGTAAAACAACAAAAAACGAAAAAAATACCAGTCGTCAACGGGTCGGCGGCGCATACATATAACACGTGTGCAAAAATTCAGGGTCCATCTCTTAAAAACGGTGTGGACATTTAGACCTTTGTGCCTACCCTCTTCCACTGTTCATGGCCGTCAGTGTGATACCAAAATACCAGTACCACGGGTAGAGGCATTCGAGTTGCTCGTATTGCATGCGGGATTCGTGGCTGACGAAAATTGGGGCGATATGCTTGAACCAGCTCGCAATAATATGAATGCTGCTGTTGTCTGTTACAATCTCTGTTGTTTGTTACAATCTACGTGGTGTAAAATAAAAAATATGTACGTGTGATGAAATAATCCAAACATCAGCGGCTGATGTAGAGTCAACAACTCTGAAAAGGTCGTCAGAACATCAGTATACATCGTCGGAACATCTCCAGTACCAGTCCTCGACAAAGATGGGGAGTGACGGCCATTCGGTTGGTGACGCGATCGCAAATGGGCAATCACGTGACGCGATGGCAAGTGACGGCTAAATTCGGGGACACGAACGAAATTTCCCCGTTACTAAAAAAAGCCTGACAAAAAAATCGAAAACTGCTACGTACCTGATCCTAAAGGGCGCTCCAAAAAAAACTGCTTAGCCAACACTCCCCCCCCTCCCTACGCCCAAACGGGCCGAAAACCCCACCCGCCATATCTTCATACAAGCTTCCACAAGATACTAATTTGGTGAACTACTGCGATGCATTCAGGCATGCAAAACGATGTCTATCTGCACGTTTCCAAGAACCGATTTCAGAGGTATTCGGCCCTCTACGTAACCGGTTGAAGGAGAATATTCGCGATCGTGTTCCACAGATATCGCACCGCTTTCGTGGGGGAGGGGGTGCNCGTATGGCCATAGACCCTCGCATCCCTACAATGCCGGGACGGAGCACGTTGGGTTTGCACCAACCAGGCAGACATTGCCTGCACCAAGCGCGAAGCGCCGTGAGGTATTGGGCGAGTCGCATGGAGGGTGAGCTGCATCCTGCTCTAAGAACCACCTGTGAGGCGGATTTGCATATGGACGACAGCCTTCAATGAATTGATTTGATTTCTGGTGTGGCCACTTCCAGAGACAGCAATGAGTATTACTATGTATCTGCCTCGTGGTTGCCTTACCATATACACACTACCAGGTACATGACACGATAATTCCCCTTGTGCGGAGTTGAGGTTCTCAACCCCGCACAAATGATCTAACAAGACCGCCAGCCTTGGTGATCGCGAGCAAAAAAAAAAAAAAAAGTACCCTGGTTGTCTAGCTCACGCAGTGAGAGGCATGTTTTACAGCGTCGACGCCAACCGACGCCAACCCAACTTATAAATATAAATATATATTTATAGGGGGGGAGGGTGAGCTGCATCCTGCTCTAAGAACCACCTGTGAGGCGGATTTGCATATGGACGACACCCTCCGATGAATTGATTCAATTTCTGGTTGGGCCACTTCCAGATATGGGGGGGAGAAGAGCCTATTATGTTACCCCGGATCTGAGTTCTGGCTAGGAAAGGAGCTGGAGAAAAGAAAGGCGAAGACAATAAATAGGATGGCATTAAAAAAAAAACGCCAATCAACCAACCAAAACCACAAACACTAACCTGTGCCCCGCCCGAGGTGAACTTGCTGTAAAAGTGCGTCACAAACGCTTTCGCCACATCCTCCCCCGACATGGCTCCCCGTTTATTTACCGCCTCCACAAGCTAGCACAATCGAAACCCCGCGGGTTGGTTGGGTGGGCTTGAATATCTGCTGGCGCTTCTGTTGTTCTACTCAGACCCCCTCTTTCTTTCTCTCTCAAAACGTCCCCGAACCCCGGTGTTTGCGAACGGCCTGCTTTCTTTGCCTCGAGCGTTTGGAAGTGAAGAAGGTTTTTGTAGATAAATATGGCAGGCTCTGTAACGCCGAGGGGAAACGACAATTTACGCGCGCGGAGGCGGGGAGGGGGAGGGGGCGGTGAGAGAGGGGTTGTACTTCAGTTTCATGAATGGCCGTAGTCGTATGACCATAGACCGTCGTATCCCTACAATGCCGGGACGGAGCAGGTCGGGGTTTTCACCGACCAGGCAGACATTGGGGGCGTACTCATTTGTTGCTCGCCTTAGTCATTTGACCATTGACCACGCACCCCTTTCGAGACGGAGCACCGTTCCTATATACCCCTGATAGAGACACCTCCAACATGTGGGCGCTCATTACGTTGTTTCCATATATTACAAAAAAAATGCTAATCCTATCCCCTTCCTGTTTGGGGCTCATTATCATGCATGGCCGTAGTCATATGACCGTAGACACCTCGCATGCCTGCGGTGGGAAGGGGGGGGTGTACTCATTAGCCGCATGCCATGCAAGGCCGTAGTCATATCACCATAAACCCTCGAATCCCTACACAATGCCAGGGCGGAGCATATTTGGGGGGTGGGAAAGGGGTGTTTGTGCATAGGAGAGGGGGGGTACTCATTTGTCGCCTGAGTTACGTAGTCATTCGACCATTAACCACGCATCCCTTTCGAGACGGGGCACGGGGGGGCGCAAAGTGGCAAAAACGGGTTTGAGTTAAGGTTTAGGGTTCGCATTGCTCGTCCAACAGATTGTCGCTGTGATAAAAAAGAAGAAAAAAGTTTTCCTAAACGCTTGCAGGGGGGATGCGATAGCCAAAAGGGCAAAAGGGGAAACGGCTGGGGGAGAAAGTGATGAACGTGTGGAACCCAGAACTAGCGGTTAAAAACACGACAATAATTTAATTTTCGTGTGTATCAGCCGCATACAACTTGTGAATAGTGTGGGCGCACAGCAGTGCGAATAGTGTATAGCTGTAAAAATGCTGCGCGGGTCTCGTGCAAACCCTTGCGATGTAGTTCGGACACATATCCATCATTCTCCAACCCATTACTCATACGTACGAAGAAATAAAAGACAATTTTATTGACATGTTATGCTTCATACTTGGTATGTACTTGGTATATATATATTTTCATCATCAATCTATAATCGCGTCCCCGGAGTGCGAAAATAACTAATCACAACCAACCCTTACCTGTAGATATGCTATATTATGAGCCAGTGTGTGCGCCTGGTACACAGCAGTATCGCCCGCGGTCTTAAACATCAAAACTCAAAACTCAAAAAACCAAATTGTACCGAGTATCATACAGCAGCAGCAAGTACAGGGCACCTGGTGTAAAAAACGAAAAACACTCAAACCAGGTCTAACGCCACAATCTCTGCGATCCATCTCCTATGTACCTAATATATCATACGCACGTCATATCGTGTCCCTCTTTCGTCAAAATCAATTAACCCACGCTACGAAGCTCAAGTAGTTCAATCAATTATTTTCATCCACCCTTCTGCCCCTGAATAGTCCCCCCCTGTAAACTGTATCCTGAAAAAAAAAAAAAAAAAAAAAAAACACCTGTGAGATCGAGGATTTCGCCGAAACTGATATTTGCAAGCTGCGTGTGATACTTCGATCGCGCGTACTTACGGGGTTTATATGTCCTCATTCAGGATGTACATCCGGTATACTTCAAAGTATGAGGAGGACAAAAAAAAAAGATGTACACCATACCGCATTGTCCTGAAGCGTTTATGACCGGTTGGGTACACACCAAAAAAAAAAAAGCCCCCAAACGGTTCTGTTACAGCTTAAGACAAGAGTCGCGGTGTCCATTTCCTATTTTTATTTTTCGGCACAGGACGGTGTGGCTAAAAGACAACGCAAGGCTAGTGATTGAACCGTTGCCGCTAGGCGAGAGTGGTTAACCTAATCCGTATTCCGTGGGTCATCTCCGCCCATCCCCGAGGGGGGCCGCGTGATGATGTCAACACACGCTGCAGTTACAGGATACAAACAGCAGTGTGAAACCGTGAAACAGTGCTCTCCACCCCCGCCGCAAACAATTATTTATATTGACCCGCTTGTACGCCTAACTAAAACGCCCGAGAGGGCAATAATAATAATAATAATAATAATAATAATAATAATGATAATAATAATACTACTGTAATACTAACTCGTAATACTAATGAGATTGGCAGTAATATTAGTAATGTGGATACCATATCCCCGGAACCAACACGCCTACTCATATAAGTCGAAACCCCTTGCATCTTCGGGAAACTCGTGTTCTCGAAGCTCTCCTCGGGAACTCGGGGGATTGTCACGTCTAGACCTCGCCACGGAACCTTCTCCTCTACGTTCCGCTGACGGATCCTCCACGGCGGCTATTCTGCCCGGCGGATTCTCCACAGCGGGACTTAGGAAGGTCCCGCTGAATGGTCCTTCGGCTCGAGCGCCGCGACAGCAACGACAACTGCTCGCCCTCGGCTCTCACTTGTCTACGACTTCTCTTGTCTCCCTTGTAATCGGATTGGTGTCTCAGTCCGAGAGTTGTCACACACTCCAGCCGTCGTACGAGTAGTTTACCAGTTAGAACACTTCTCTGCCCGCGCAGAGAGGAGTGGCATCACGACTAGACCCACCGGCGGTGACTACTTTTTCTTTTCTTTTCTTTTTTCCCATCCCATCTATTATCTTCGCCCTTCCTTTCTCTCTCCTCCCTATTAATAGTCGTAACTCAGATCCGGGGTCACAAAATAGGCTCCTGTCCTCTCTCTCCTCCCCCACTACGGTTCTTGCCTTGCATTTTTATCGCGAGAAGACTTCAGCCTTTTCTTCCCTCGTCGACTCGCATCGAATTGTTACTACAGAATCTTAATAATAATAATAATAATAATATTAATAATACAACTAAAAATAATTAAAAAACACATTTCAGATGTGTGAGATCGACGATTTCGTGCGAGAAACTCATCTCTGCAAAGCTGCGTGTGATAACTGCGATCGCACTTAAGCTACGCACAGGTTTATGAGACCTCAAGAAGGGCATATACATACAATTCTGAATGAGGACATGTAAACGTGTAATTTTTGCCCGGTTTATACGTAGGTAAACTCTTTTGGAACTTGACAGGGCCAAAATGGCGACAGGATATGACGATGACAGATAGCATCGTTCACTGCTTGGATGGGGGGCGATTTTTTCAGGGCCGTTCACGGGTCATGACTCGACCCGCGGGATGACCCGAATGGCGTGATGACCCGACCCGCGGGTCGGGTCAGGAGGTCTTCAAAAACTCACGGGTCGGGTCGGGTCGGGTCGGGTCGGGTTAGGTGACCCCATCTAATCCGACCCGTGAGTTTAAACCCCATCCGTGAACAGCTCTGGATTTGTAACCCCTGTCGGGCTTCAGAATCCCTGTCGGGCTTTTCGCTTCAGCAGGGGGAAAAAAAAGTCGAAAATAATTAACCCGTTTGGAGGACAATTGGCTTGGAATTACTGTAGAGTTAGATATGTCTGTACGAAAAGCACACCATCGGCCATATGAAAAGTAGCCCAAGCTGCGGGGGTAGGTGGTGGTGGGGGGGGGGGTCCAAACGGCAATGTAAGCTGTACCGCACGAGCGCAGTGCAGCATGGCGCGATACCTGTACTCTCTGTACGCTGTTCCTACTACAGGGAGGGGGGGCACAGCAATCAGAACCAAACTATGGTGTGTACCCATCAGGGGGGATGTAGAATGTTCGGGTCCATCGTGGGTTCTGATTATTCTTACTACCACATTAGCCCACCCGTAACTAGTCGCTTACTATTACGGGAGACCACAGAAAATAGGACCAAGCATTGTTGATAAATAGAGGAAAATATATACCAGGTAGGTTTTTGTACTATGGCCCCCCATAATAACGCCGCCGTTGTCGTGTTCTCTGACGCGTGTTACGATATATAGGGATACTGAAGCACTTTTTTTTTTTGCCTTTTATGGCAAATATTTTTTCTGAATGATGGGGCTCCTTCACCCAAATCGTCGGAAATGTTGAGTGTTTGCATGCCTAGGCCATGGGATTGCTCATCGCGTTTTTCAATTTCATTTTTGTAAAAAAAAAACACACACACACACACGCACACACATTTTTGTGAAAAAAAAAAAAAAGCAGGTGACAGTTTTTGGGTGGGGGGTATAGGGTTCTTCATGTGACCACCCTCAGGGGTTCAAAGGGTGTGTCATGCCTCTACCGTAGCAAGTGTCCCTTTGAGACCCAGGAATAGCCACCAAAGCAACGATAACGTTGATGATAGCTATACCGTCTACGAGCTGCGTTGAGCGCCCAGCATTAAAAAAGGTAGGATGGTGTTTCTTGCGCCCGTACCGTGCCGTGCGACTTTACTCCCTTGAATTGTATCCATGCCTCGGGGCGCCAACTTGCGAAATACTTCCACAAAATCACGCAGTGGCCGTTTCGCTGAAACCGTAAATTAGTATCGTCAATGCTCCCCTATCTAAAGTCCCCAGCACGGTTAATAAGGTCGTACGTACGTACTCCGGTCGTTTTTATTGTGGTCGTGATATATACATGGGTCCGAAAATGGGTTAATAGCAGTCCCTTTTTTTAGGACCAAACTGCCGTTTTGAGGAAAAATTACTTGGAATTAGAATTGTGTATTATCTTACAGTACAGCGTGTGAGTTTGCGAAATTCGACGCGAGTTGGACGAGGGAAGAAAATGCCGGATTATTCCCCGCGACCAACAAAAAAGGGAAAATAAAGGCACGAGCCATAGAGCGGGGAGGGGAGCCTAAATCTAGACCGTCATGACCGTTTAAAACTAGACCGTCATGACCGTTCAAACTAAACCGTCATGACGGGTGAAAGCTAGACCGTCACGATAGGTCAAAACTAGACAGCTATGACGGTTTCAAACTAGACCGTCATCATGGGTCGAAACTAGACCGCCATGACCGTTCAAAACAGACCCTTGTGACCGTTCAAAACTAGACCGTCATGACCGTTTAAAACTAGACCGTCATGATGGGTCAACACTAGACTGCCAGGATGTGTCAAAACTAGAGCGTCATGACGGGTGAAAACTAGACCGTCAGGTCAAAGCTAGACCAATCATGACGGGTGAAAACTAGACCGTCATGATAGGTCAAAACAAGACAGCTATGGCGGTTTCAAACTATGTCGTCGTGACGGGTTAAAACTAGACGGTCATGATGGGTCAAAACTAGACCGTCACGACGCGTCAAAACTAGACCGTCCTGACCGTTTAAAACTAGACCGTCATGACCGTTCAAAACTAGACCGTCATGGTGGGTCAAAACTAGACTCGCTATATATGTACGCAATTCGACGCGATAGTCGACGAGATAAGAGAGGGCTGAAGTCTCCTCCCGATAAAAATGCAAGGCATGCACCGTACTGGGGACGGGGCACGGGGCAGCGGGGAAGAGACTAGCCTGCTATGTGACCGCGGATCTGAGCTTCGACAACACTTATTATAGTATACCATCGGTCGGAGAGAGAAAAGAAGGGCGGAATATAACACACGGGATGGACGAAAAAAAAAAAAAAAAAAACGATAGGGGTATGTAGCACCTATGATACCACTAAGTCCCGAACTATAAGCACCGTTTGGATTACATATTAATATAAAACTGTGCTTATATTTAGGGACACAGCGGTGATTGTCGTGGGGCTCCTCACGTTAGGAGCTACATACTATTAGTAAGTCAAAACTGACTTTCAGAAAGTATGTCGGTTTAACCCCTTAAAAACTGGTCCCACGTATTTGGGGAAAAACAAACTTGGAATTAGTGTGGGACAAGTTTTTCAGTTATGAATGGCTTAACCCCTTTGTGAGTGTTGATATAGCGACCAAAACAGCGACCAAAACAGCAACAACCTTGGTTGTTATCAACCGTCTACGAAATAGCGGGGCCGCCTTCCAGCAGTACGGGTATACATACAGGATCATGCTGCGCCCGTCCCGGGCGACTCCTTGCATTGCATCCAACCGTTGTCCTCCCCACCATCCACCAATGGCGCAGTGGCCGCTGTTGTCATTCGTCGCTTTTTGTCCGCAATTTCATTTCCAAATTTCCCCCTCTGAGATCCCCCCGAAACACACACTATATTGTGAGACACAAATGGGATAAGACATGCAATATTGGGTGGTTCTTAGAAAATGACAAGTACCTGGGGTATACTAATAGCTAGTAATAGTAGGGCTGGGCACTGGCACAGTATGTTCTGGCAGTAGTAATCTACCGATTGATCCGGCCAGTACATTCGCCAGCAGTTTTTTTTTTTATCATGTACGTTCAAGAAACACGCCATGTTATAGTACGGAAACCCACCAAATGTGTTTCAGAAGGAGAGAGGAGAAAGGAAAGACACTACGAGGTATACTGCTGCAGTCCAGTATACTGATTGATTTTGACGACAATATACATCGCTACCGACCGCGTCAGCCAGTGCCCAGCCCTAAGTAATAGCCAGTCAGAAACGTGTCGGCGGAAAAGTGCTAGCATCACTTATATATATATAATATATACAAGGTTCCCCTCCGGGACGTGCCTAGGGGAGTGGCGCAAGGACAAATCGAAAATCTACTATTAATACAAAAACATGCGATATTGTATCATACGCATAATATCATATTGCATACTGGTAGTACATAAGTACGACGTTATGAAATATCTGCGTAGTTCTATACATTAAATCAGACGTTCAAAAAACTGTACCTGCATTTTTGGGGATAAAACATACTCGGAAATATGATGGAACCATTAATATTGACTCGACCGTTAGGGATTTGTTATAAGGATCCCGCCAAAAAAATATATATATATTAAAATTTGTCAATATTTTATTGTTGTGGCGCTCAAGGTCAGGATACCGCACACGCACGCACGCGTGACATATGGGACACAGCAGTTCTCGTACAACAGTAGTGGTGGGATGGTATTTGCAGAAGAAGTAGAAAAGGACGCACCGAAGAAGGGGCTGAAACTCTCGACCAAACCTGCCTACGTAAAAAAATCCACTTGGTTTTTGTTTGCTGTCTGTCTTATATAATATGTGGGGCCTGGGCTATATTATACGCACAATAATACAAAAAAAAAAAAAATGCATCGCTATGAGGATCGAACTCAAGACTTCACATTCAAAATCGGACATGGTGACCATTTGACTATATGACCAAAAATGGTTTGCCCAAATACCGGTACAGTATTATTTGTCGCGACTCGCGCCAGGCGCACGACAAATATATCATGCAAGCACAGGCAGGCAGCAGACAGCAGCGCACAAGAGAGAGAGGTGTGGTGTGATTGCTGATGACGGATGTGCAAGCCCCCGATGAAGTAACCACTAACAGCTCGTACAGCAGTACCCGGCGAACCTGCCACAGGAACGCCTGCTGCTGCTTGTGCTTCTAGGCGGGGCTGTGACCTCGTTTGTGTTCGTTGCGTGTTGTCTGATGTCTCGTAGATTTCTGGGGTGAGCTTCAGGGAAGAAACACAAACAATCGAAAATATAAGGACAGCAGTTGGTATACTCCAAGATCCTACTCGTATGATATTTGATTAAAGAGGCCATTACATTTCCGGCTAGCGTGAGCGTGAGTCAGTCGCACACATCAGGACAACTGAAAGAGGTAGATGGTGGATTACGGGGCAGGCTCCGATAGACACAGCTAAGCCACAGCAGAACGGCGCAGATGGGTGTGTCACCCACGCACGGTGTTACCTGCTGGTGTTTATTAGGCAGAGTTGTAACGTTGTGCTCTCTGCACATGTTATGTTGCCTATCTGTGTCTGGGCTCTCCTGTGTGCTCATGATCAGCCCGTGAAAGCAGGGCCAACAACAGGACATTACGGTATTATTTACTGGCACGTACGTACGAAACACGGCCTCATGCAGAAAGCCCGGGAAATCGGCTTATCCACTCCCGCGGGAAAAAAAACTTCGAGCGCCCGCCACGCGAGCTACAGAGCTCGGATCGAGCTCAAACCTCGACCAATGTGTCCGGGCGGGCTTGCTGTGTCGGGGTACTTAGCGTTTTGCCGAAAAGTGCTCGTGCGAAGAGAAAAGTTGCGAAAAGTGCGAAAATTTCACAAACATAACTATACATATATATATATATTCCATCCCATTTAGTATGTTCGCCCTTCTTATATATATATATATATTCCATCCCATTTAGTATGTTCGCCCTTCTTTCATCTCTCCCTCTTAGGGCCATACTATTAACGAGTATAAAATAAATTCAATTTGGAAAAAATAAAATTCAAATTCGCTTTTCGTTGGTCAACACACGCACCAGCACCAAACATTATACACCAAGATCCTAATCTTTGGTGCTGGTGCGTGTGTTGACCAATGAAAAGCGGATTTGAATATAGTTGTTTCCAAATTGTTTTTTTTTTTCTTCTTCGTTAAAACGGGCCCTTAGTCGTAACTAGTATCCGGGGTAACTAAGTAGGCTCTTCTTCTCCCTCCCGAGTACGACGGTATCATACGTGCCTTGGCTTTTTATCAGTGTCACGTATTACTAGCACTCGTCATTGGTTGAGCATAATGAGTAGCGTCCCCGAAAACGTGAGCCTCAGTTGCGTCGCCGGACATCCCTTGCAAGTGGGCACATACTGTACGGGGGTAGAGACCAGGGTAAGGATAGGGTAGGGTAGCGTAGGGTAGGGTAGGGTAGGGTAGCGTAGCGTAGGGTAGGGTAGGGTAGGGTAGGGTAGGGTAGGGTAGGGTAGGGTAGGGTAGGATAGGATAGGGTCGGTATGGTAGGGTAGGGTCGGCATGGTAGGGTAGGGTATGGTAGTATAGGGCATGGTAGTATAGGGTAGGGCAGGGTAGGTAGGGTAGGGTAGGGTACGGTGAGGTAGAGTAGGGTAGGGTAGGGTAGGGTAGGGTAGGGTAGGGTAGGGTAGGGTAGGGTAGGGTAGGGTAGGGTAGGGTAGGGTAGGGTAGGGTAGGGTAGGGTACGGTGAGGTAGAGAAGGGTAGGGTAGGGCAGGGTAGCAGTAGTGTATACCCTGGTAGGGTACAGCAGTAGTGTATACCCTAGTAGGGTACAGCAGTAGAAGAGTAGAAGTACCTGGTATACATACACCTGGTATGAAATGTTGGCGATGCTTATCTTACTGCGCCGTGTTCTGATTTATTGCATAAGCAACATGCATTTTTTAACCGGAAGCGGTGATACGTCATTCAAACAGAATCGACGATGAGGCACTACATAAGAATGGGTTTCGCATCATACCGTATGTACACCAGCAGTATACATTTTCGAAGCGGAAATGGTGATGCGTCATTCGAACAGAATCGATAGTGAGTCATTAAATACGATTGGATTGTTGTTGCATACTGATACGGCGGTACTCGTAGGAGTTTTTTGGTAGCGCACCCACACAGCCGACCAGTGACGTCAACTATCAAATACAACTCAGCCCAAACATGCAAGGACGGTTAGGGTTAATATGAAACTCGAACGGTCCTTGCATATTCGGCCAAACTGGTACATAACCAGGCATGATCACGTACACACAACTATAATACAACAAAACACACAAAAATGCGATCGAAATGTCACGCGCAGCTTCCAAAAATGAGAGTCGACAAAACTCTTCATCTCAAAGCTGAGCTGTCTTTTAAACCAATACCATCCATCTTGTTGCAAAGTTTGGATTGTAATGTCCCCGAATATTCTGAGCAAATATTCAAGTTGGGGATTCACCCTTTTTTCGCCGAACTCCCAGCTCTGACGTACTCGCCATCTTGACAAACAAAATTAAAGGACAAGCGCACCCGGAGATGAACACCCGGCAGGTGTACGTACGAGAGTAGTCTTGTACCAGTACGACTGAATATCAATAGCTGTAACCCGGTATACTGCTTCTACTGACACTACGTATGGACTATTACGGGGGACCACAGTAAATACTAGTAAATAGGACTACATTTTGTTAGTAAAAGTAGGGAAATATATAGGTTTTTGTATGCACCGTAGGTCCTATTTACTACATTAGCCCACCCCGTAACACTACTACTGTTACACTACTACTGCTGCTCTATGTACCACCAACACCACCACCACCACCACTACTACTATTAATACTACTACTAATACTACTGTAATACTGCTAATACTAATACTATTGTACTACTACGGTTATACTACTGCTGCTGCTACTATTACTGCTACCACCACCACTACCACTACGAATGCTGCTGCTACTACAACTATTAATACGGAGAACCATAGTAAATAGGACCAGATAATGTTATTATAGTAAAAATAGGGAAGTATATAGGTTTTTGTGTCTACCCTAGCTCCCCTATTTATATATAGGAAGACCATGCCACGGCACACGAGTATCATCACGATGCGTGTGTCTGGTGCAGCTGCTTCCATCGCAGTTGGGACGCACACACCCTATATACCCTAGCCGTACCGCACCCTGGGCTGCTCGCTTCGTGTCGTGTGACTGGGTTCCGTACGATGTAAATCAAGAAATTTCGACAATTTTTGCCATTTTTTGACGCATGCTATCTTAAGGCTGAGTTCCACCGTTTTTTTTCCGAGGCTCCTCACTTGAGTAATATCTATACTAATAGCAAGAAAAAGCACTGATTTTGGAGCGAAACCAAAAATGGGTCGTGCCCGATGAACAATCCCACGGCCTGAGCGTACAATGAACAATATTGCAACACAAGAATTGGAGAGATTCCGACGAATTTGGGTTAAGGAGCCTATGAGTATAGCATTCCGAAACACGTTTCAGCCAAAAAAAGTGCTATACCTCTATCGAAGCATGCGTTTTTCTCCTCTCACCTCCCAAAGGGGATACATGACACAGCATTTCGGGAGATCATAGTAAATAGGATCTACGGTACACACAAAAACCTATATATACTTACCTGGTACCTATTTTTTTACGAACAATTTTCGGTCCTAATACGGGTACACACAAAAACCTATATACTTACCTATTTTTTACGAACAATTTTCGGTCGTATTAGTTAAGAAGCCCTCGTACGAGGTGTAAGCACGCAGCAGAACGAGTACGTACGTACGCGAGTGTACGAGTAGCGACTCGTGCCACGGTATACCATAAAGGGGTTGCAGTTAGCTTTTGCCTTGTGAGGCAGAATTTTGTCACTGGGACCGGTTGACCTCCTCCAGTGAGCAGCTACCGGCTAGTGTGCTACTTTGTTTTAGCCACTACATACAGCAGCAGTATATGTGTAATATACTTGGTTTCATGACCACTAATAGCGCACTAACAAAGTAGAGGTCCGGCTGCCCGAACAAAACGTTCTTCTAAGTCGTGTTTCGGGCGAGAGACATCGAAGCTCCTCACGCAAGGAACTCGAAAAATAAGGCGACACCCGTATAAGGGAAACATCTGCTCAGATAATAACCCGCCGCCCTTACAAGGGCGCTACTGTTATACAGTAGTATCGTGCCGCGCGCGTGTGGACAACTATTTTCATCGTACCGCTCTGGCCAGGGGACATAATACATGTTAGGACTCTGAAGCGAACATAAAAACGTGGACTAGATTTCGGGCCAGAGTCGTATCGCATGTGCATCGCGCATAAAAATCGGGTACGAAATACATTTATTTCCCCACGTACGTAAGTACGTACAACGGCAGCCCGGGCTGGTTCACACGTGGTTGGTGCTGTCATCACCACTGGTGATTTCCTCTAGTCTCCTCTCAGAAGCGCAGGCATGTTGTACGTAATACCGGTACAGCAGTATCCAGTTTTCAACGATTATCAGAATCACATGGCGATTCGAAGAAAAATGGAGGCTTTGTGAACTTTGGGTTGGACCGTGGTGGAAAACTCTTTCGTCCATGTACACTTCGTGGAAACCCCCTATGTTAGGGATATTTAGACAAAGCGTGATAGCGAACCATCCCCAGGTTTATCGCCTTGCGACATTTCTTGGCTGCGGTTCTTCGCGAGCGGTTTTTCTACATTTGCCCAATTTGCGGTATTTACTCGGTACCGCGCATCGATGCGAGTCGACGAGGGAAGAAAGGGCTAAAGTCTTCTCGCGATAAAAATGCAAGGCAAGAAGCGTAGTAGGGGAGGAGGGAGAAGATCCTACTGTTGTGATCCCGGATTCGAGTTACGACTAGGAAGGAGAGAGACAAGAAGGGCAAAGACAATAAATGGGATCGGGGCAAAAAACAAAACAAAAAACATCCGCTCTCCCACTTGCGGTACTTAATATGTCAACCCTTTCAGTGGTGCACTGCTGCCCATAAACCGGAATGTGACTCAAATTTCAAGCATTCGGTGCCGGCAATGAGAGCGCAATCCTACACGCGCCTGACGGGGCACCCCCGAGATGGCAACCACAACAAAAAGAACCAAGCCTAAACTTGTTTGGGCCGGTTACTTGCCACGTGTGGCCTCGTGCATATTTTTTCGAAACATATTCGTTCTTGCCCGATGGCAACGTACGAGTACATATATTTACAATTATACCTGGTACGAGGAACGAACGCCTGCGGTGTTCTTCTTTTTCAGCTTGAAACACCCCTCCCCGGGATGGATTTCAAGCCAATAAAAACCCCGAAGGGGGGGAGCCTTGTATGTACATCGTACAAATTTGGTGTAATCAGTTATCAACCGTCTACGTACGAGCAGCGTGGGCGTCCAGTACTACGTGGTAGGATGATCCTGCTGCGCCCGTGCTGTAGGACTTCTTGCGTTCTTATATACTCGGACACCGATTTGCATCATTCCCCAATCAGTAGGGCTGGGCACTGGCACAGTATGTACTGGCAGTAGTAATCTACTGGCAATAGCAATCTGCTGATTGACCCGGCCAGCATATTCGCCAGTACGGTTTTTCTCATGTACGTCCTAGAAACGCGCCATAAGTGGTACGGAAACCTACCGAATGCGTTTCGGAAGGAGAGAGGAGAAAGGAGAGACAATATACTGCTGCAATCCAGTATACTGATTGATTTTGACGACAGTATACACCGCTACTGACTGAGTCAGCCAGTGCCCAGCCCTACCAATCAGGCATTTGCCGTTGCTGTAACCGTCAACTTTTACCGCCACATTTTTTCCTATGAACTCCCAAGAGGGCTAACATCTTTGCTCTCAATTCCCGAAAGGGCGTACCACTACTGTATGTGCGGTAATATAATCAACATTTGAATTTCACAGTAGGATGCAAACGGTGATTATATTGCCGGCCAGAGTGATAAAAACACCTTGTGGGGCCAAGGTATACCTATAATAGGCTTACTCGTATCCATTCTGCTCTTCCCCCCCCTCCGAAAAATATGGGGTTTCTTTCCACATCTTAAGCTTGATGTTTTCTGAATCATAACCCAGTTACGCCTGTTGTGCTCCTAAAGGCTCGAAGTATGCTATATATATATGTGCGTGCAATAATTGAATGCCAAAAAAGCCCTACCAGGTATTATGCTACTTTTTGACGCTCTTCAAAAATAAGCCCAAGTATGCTGAATGCCAGCATATTGGACGTAAGACTCGGTATAGCGACCAAAAGAACTAGAAAAGTGCGGTAATACAAGACGTTTATAGCAGAAGGGCGAGTACTAATAACGCCGCATGCCATACAAACTCCTTGTATTGTACCACACTCTTGTCGGGACTTATAAAATCCCTTTCTGGTGTTCGTATCAAGACTCCAAGCGAGAATCATACTCCCGGCCAGAGTATCGGTATTCAGATGGGACACTTGACGAGAGACCCTCAAGCAGCCAGCCCGGGCTGATGCCGTTTAGCCGGTGCTGTACGTATGTACTCGTCGTGTAGTTTCGTCGCGTTTTTTGCACCCTAGTCCCAAGCCCTAAAAGGAGTTGACGCTACCACCATTGTACTGCTGTACACAGTAGCCTTTACCGCATCACTGGATTATTATCTAGGATAAATAATGGAAATCGGGGAATATGTTATCGTACGAGTATACCTTTCAGTGTAGTCAACCAATTCAAAATAAAATAAAATAAAAGACTGTTTTTTTCGAAAAAAAGCTCACACGGGTCGGGGCGGGGTTGGGGATAGGGTTAGGGTCTGAAGTAGTGTTTTCGGCGTTTTTCGAAATACACCTTCTCGTAACACTGGAACCACACGCGGGCCACAACCAATTCCCCGATTTCTATCCTTGATCCTAGATAATAATTCAGAATTGCGGTGAAGGTGGCTCGCTGTACGTATGGCCACGTACTCGTGTTCTGACTTACTAATAGAATGACGAGGACGTGGCGACGTGAGAGCCAGTAATTTACAAACACGCTGCATTCGTATAAATTGTCGATAGACATGATCAAAAGACAAACTGATTTTTTTACCGTGTATGTCGGTAAACGAGACAAGTCAAACCGGGGACATACTCGTATGTACAACATATCATATCAGTACGTACTTGCAAACATTTTCGTGCATACGCACTACTTATGATATGTACCAGGTACTACTGCTGTAGGTATTATTTACTGGTGCGGGATGTACATCCTGCATGAGGACATATAAAACCCGTAAGTACGCGCGATCAAAGTATCACACTCAGCTCTGCTCAGCTAGCAAAAATGAGTTTGTTCGACGAAATCCTCCATCTCACAGCTGATGTTTTATATTGCTTTATATTGCTTTATAATTTTTCTGGATATGCTGGAATACGCAGAAGTATTAATGTACAAGCAGTGGTACGGTACGCACTGTCAATGCAAGCAATGTCGAGTCAGGCTTGCGGAAACTTTAGCAGCAACGATCACGATTTATTTGTGTCAGTGCCAGCCGCAGTTTGCTTTGCTTTGTTCTTTAGGACAGGGGGTTGGGGCCCAGCGGGCACGGATAATAATCAGCCGGGCCGATATAAGGCGGTTTACGAGTATATAGCGCACCGATACTTTGTCCGTCTTGTATGGCCGCCTTATTAATTCCATCTTGTGAGTCCTTTATTAATTCCATCATGTGAGTGCAATTGTTCGGGCATGTCGGCCGATTTTGACCGGCTTATATCGAGCGGTCGCCTTATTCATTCTGCGTTATACCCAGGCCCCGCTACTATTAATACTGCTGTATGCACAACGACCATGCAACGTTTTTATGGGGGGGGGAGGGGTTTTTGGGGGCTTTTCTGAGGACCCACGGGTACAACGACCAAAATACTTGAGAATCTCCGCCTCACCCATTACCCTTTGAATACTGCGAAACTTATCCCACACTGATTCCAAATAGTTTTGTCACCAAAATTATGGGACCGGTTCTTAAGGGGTTCATTATATACTCAAAAGTACCTGTGGTATTCGGTAGGTGCCGTTACATAGGCAACTAAAAACTAAATTTAGTCGGTAAATCGGATGGTGACTCAAGCTGATGGTCAGCCCACTTGCCGGCTTAAGTCAGGCCAGCGAAGCGAGCCAAAACAGTCTTCCCCCATCCAACAAAAGAAGAGATGTCTCCCGCATTTAACAATCCTCCCTATATACAACGAGTGAGTACCGTATGGAATCTCATTAAGTCATGCATGGATATATGGTTACTACTGTGCGTATCTACAGCAGTAATACCGGTGGGTTTCACGCTGCCAGCGTGTTGTGAAACTCCAATTGTACCAGATAAAAGTATGCTTTCGAATTCCGATACTCGTACTACGTACTCCCCTACATGTGATGTACCTGTGTATTATTAAATAACAGCAATAACAAGGGTGCAGGGCACCTAAGGAAACAAGCAGCAACAAGGCAAGCTGATTTATTTTTTACAGAAACCTGAGAAATTCGGGAATCACTCGCATTATTGAAGTTGCGGTGGAACGCATCCATTATCAAAATAAGAAACCCATTCTCGACCAGTTTTCCTGTTTCTTACGTGGGTATTTATTACGGGGGGGGCATAGTAAATAGGACAAACTATTGTTAGCAAAAATAGGTAAATATAGTGTTGTTTGTATGTACCGTTGGTTCGATGTGTGTACTATGGTTCGCCGTAAATAGTTACCTGGTATTATTTAATAGTAAAGGTCCTGTACTCTGTACTCGTGGTACATTCTAGAATGTAAAGAAAAGACCCGCAAAAAAAAACAGACACACCAAAACCCAAAAACCAAATGAGAACGAACAACTCAACCCTTTTCGTTACTGATGTAGGAAGTATACCACACTAAGTTCAAGCAGTTTGTCCAAACGTTACGTATTGACGCTGGTTGACAAAACAGGATGGATGGAAATCGTCGAACGGCAGCAGCAGATACGAACAGCATTGAAACAGCAGTAGGTGAGAGTGCCGAACAACGCCATCAGAACCAAGGCATGATGCCTCCTTACCAATTGCCAGGCATCATGCAACGGGCAACATCGAGGGCGGGAGGTACTATTATACTACTTGAAGGTATAATATATACGTACGTAGACACCGGTGACCATGAAAAGTGAACACGGCACACGGCATGCCTTCAGGGACAAAACATGAAAGACTCGTACGACGACTCTGTTGTCAAGCGAAAAAAGTTGAACTGAGCGAGAGAAACTGAGCGAGAAAAAAGTTGAACTACTGTGACGGAAGACGTATGAGCATGGACCAGATACGTACAAAAATAAAACTATAGATATGCAAAATACCAGGTGCCTGGTACATGTACCTGTGTGGTACAGCAACAGCAGTACGGGCATACCAGTAAGGGTATCATACGAGTATCACGTGATTCAGAGCACGTACGACATGTACTCATATTTTACCTGTGTGTGGTACAGCAGTACGGGCATCGTATATACCAGCATGGTATGTACGATTCAGAGCACCAGTACCCAGCACGTACTGGATATACACCAACATGATAATAGAATCGCATGCGGGGGGTGGGGAAATAAACCAAACTGCAGCGAGGGGGGGGGGCTCTTCCGACGGCGACGCTAGCTAGGCTCGCTGGAGACATACTAGAGCGGGAGCGGGGTGGCGGGGTGGTGGGAGACAGCAGTTGGAGACAGCGTCATGCAAAGAGCGAATGGAATGATGGACCGAAGCACACTGCAAGAGCGAGGCTCGCAATTTGAAAGTTCAAAACCGGGCTGGTTCCTCACAAAAAACCGGCGGGTCCACAAACAATCAAAAACATCTTGAAAATAGTACAGGCCACTTTGTTCGAGACTTCGGTTTTGATGACATTTTTTTTTTCAATTTTTGCTCATCTCAAATCAACCCTTTTTTGTTGTTGCGCAACACGCACACAGGCATCCAAAGCACCGGGTACGGGCGGGGTCGGGGTGGGGGGGGGCAGAGTGTGTAGGCACTGGTGGTAGTGCGTAAAATTATCTCTAGCGGTGGTAGAGCAGCCAAAGCGACCATTCAGAGGGTTGGGCGATAGGCGCAAAGCGTTCAATGTTTGAACAAAATAGGTTGCGATGTGCTGTGCTGCGTGGGATGCTACTGTTTGTAATCGGCGTACGTGCACTTCCGTGCTGTTGCTTCCGGCGTAGTCAGGGCCAAACAGCTCGCAAAACGAACCTATGACGGTGCTTGACGAAGGTCAAGGCTTGGTGCTCACCTGGGCGATGTCTCCGGCTCTCTGGCAGTGGTTGGGCCACAGGAACGGCGAGCCAGAGTTACCACGCGCGACTAACAAGGGGTTTCCGCATAACAAAAGTAATGTTTCTAGGGGTACACCGGGGGTATATTTCAACCATTGTATTTCCCAGTCAAACGCAAATGCAAGCCCACCAGCGTCATGTCCTGGACATCGTCGGTCCCGCCCCCCAGCCGCCAACTACTACAGCAGCAGCAGTAGTAGATTAATTTCCCGTCCGATTAAACCAATAAACTTAGAACCGAGAAGAAGTATGGCGAGGAATACACCTTGCTCTCACATAGGTAACGTTGGGTTGGCGTCGGTTGGCATAGATAAAGTTGGGTTGGCGTCGGTTGGTAATTTTCTTGGGTAGGGCGGGGGGGGTACAGATGGAAAGAATGGGAGTGGGTGGAAGGGGGAGCCACGTCACGGTCATACGACTGGTGTACGAAACATCAAGGCTGAAAAACTGAACCACCAGTCAGCTACGTATTCATAGCAGTATAGTAGTAGTTGACTTTGCGTCGGCGCTTGATGTCACGCTTCTCACAATAATAATACCAAACAGTGTTTTTGTGATGGAACAGAACAAACAGCAGCTGCATGCAGCTACGATATGTATTAACGTACTACTACCCTGGGGAGGTTAGGTACTGAGCTACAATGCGGTATGGGGCTAGCCCGACTACCGTAAGCAGGTTGAGACGACGAGTTAGTTGTTGTTTTGTTTGTGGTGTGTTACTGCTGACCCTCAAGTTATATACCGCCGTCTTCCATTCATTGTGGTCGCGACCGTCATTATCTACGGCTGTGTTTCGTTACTTGAATAACAAGTTTGTTTGCGGTCGGGCTACCGCCCACCGTTACCCTTTTCCGTGTCGATCAATATACTTACTACTGCTACTATACTACTACTACTACTACTACTACTACTACTACTACTACTACTACTACTACTACTACTACTACTACTACTACTACTACTACTACTACTACTACTACTACGCGGCGCCGCGTTACCGAACGAGAGTACCGCCAAATTGCTACCACTCACGCTGTCGTCGTCTTCATTTACCTTCCGACCTACAGCATATATATCGCGTTTGTGTATCTGCGGTGTTGTACTTACTGTTACAGCCTTCTATGACCTTCCCGCAGGCGTCCGGTTCGCCGTGCGCGGAGACGAAGCGCACCCCCCCCCGCCATGGGCGCCCGGAGGAGCGCTGGAGGGGCGCCGGAGAGCCGGCTGCCTGCGGCGTAGTTTCCGCCTTGAGGCATTTTTATATATGCCAGGTATGTATTGTATGAGTAAGCGAAATTGTACTACAGTTTGGTAAATAATGTGCGCTTGTACCGGCTCTTTGTTTACTCTCGCTCCCTAGCAGTAGTAGTGGTGGTGGTGGTGGTAGTAGTAGTAGTAGTAGTAGTAGTAGTAGTAGTATAGTAGTAGTAGTAGTAGTAGTAGTAGTAGTAGTAGTAGTAGTAGTAGTAGTAGTAGCAGCAGCAGCAGTGACAGCAGGCCTTCACCAAGACCCCCAAAAAAACAAACGCCTCACCAGGGGGAACAGGTCGAAATATAATACCTGGTATCACCTAATACGTTTTGTACGTACGTTTGGCGAAAAACGATGCGGGGCATAAATTCGATTTAGCCTAGGTCGGAAAAGGGTGCAGAACTCAAAAGCGGGTACATTGTGCGGCAAGCCGCGGCACCTGTGGCCTCCGGCGAAAGGTGCGCCGAGGACCGAGGACAATTCTTTGCCGAAATAAATGCGCCAGTGCAACATTTTATCACCTACTACGTAAGTACCTGTTATGTATACGTGATCATATACGTACCATGAGTACCACATACAGAATATCTATGAATCGCACTCGGGGGTTTCGGGTTTCGGCATCACGAGGCGTTGCTTGTGACACTCTTTGGATTCCCCAAAAAATGAGACCGATATCGGACGATTCTCTGTAAGGAAAGGCTGAAAAAGATACTGTCAAGGCAAAATCTGCCGAAGAAAACATTCGACGCTCGTACTGCTGCTGCCATGTCTTTCCGTGCCAGCGGAGCGAACGTACGATCGCCCCGAGTTATTCTACTCCATACAGCTGCGATGAGCAGCGCGTAAAAAAACAGCAACAAAAAAGGCAGCCACCTTCCAAAACCGTCTTCCCAAGTTCTTATCATAATACCAGGTATGTTCTTCTCTAGAAGTTGCTCCCTTCTCCAAGAACTTTATTTTCCTGAACACAAGTGTGTGCTTCTCGCGTGCGTGGCATCTACATACAGAGAGGTTGACCGCTACCCCCCCCGCCCCGATAAGGACAACAATCATATAATTGAATACGAACGTAATCTCAGAAACTCTTCGAATTCCTTGTTCTCATGTTTTGTCCTCTTCTTATTCTTCTTGGTTCGCCCGCGTTTCGGGGGCAAAAAAAACATTTTTTTTTTTCTTGACTGGATCCCGGATAAAAATATAAAATCAATCGCAAGTTGAAAAATGAATGTAACCCCCCCCCCCCCCTCATCTCTCTCCACAGCCTTTCTCCTGCGTACAAAAACCAACTGACGTAGCAGCGCGCGGTAACAGCAACAAAAAGTTCAGCCCACAGCTTGCCTACAGCTACACTGCCACCCCCGCCCAGAATAAAGGAAGGGCTTCCAAGTACAACTCCGGTCAGGATGGGAAACACTGTTGCGCACAACTGCGCTCAGTAAATAGGAACACAATCCCGCCGCTAAAGTAAAACCCGCTCAAAATAGGATGCAAGGAATTGGCTTGCAATTCCGTACAGCACACGAAAAAATCCACGCAAGACCTTGATCAGTAGGGAAAGGTCTCCGCCTAAAACGAGGGTTGTTCAGGGGTTCGGTAAAATCTCGTTGGTCGGGTCGAGCCGTGCCAGGTAAGGATGACCCAACCCAACCCATGAGAGTTCGAAACCCTTCTGACCAGACCCGACCCGACCCGACCGATTAAAAAAACTTCCCGACTCGCCCGGGTCGTGATCCGTGAAGAGCCCTGCTTAAAACCCCGCTCAGCAATACAAGGACTCTGCTTGCAAACCCCAGTCAGAATAGATTTTAATAATTCCGCTTAGGACCCTGACCAGTAGATGAAAAAGCCGGCAACGCAACAACCTTGCAGGCCTTCCGCGTACTATGTAACCCTACGTAATCAGTACTGCCTGTACAGCGAACACTCCGATTAGAACAACCCTAATCAACACAGGAAAGACTTTGGTTACAGCCCCAGTCAGTGAAAAAGCAAGGACTCCGCTTGTAGCCCTGATCTGCCAGTTGAAAAGGAAATCCCCGACAGCTCCACTCAGTATGGCGAAAAACTCTGAAGAAAGACTCTACCGAAATCCCTCCGTCACTATCCCAAGAACTTCGCGAACAACCCCGATCCACACGGGGAAAAAAAACGGACAAACAAGCCTGTTCGGTAAGAAGTGATCGGCATAAAATCCCAACAAGCACAGCGGGGGTTACGCCTTCAACCCTGAACAAATCATTGAACATATCATATCATGATCTAGGTCATGATCTGATCTAGATCACGATCTGCGTCATGATCATATCTAGATCATGACCTAGATCTTGCGGGACAGATGCATCCCGGATTAATAAGGTCTGTTCGATCTGCTGTAGATCACGTTTGCCAGGTGGGATCTGTATCACACAGATCTTCTTGCCACGTAGGATCTGTATGACACAGCTCTTCTTGCGGGGTAGGATCTGTGTATGACACAGCTCTTGCGCACATGCTCGCTAGGTGAGATCTGCAAGGTACGGCTCCCGACGAACATCACATACCGGCAAATGCCATCCATGTCTTGAGTTATTGTGAGATTAACAAACTCATACTAAATCCAAGACATTAATTCGTTTCCACCTTCAAGGCATACGGTACAGGGTCTAGATGACCTAAAATCGTGATTGGTCTGATTTGTGATTTAATCCCGCTCAAAATCATACTCAGTACAGGAAGGACTCCGGGGGTGGGGGCGAGCGTCCGACTAAGGCTAACGCGTCCGGACCGAAAGCGTCTGTGACAGCTGTGTACGTGGCTTTCCTCAAGGGTAAGCCCTTGTCCCTCAGCTCCGTCACCAGCGCTACCGCGGTTACCTGATAGGTAACATGAAAGGAAACATGAACGGTAACATGAACGGTAAACAGCAACAGGAGGGAGGGAGGGAGAGAGGGGGGAGAGGGGGAGAGGGGAAACGGGAGGGGGGGTGTACTCAGTGTTGTGCACAGGCGTAGTCATATGACGCATAGACGGGAGGGGGGGGGGGGTAAAGGGAGGGGGGTGGGGGGGGGGGGGGGGGGGGGGGGTATTTTTGTATTTGGCGCGAGCTACGATAGAGGTAGCACGTTTTKGCTGAAACATTTTCGGAATGACCTAATTAGGGCCCGTATTAACGAGTATGAAATAAATTCAATTTGGAAAAAATAAAATTCAAATTCGCTTTTCATTGGTCAACACACGCACCAGCACCAAATATTATGCCCCAAGATCCTAATCTTTGGTGCTGGTGCGTGTGTTGACCAATGAAAAGCGGATTTGTTTTTTTTTTTTCCAAATTGATTTTTTTTCTTCTTCGTTAATACGGGCCCTTAGACCTCGCCTCCTCACCAGAAAAAAAAAAAAAAAAACGAGGAAAATATTGCGACCGCTGGCTACTGCTTGGGGTACATACGATGAATTGCCGCGAGCTATATACTATTATAGCACACTGCGCGCTGGCATGAGGCAGCCATAGGAGTGTCTGCAAAGCTTGAACAGGAGAAGCGAAACGCCCTTGGAGTATCGAGCACGCGTAAGCCCCAACGGCTAAAACACGTTTAGATTTGCACCCAAATATTTGGGAACGACGTTTTTGGATTAAGGGTTGGGTACATCTTGCGGTAGTAAAAACGTCAACGGTTAGTGGAAGGGTCAACGGTTAGCAAAATAATCTACCGGTACTGAAAGTATCAACTGCTAAAAGCAAAACTACGTCTAAAAACAAAAGCAAAAGAGCCAACGGCTACCACGTAGCACTCTGTCCCGAAATATAAGCACCATTTATATTGAATGTTAATGTGAAAAAGGTGCTTATATTTAGGTACAGATTGGTATACAATAGTGCCTACCTCTACAGAAGAACAAGTGCAAACGGCTAGTGAATTGACCAGCGGGTAAAAATATGGACCACTTTACAAAAACGACCAACGCCGAAAAAAACGATCAACGGCTATTACAAATAAAAGCGGCAACGGCTAGCAGAAGGATCAACGGCTAAAACAAAAAGTGAATGACATAGATACAAAGTACAACGGTTAGTAAAAGCGTCAACGGCTGTACTCACCCGGTTCCCGGAGGTGCAGCAGGCCTCGATGGCGTGAGCGTAGGTGAAGGCGTCCATAGCCAGGCCAGCCTCCCTCATCTCCTCAAGCACATCCATCGCTGCCTGTGGTGGCACAAACGCCGACATATTACAAGTATTATCGTTAGTGGAGGGGGTGTACTCGTGCCATGCATGGTTGTATTCGTATGGGTCTGGGGGGGGGTGTACTCCATATTCATGCATGGCCGTAGTCGTATTACCATAGACCTTCGCATCCCTACAATGCTGGGACGGAGTAGTACTATAGTTGGGTGTACATCCAATATGCTGGTAAAGCACTCAGCATAAATCATTATTTTTTTTATTAGCATAAAGCAGCGTAATTGTTTGTTTTGGCATTAAAGTAGCACAACTAACACTTTTTTAGGAGCACCAGAAACAAAACTGGGCAAACATTAACAAAGGCATCAAGCATAAACAAAACAAAAACACTTTTTTTTTGGGGGGGGGGGCAGAATGGATATAGGAGTAGATGTAGAATAACAAAAACCGAGAGACGAACACGGACACCGCTATTGGGGGGGGGGGGGGGGGGGGGGGGGGGGGGGGGGGGGGGGGGGGGGGGGGGTGTACTCGATATTCATGCTCATTTGTTGTTCGCGTTAGTAATTTGACCATTGACCAAGCATCCCTTTCGAGACGGAGCACCGTTCCATATATTACATAGTGTTTTATGTTAATGGAGGCGGAAGGGGCGGGGGGGGGTTGTAGTGCCACGAAGGCCGAAAGGGGGGACGAGAGGCGGACTAGTGTCACAAAGGCCAAGATTCAAGCAAGGGCACCGCTAGGGGGGTATATAGGGGGGAGGGAGAAAATCGGGGGGGGGGCGGCGGAGGCGGGGGGGGGGGGGGCGGGGAGGCTGTAGGCGGGTGCGAGAGCGGGGCGGGAGGGGGGGGGTCGTCTATCATGTATGTAGCTGACCGTACCGGCCGTTAGCATATACCAGTAGACACCCCTCTGCATGCCGCCGCGGGGGCGTCGATCGGCCCCCTGGTCGGGTGGCGCTAGAGGCGGCGCTATCAAGCACGACGCCCGAGCGCCGGGTATGGTCACCAACCAGGCCAGCCCGCCACGCGAGAGCGACGCGATAACGGCCGGTGAGATAGCGAGTCGCACCTGATGGCGGAGAGGTGCAGTCCTGGGCTGAGAGAAGCGCGCCGCGAGCGACTCGCAGATCCACGGTACAGCTCTAT
This sequence comes from Saccharina japonica, assembly GCA_008828725.1. Taxonomy (NCBI): domain Eukaryota; class Phaeophyceae; order Laminariales; family Laminariaceae; genus Saccharina; species Saccharina japonica. The sequence goes on from MEHQ01003247.1 coordinate 371,729, forward strand.
ATAGAGGATGTAAGTGTCTGCGTGGTGCGCCGAGCACACATCAAAGTGGGTTTGTTACGTATGCGTAGCGAGTATGGGCAGGTCCCGCGCGGCGCCGGAGGGTTGACGGCCTCCAATATTGAGACACTCGTCACGTGATACGACCATCCCCTGTGCGGAACAAAGGTCTCGTCACCCCAGCACAAATGATAACTAACTCGACGCCAGCTTTGGGTGAACCCCGCCAAAAAAAATAACAAAGCAAAAAAAAACGGCACCCCTGTTGTCTAGCTCAACGGCAGCGAGTGCGTGTTTACAGCGTCGTTGCCAACCGACGCCAACCCAACATTAAATCAATACCATATATTTATAGCATGAAGGCGGAGAAAAATGGGGGGCGGAAAAGCGGGGGGTTTACTCATGTATCGGCATGGCCGTAGTTTCGTATGACCATATAGACCCCTGGCATCCTACAATGGCTCGGACCGGAGCACGTTTGGTTTTCACCAACCAGGCAGACATTGCTTGCACCAAGCGCGAAGGCGCCGTGAGTTTTGGGCGAGTCGCATGGAGGGTGAGCTGCACCTCTAGAACCGCTGTGAGGCGGACTTTGGCTTATGGACGACAGGCTCCAATGAATTAGATTTTAATATCTGGTGTGGCCGCTTCAGAGACAGCAATGGGATAATGCACTAACGCTATCTGCGCTCGTGGGATGCCTTATCCATAACACACTTACGTTACGATATTCCCTTTGTGCGGAGATGAGGTTATCAAACACGCGCACAAATGATGCTAACTGAAAGCCAAGCATGGTGACGCGCCAAACGAAAAAAAAACCGGTAGCCATGCTGGTTGTCGAGCTCACGCAAGTGAGAGGCGTGTGTTTACATGCGTCGTTGCCAAGCGATCTGCCAACCCAACCTATAAATATAATAAAATAATAATTTTTTATTTTTGTTTTTTTTTTGTATTAGGGGACCATGTGGATGACCACAACACCGAGGAGAAAGGACCAGGATATTATCGGGGAGGGGCAAAACACCCCACTACCGCCAACAAAACAACAACAACAGAAACTATACATACGAATCACGGAAAATAGCCGAGTACGGGGAGAACAAAAGCACTCTATAGAATATTCTAGCGTGATGGACTATCGGGAAATCGAAAATACAGGCTGAGATCCCGCGAAAAAAGAAAACGAGCCGTATTACGTACATATACGTACGGAAAAATCTAAGGATTGTACGACACGCCCAAACAAAACAGCCGACGCCGACATTCTTAAAATTGAAAACAAACACACGCTTTGGGAACGCAGGCCAAGACAAGAAAAAGGAAAAGAGTGAAATATGCTTTTGACAGAATCGCGAGAGAGGGCGACCGCAGGCACTGCGAGGAGGTCAGGGATCGTAAGTTCGACCGGCAACCCCCCCCCCAAGAGTCCGACGAGGCCCGAACCGAGGCGACGTCGAAGCCTGAAGACCGTAGCTGACGGCCACGCCGCAGTTACGTGATGTCCTTCCGACGCAAGGCCTGCAAGTCGGTCGGCGACTCGCCCATGGTTAGGAGAGGAGACGACCGCGAATGAAACCAGTGGGCTATGGTGATCCAGGCTTTTCCCGTCGCCAGTCCGTCTGCTCAGCTGCGACTCTCGGATCAAACGCTCCCGTGGCGCAGTATCGGCCTGCAGCGGCGAGCCCACTCCCCGAGCTGAGCATAGGTTGTCGCGTCGAACTGCCTACCATCGGCAGCTCGAGGTGCGAACGATTTCGCGAGCAGGCGGCAACGCGAGTCCGTCAATGATCGGTCAAGGCGAGGGCAGACAAAGCATCAACCTTCGCTGACACGGCACTGAGGGTTTCTTTCACCCCAATGAACTCGCCCTCAACCTGGCCAGTCCATCGCACGATGTCCTCCGAAGAGACCACCGCCGCGGCCGCGGCCCCGGGCGCCTCGCCAGGGCCCGGGAGAGGGTCCGCTGCGGCGTCCTCAACCTGGCCACTGGCGGCAGAAGAGACTTGAGCCATGTCCCCACCGAGAGAACGAAGAACAGCAAACTACCAGCAGCAGTTGAGCAGGCCAAATATGAGAAGGACAGCGCCGTCCAGCAGTTGAACAGGATGAACAGGAAAAGTACAGCGCCCCAAACCAGCACAAGGAACCGAATTCAAACTAGTCCGTACCCCACCTTTGACCTGTATCGCTACCCTGCTTCGCTGCGTGCTTCGCTCGCGAGACGACGATACAGACTACCCCAGGTGGGTACGACGAACAGGCTACTCGAGTACAGATAAACCGTACTCATCTGATTGGTTAAACTTCTCCCGTACATGCAAAACACATATTCTCTCGTACCTCGATAATATTACGAATATCGACATTTCTTAGATTTACAGGTTTACCAGAGGAACCCGACAAAAACAAATCCTTAGACCACACGCCTAATTCAATAATATCTAGACAGGGGGTTTAACTAACAAGTAAAACACAAAACAAAACAAAACAAAACAAAACCAAAATATGGTATCGAAATCCGTACAGAAATCCCATGTACGTATGTCACTTACTGCTGTTTTGCCATTGGTACATACAGGGGGGGGAGAGTGGTGTCGATTTATTTCCTTCGATCGTGTCCCCCTGGGCGAATCAACCACTTTGGGATCCCTTATATGGGATATAAGGGATATAAGGGATATACGGGATATTTACAAAACTAAAAAACAACAGCTGTGAGATCGAGGATTTCGTCGAAACTGATCTCAAGCTGAGTGTGGTGAAAAGGATATAAGGGATATAAGGGATACAAGGGGATACAAGGGGTGTACGTAAGGGATATAAGGGCCATGAGGGATAGAAGGGATAGAAGGGATAGAAGGGATAGAAAGGATATAAGGGATAAAAGGGACATGAGGGATATAAGGGATACAAGGGGTAAAAGGGATATAAGGGATACAAGGGATACAAGGGATATAAGGGAGAGCGACCAAAACAATGATATTTTGGTTGGTTTTTATCAACCGCGTACGAGCCGCGTAAGCACCCAGCAGCACGGGTTGGGGTCACGTTGCGCCCGTGCCGCAAAACGCCTCCTTGTATTGCAACCATTGTAGCTCGGGACGCTAATCTTGTATCGTCCCCCATTGACGCAGTCGTGGTTGCCGTGATTCGTCGCTTTTAATTGTCAACTTTCCCCCTTCTGAAGTCCTAAGAGGGGTAACAGCAATGTTTTACCTGCCATTGGCGCCCAACGGCGCACGCGTGAACGGCGATGTTGAAGCTCGATACGTCCGGCGTCAACCCCTCCCTCTTTATCTCCTCTAAGATCTGCGCGCGCGAAATAACAGCAGAAGCAGCAGCATTGTCAACAGCAGCCGCAGCGGCAGTAACGGCAGCAGCAACAGCATTGTCAACAGAAGCAGCAGCATGAGTAACAGCAGCAACAGTAACAGAAACAACAGCAACGACAACCGCAGGAGCAACAACAACAGCAGGAGTAACAGCGGCAGCAGCAGCACCACAAGTGACCGCCGAAACAGCAGCAGCAGCAGCAGCAGCAGCAGCAGCAGTGGCAGTGGCACATACGAAAACGAAACCGTGAATGACGCTGTCGTGATGCGTTTGCTCCTCGGCCGGGGGGGCCACGAGGCAGCTGGGCGAGAGATTGTGGCTGGTTCCTTAAAATCTGCACCCTTTTGCTGCTGCAAAGCTTTTTCCCACACAAACCCCCACGCAGTAGGACGCACATCGAACAGGTCATCGCTTCTCACTACATTATCTAGATCTTCAGGGCAGATAGCTCCTTGAGCTGTATGAAATACAGTTAGGGGTGCCAATGACGCTTATTCCGCCGCAATAAGAGGTCTCATATTTTCGAAACGACCCGGGACAAAACAAATAGAAGAAATACTATCCCCGGAAACCACATCAATCAAAATATATTGATACAACACCACACACGAGAAACTTTGTACGACGATTCCTCGGTCTACGGGTAGAGCTTGCTCTTGATACGCGATAGCCATGACCGTACAGCTGCCGTGATTGCACCGACAAAACGTATCTTTAAGATATTCAAAATTGGTAGAGAAGGTGCCGAAAACGTGACGTGTTTTTGTATTTTTTCTCACGCAGTCAGAGTTGTCTTTTTGAGTTTAAGAAAATGAAATACTATTAATAGTGTAATACATGCTTCGGGTTGTTGGATACCCGGCACATCAAACGGCATTGGAACTCACATCGTTGCAGAAGAGTCCGCTACTCCCAAACAATACAACTTTGGCTGATGTTCTGCTTCTTTCCTAACAAGAAACACCCCCCCAAAAAAACAATATAACATAAACATAGTTTTGGTCTGCCCAGTGTTTCGTTTTTCAACGTACGATTTTTTTTTCGGAATGTGTCGAGAGCTGCAGATAATATATATACCCATACCCCAACGTGCGATTGTTATTTTTAGAACGTGTCGAGAGCTGCAGATAATACACTACCCATACCGCACATAGAATGCGTCGTTCGCCGCTTGTTGCCTCTCGGCGGACACAAAAGGGTCAACACTTCAAGAAATCTTGTTATGACTCACAGGTTTTCAATTGTATGTCCAAGCTTGTCTACAGTAGACACTCGCGGCTATCACAGATACCGTAAAATGAGCGTTGAGCTCGCTCGCGCAGGGGTGCTCGCGATCGTTTTTTCAGCGCTCGTTTTCTCTCAACAGCGGTATGATGGGTGCTAACAAAAAAGTCGAAATCCTTATATTTTTGGAAGGTTCTCAGACGCTTTTTACGATAGAGGTGCACCATGTTTCTGCCTTATAAGGGTGGTCACTTGGGGAGCGCTATACCTCACCCCCCAAAAACTAATTTTGGAGGAAACTAAAAGTGCTGTATACGAGTGTATACGTACTACCTGTTGAACAAATATTTCATGGCCCAAGTATGCAATGAAAATTATTGGAACACAAGAATGAAAGGCCGACGATTTTCGGGTTAGGGCCCATATTAACGAGTATAAAATAAATTCAATTTGGAAAAATAAAAATAAAAATTCGCCTTTCATTGGTCAACACACGCACCAGCACCAAAGATTAGGATCTTGGGGGGTGCTGGTGCGTGTGTTGACCAATGAAAAGCGGATTTTTTTTTTTTTTCCAAATTGATTTTTTTTTCTTCGTTAAAACGGGCCCTTAAGGGACCCTCCCGTCATTCAGAAAACGTTTCAGCCCCCAAAAAACGGTACAGCAGTACCTCCATCGTAGCACGCACCTCAACCAGATATTTCCGAAAACACCTTGTTGGGTTCGTACAGCAGTATCAGTATTGGCATTTTTTACACTGCTGCAATCCAGTATACTGGTGAATTTTGACGATAGTGTGTTCGCTACTGACTGACTTGAGTCAGCCAGTGGTCAGCCCCAGTTACAGAGTTTTTGCGGGGAACCATAGTAATCAGGACCCCCATCACATACACAAAAAAAACTATACGAGTTCGTACATTCCAATATTTTTAAAGAATATATTCGAGTATTTTTACTGCTGTAAGCATATTTGGTCCTGATTACTATCAATAGTTCCCCCGTAAGACTTCAATTCGTCTCGAACACAGGTTTCGTCAACCGTTTTGCCGGCTAAGTGATACCCTACCTACCATCAAAACTGCTGTAGACCGCCAACCAACATGAAAAGTTTGTTGTATATAGAGGCTACCGTAGCGGCTCCACTACCTCAGAGAGTACACCTTTTTTTTTGTTGTTCCTCATACCGCGGACGAAATGAGTCTCTCACCTCAAGCGCGGCAGCCCAGCTCCCGTTCCCGACGTTCGCCTGCATCACCCCGTTGAAGCTGAACACGTCCGGGGTAACCCCACGCTGTCGCATCTCCTAAAAAGGGTGGGGGGAATGAGGGGTCGCGGGGGGGGGGGGGGTACTTCATTTTCATGCATGGCCGTAGTCGTATGACCATAGACCCTCGCATCCCTACAATGCCGGGACGGAGCATGTCGGGGTTTTACCGACCAGGCAGACATTGCTACCACCAGGCGCGAACCCGGGGGGGGGGGGGGGGGGGTGTACTTCATTTTCATGCATGGCCGTAGTCGTATGACCATAGACCCTCGCATCCCTACAATGCCGGGACGGAGCATGTCGGGGTTTTACCGACCAGGCAGACATTGCTACCACCAGGCGCGAACCCGGGGGGGGGGGGGGGGGGGTGTACTTCATTTTCATGCATGGCCGTAGTCGTATGACCATAGACCCTCGCATCCCTACAATGCCGGGACGGAGCACGTTGGGTTTTCACCAACCAGGCAGACATTGCTTGCACTAAGCGCGAAGCGCCGTGAGGTATTGGGCGAGTCGCATGGAGGGTGAGCTGCATCCTGCTAAGAACCGCCTGTGAGGCGGACTTGCATATGGACGACAGGCTCCAATGAATTGATTTTATATCTGGTGTGGCCACTTTCAGAGACAGCAATGGGTATCACTACGTATCTGCCTCGTGGATGCCTTACCATATACACACTACGTGATACGATCATTCCCCTTGTGCGGAGATGAGGTTATCAACCCCGCACAAATGATCTAACATGACCGCCAGCATGGGTGACCGCCAAACGAAAAAAAAACGGTACCCTGGTTGTCGAGCTCACGCAGTGAGAGGCGTGTTTTACAGCGTCGTTGCCAACCGACGCCAACCCAACCTATAAATATATAAAATATTTATTGGGGACCATGTGGTGCCACAAAAACCGAGAGAAAGGTCAGGATATTATCGGGGAGGGGCAAACACCAACACCGTCAACAAAAACAACCACGAAACCTATACATACGATCAACGGAAAATAGTCCCGAGACCCGGGGAAAAAAGCACTCTATAAATATTCTACGTGATGGACTATACGGGAAACAGAAAACAGGCTGAGATCCCCGAAAAAAGAAAACGAGCCGTATTACGTACATATACGTACGGAAAATCTAGGATGTGTACGACACGCCCAACAACAGCCGACGCCGACATTCTTAAATTGAAAACAAACACACGCTTGGGACCGCAGGCCAAGACCAAAAAAAGAAAAGAGTAAAACATGCGTATATCGACATTTCTTAGATTTACAGGTTTACCAGAGGAACCCGACAAAAACAAATCCTTAGACCACACGCCTAATTCAATAATATCTAGACAGGGAAGTTAACTAACAACAAGTAAAACACAAAACAAAACAAAACAAAACCAAAAGATGGTATCTAAATCCGTACAGAAATCCCATGTACGTATGCCACTTACTGCTGTTTTGCCATTGGTACATACAGGGGGGGGAGAGTGGTGTCGATTTATTTCCTTCGATCGTGTCCCCCTGGGCGAATTAACCACTTTGGGATCCCTTATATGGGATATCAGGGATATAAGGGACATACGGGATATTTACAAAACTAAAAAACAACAGCCGTGACATCGAGGATTTCGTCGAAACTCATCTCAAGCTGAGTGTGATGTAAGAGATGTTAGGGATGTAAGGGATATAAGGGATGTAAGGGATATGAGGGATAGAAGGGATAGAAAGGATAAAAGGGATATAAGGGCCATGAGGGATATAAGGGATACAAGGGATCGAAGGGATGGAAGGGATAGAAAGGATATAAGGGATAAAAGGGACATGAGGGATATAAGGGATACAAGGGGTAAAAGGGATATAAGGGATACAAGGGATACAAGGGATACAAGGGATATAAGGGAGAGCGACCAAAACAATGATATTTTGTTTTGTTTTTATCAACCGCGTACGAGCCGCGTAAGTACCCAGCAGCACGGGTTGGGGTCACGTTGCGCCCGTGCCGCAAAACGCCTCCTTGCATTGCAACCATTGTAGCTCGGGACGCTAATCTTGTATCATCCCCCAATGACGCAGTCGTGGTTGCCGTGATTCGTCGCTTGTAATTGTCAACTTTCCCCTCTCTGAAGTCCCAAGAGGGGTAACAGCAATGTTTTACCTGCCATTGGCGCCCAACGGCGCACGCGTGAACGGCGATGTTGAAGCTCGATACGTCCGGCGTCAACCCCTCCCTCTTTATCTCCTCTAAGATCTGCGCGCACGAAGTAAGAGCAGAAGCAGCAGCATTGTCAACAGCAGCCGCAGCGGCAGTAACGGCAGCAGCAACAGCATTGTCAACAGAAGCAGCAGCATGAGTAACAGCAGCAGCAGTAACAGAAACAACAACAACGACAACCGCAGCAGCAACAACAACAGCAGGAGTAACAGCGGCAGCAGCAGCACCAGAAGTGACCGCCGAAACAACAGCAGCAGCAGCAGCAGCAGCAGCAGCAGCAGCAGCAGCAGTGGCAGTGGCAGTGGCACATACGAAAACGAAACCGTGAATGACGCTGTCGTGAGGCGTTTGCTCCTCGGCCGGGGGCCACGAGGCAGCTGGGCGAGAGATTGTGGCTGGTTCCTTAAAATCTGCACCCTTTTGCTGCTGCAAAGCTTTTCCCCACACAAACCCCCACGCAGTAGGACGCACATGGAACAGGTCATCGCTTCTCACTACATTATCTAGATCTTCAGGGCAGATAGCTCCTTGAGCTGTGTATGAAATACAGTTAGGGGTGCCAATGACGCTTATTCCGCCGCAATAAGAGGTCTCACATTTTCGAAACGACCCGGGACAAAACAAATAGAAGAAATACTATCCCCGGAAACCACATCAATCAAAATATATTGATACAGCACCACACACGAAACACTTTGTACGACGATTCCTCGGTCTAGGGGTAGAGCTTGCTCTTGATACGCGATAGCCATGACCGTACAGCTGCCGTGATTGCACCGACAAAACATATTTCAAAGATATTCAAAATTGGTGGAGAAGTTGCCGAAAACGTGACGTGTTTTTGTACCTTTTCTCACGCAGTCAGTTGTCTTTTTGAGTTTAAGAAAATGAAATACTATTAATAGTGTAATACATGCTTCGGGTTGTTGGATACCCGGCACATCAAACGGCATTGGAACTCACATCGTTGCAAGAGTCCGCTACTCCCAAAAAATACAACTTTGGCTGATGTTTTGCTTCTTTCCTAACAAGAAACACCCCCCCAAAAAAACAATATAACATAAACATAGTTTTGGTCTGCCCAGTGTTTCATTTTTCAACGTACGATTTTTTTTCGGAATGTGTCGAGAGCTGCAGATAATATATACCCATACCCCAACGTGCGATTGTTATTTTTAGAACGTGTCGAGAGCTGCAGATAATACACTACCCATACCGCACATAGAATGCGTCGTTCGCCGCTTGTTGCCTCTCGGCGGACACAAAAGGGTCAACACTTCCAAGAAATCTTGTCATGACTCACAGGTTTTCAATTGTATGTCCAAGCTTGTCTACAGTAGAGAAACTCGCGGCTATCACAGATACCGTAAAAAGAGCGTTGAGCTCGCGCATGGGATGCTCGCGATCGTTTTTTTAACGCTCGTTTTCTCTCAACAGCGGTATGATGGGTGCTAACAAAAAAGTCGAAATCATTATATTTTCGGAAGGTTCTCAGACGCTTTCTACGATAGAGGTGCACCAATGTTTTTTCTGAGGGTAGTCGCCTGAGGATCTCTATACCTCACTCCCCAAAAACTAATTTAGGAGGAAACTAAAAGTGCTATATACGAGTATATACGTACTACGTACCTGTTGAACAAATATCATGGCCTAAGTATGCCATGAAAATTATTGGAACACAAGAATGAAAGGCCGACGATTTTCGGGTTAGGGCCCATATTAACGAGTATAAAATAAAATAAATTCAATTTGGAAAAATAAAAATAAAAATTCGCTTTTCATTGGTCAACACACGCACCAGCACCAAAGATTAGGATCTTGGGGGGTGCTGGTGCGTGTGTTAACCAATGAAAAGCGGATTTGATTTTTTGTTTTTTTCCAAATTGAATTTTTTTTTCTTCGTTAAAACGGGCCCTTAAGGGACCCTCCCGTCATTCAGAAAACGTTTCAGCCCCCAAAAAACGGTACAGCAGTACCTCCATCGTAGCACGCACCTCAACCAGATATTTCCGAAAACACCTTGTTCCGTTCGTACAGCAGCATCAGTATTGGCAATTTGTACACTGCTGCAATCCAGAATACTGGTGAATTTTGACGATAGTGTGTTCGCTACTGACTGACTTGAGTCAGCCAGTGGTCAGCCCCAGTTACAGAGTTTTTGCGGGGAACCATAGTAATCAGGACCCCCATCACATACACAAAAAAAACTATACGAGTTCGTACATTCCAATATTTTTAAAGAATATATTCGAGTATTTTTACTGCTGTAAGCATATTTGGTCCTGATTACTATCAATAGTTCCCCCGTAAGACTTCAATTCGTCTCGAACACAGGTTTCGTCAACCGTTTTGCCGGCTAAGTGATACCCTACCTACCATCAAAACTACTGTAGACCGCCAACCAACATGAAAAGTTTGTTGTATATAAAGGCTACCGTAGCGGCTCCACTACCTCAGAGAGTACACCTTTTTTTTTGTTGTTCCTCATACCGCGGACGAAATGAGTCTCTCACCTCAAGCGCGGCAGCCCAGCTCCCGTTCCCGACGTTCGCCTGCATCACCCCGTTGAAGCTGAACACGTCCGGGGTAACCCCACGCTGTCGCATCTCCTAAAAAGGGTGGGGGGAATGAGGGGTCGCGGGGGGGGGGGTGTACTTCATTTTCATGCATGGCCGTAGTCGTATGACCATAGACCCTCGCATCCCTACAATGCCGGGACGGAGCATGTCGGGTTTTTACCGACCAGGCAGACATTGCTAGCACCAAGCGCGAAGCACCGTGAGGTGTTGGGCGAGTCGCATGAAGGGTGAGCTGCATCCTACTAAGAACCGCTTGTCAGGCGGACTTGCATATGGATGACAGCTTCAATGAGTAAATTTAATGTCTGGTGTGGCTACTTCCTGAGACAGCAATGGGAGCACTATGTATCGGCCTCATGAATGCCTTACCATATCACACTACGTTATACGACCATTCCCCTTGTGCGGAGATGAGGTTATCAACCCCGCATAAATGATCTATTAGTAACAAGACCGCCAGCATGGGTGACCGCCAAAAAAAAAAAAAAAAAACGGTACCCTGGTTGTCGAGCTCACGCAGTGAGAGGCGTGTTTTACAGCGTCGTTGCCAACCGACGCCAACCCAACCTATAAATATATAACATATTTAAAGGGGTCGCGGGGGTGGGGGGTCAGCCGCAAAGACACAGCAATACCATCAACACCACCAACACCAACAGCAACCAACGCCAGCAATACCAAAAACAGCAACTACAGTACAACAACAACAACAACAACAACGCCAGCAACCTTAACACCAGCACCAACAACAACACACCACAACCAACACCACCATCACGACTACCAATCGTGACGCACCGATCAGGACACATCAAGGAGGACGCACTAAAGTACCGAAATCATGACGCATTAACGATCAACTACCTCACCTCTAACAGGGACCGAGCATCATCCGCACCCCCTCCGGGTCCACAGGCGGCGATCGCCGAATTGTAGCTGTAGTTGTCGGGCCTGAAAAAAAACACCAGAAGCGCACCACCCGCCCCCCACGATCGCGAAGTGGGCGAGGTAGAGAGGCACGGCACAGTGACATGTCAATGAAGGCTCGGTTTGGACAATGTACCGACAGATATAGCGTTAGCGATATCGACATCGATAGAGATAACGATGTTGAAATTATAGCGATATCGATAGCGGTGCCGATAACGATATTGATATTGCTAACGATAGCGGAAACGATATTAATATTGTTGACGATAGCGAAAACGATAGTGATAGCGAAAGCGATAATGGTGCCGACAATGGTAGCGATAGCCATAGAGATACCGATAGCGACAGCGATAGCGATAGCAGAAGCGGTATCGATACCGATATCGATATGGACTACGATATCCAAAAATACACTGACAATGTTATCGATAGCGAAATCGATATCGACAGCAGTAACATTAGGGGGGATGTAGGATTTTTGGGGTTCATCGTGGGTTATGCTTACTCTTACTACATATGCACCCGTAAATAGTGTGAACACGCCATCAGTAGTATCATGCTGCACGCGTGTCGTTCGGAAAGTAAACGGACAATTGCACCCCGCGTTGCGTCGTGATGTCGATGCTGCAGTTGTCGTTAAATTTCGTCGATCCCCCTTTTTTAGTACACAGGTGGCCGGTAACCCCCCCCTCCCTCCTTGCCCAATGTAAGCGTAAACAAAACCCATTGTGGAGGCTGTGAATAATATACGCAGCAAAACCAAATGGTTGTCGGCAACTTCTCAAAAACCTCAACGTGTCGGCAACCTCTCAATTCGGTGTATACCCCTTATGGTTCGCTACAGTGTTAAATGCTCCACAAGGGTTGTCTTACGCCTACGTCGTGCAGGGGGGGGGGGGGGGG
>MEHQ01003247.1:393881-414951 GCA_008828725.1 Saccharina japonica
GCTCTACGCCACTGTGTTTCTCTCCCATTCCCTTTGGGCCAGTTACTGTTTCCTGCCTCCCCTTACCTTCGTTCACCCTAGGACTACGTCTTAGATTCGCTATTCCATTAGCTATACATACCCTCCACCCTAGTCTTCTAACCCATGCCGACACTTGTTCTGTCTCTAATCTCTGCCACTCCATGCTCGCTTTCGGTTTAAGTGTAACTCGAAAATGCTCTCCCTCCCTTTCTACTTGTCCTAATGCAAAGCAGTATAGTCCTACTTCGTCGCACTTCCTCTTGAACTCTATTCTCGTCATGTCGCTAGGAACTCCGAATACCAGCACTACTAGTACTTTACCCTTCCAGTCTTTCTTACTCCACCTACCCTGCCTCACCGTTTTTCTCTGAATCTCTTCCGAGACTATCTCCAGCTTGTTTTTGTTCATGTTTGTAGTAGGAAATGTTCAAGTTACTGGGACTTCCCAATCCTAGTACTCGTTGAGGGTCTGGTGTCTTTCAGTTATTTTGCCGGCGCACCACACTAAAGATCCAGCTCAGGAAACAAGTGTGCTAGAGCATGCGGAATGCGCGAGTCCCACCCATCAAAATGAGCTAGATCATACAGATCATACAGATCATACAGATCATACAGATCAGGGATACATCTGCCCTGAAATCTCTAGACCATCAAGAGGGAATCGGGTATCTTGTCTGATGGCGATGATGATGCTGACGATGATGATGATGCTGTTAGTGATGGCAATGATGATGATGTTGGTGACGGCGATGATGATGCTGATGTTCGCGCAGTAGCTCCTCGCGCAGTAGCTCCTCGGCTACGTACGTACCTACTCCTACGCGTTCCATTGGAAAACAAGCAAACACACCAGTGCGTGGGCCAATCAATCATACCTGGCGCGGTAGCCACAGGCGGAGATGGCGGAGTTGTACGAGACCACGTCCGGCGTTATCCCGTACGCGGGCATCTCCTGCTCGAACAACGCCCGAACGGTCGATCGGTCGACGGGCGAACAAGGAAAGAAGGAAAGGAGAAAGGGAGGAAGGAAGGAAGGAAGGAAGGAAGGAAGGAAGGATTCAGGACGGGCGTCACAAGCAACGCACGCGAAAATAAGTCCGTCAAACGGAAAACGTACGATAAACCGTACCAGGAACACATGAAGAAATTACAGCCATACAACAGGCGTCAGAGTGTATGCGGCATATATATAGTCACATTCGTCCAGCTGTGTGAGGGTGTACGAGGGGTTGGGGTTTGCAAGAGAAACATCAGCATTCGAGTCGGGGCACAACCACAGCAGAGTGTGCACCAGCGGATACTGCTATATCTCAACAAAACGAAACAGCCAAAACAAAATTAACCGCCACCTCCTTCCCGCCCCCTCTCCCCCCTTTACCCTCCCCCAGAAGCAAAAAACGTTTCGAGCACCCAAAAAAAACAATAACGCCGCCCCCAGCAGGCCCGGGGCGCAGTTCCACCCTACCGTCCTTTCCGAAACAAAAAAATGATGAACACACCCTTGAAAAAAAAAATAATCACTTCCAACAAGCTCAGGGCGAAATCCCCCTTTCCCCCTCCGTTACGAAAAACAACGTGTGGAAAATATACCCTAAAATATCACCTCCAGCATACCCAGGGGCGCGGCCCAACCCCCCCCCCTCCCCTCCCACTGCCTCTCAAAAACAGCGTGTGAAACACCCTCTGCAAAAATGAAAACATGTAAAAAAAGACTTCTAGCAAGCCTAAGGCACGGTCCCCATCCCCCCAGCCCCTTGCTCCCCCCCAAAAAAAACACACACACACATTTGCGGAACACCCTAAAAAAATCAAAACCAAAAACTTACCTCTAGCAAGCCCAGGGCGCGGTCCCACCTCCCCGCCCGGCCGCACACGTTGATGGCAGCGTTGTAGGCCGCCCTCCTCCCGTCCGCGATCGCGGCCCTCCCCGCCACCCCACCCTCCCTCGCCCACCTCACGTCGACGTCAGCGTTCCCGCTCTCCTTACTGCTCCGCACCCCCCCACCACCACCACCACCGCCACCTCTACCGCGACTACCGCGACTACTGCTGCTGCTGCTACCGCTGCTGCTACCGCTGCTGCTACCGCTGCTGCTATCGCGGCTGCCACTTTCCCCCGCCGCCTTAAAACCACCCGCTGCCGCCGCAGCAGCACCGGGATCTCCGATCGGCGGCGACGTATTTCGTCGTCGGTTCCCGGCTCCGTCGGTTTTGGCGACTCGGTCGGTAGACACTGCTGTCCCTGTCGCCACCCCCACCCCCGCTGTCGCCGCCGTAGGAGGGGGAGTTGCAGCGGCGGAGGCAGTGCCGACGGCGTCGCGCAACTCTCCCATCCCCCACCAGTCAGGACCGGAAAACCCACCGCGAGTACCGCCACCACCACCGCCACCGCCACCGTTACCGGTACTGCTACTGTTAACCCTACTGCTAACGCTGTCCGTATTCCCACCATTTCCCCCGCCCCCTCTCCCCTTACTACTGCCGTTAGTGATGCTGCTGCTGCGGCTTCGCTCGGACGTCGTCTCCACCCCCGCCCCCCGCCCCCCTCCCACGGCCGCCTCCTCTCCTTGCCCCGACGCGCCGCTCGACCCAACCGCAAAGCCCCCCGCTGACCCCGCGCCCCCCCTCGCCGCTGCCGCCGCCGCCGCAGACACTGCCGCAACCGCCCCTTCCCCGTTGCCCCCTCTGGGCGACTGCCTAGAGGGAGAAGGGGTCTTAGCCGCGGCCGTGGCAATCGGGGCGGTGGAAAGACGCGATGGGAAGGCCCGCCTCATCTCCACCAGGAGCAGCAGCGCGCGCTTCCAGTCGGCAGTCCTCGAGCATGCATTTATCGCGGTGGTGTACGTCTTCGGGCTCGGCTCCACTCCCTCCTTTCGCATCGTCTGTGAAAAACGCGTGTTTTCTCGAAATGTGAGTGTTGAATTTTAAAATGTATTGATCTTTTTTCAAAACGCATAAATTTGAGTTATGAAATTGTCGATTTTTGAATTTTGAAGGAACGGAACTTTTCGATTTTGATTTTGAAAATTGAAAATTGGAAAAAAAAAAAAATGGGACCATTGGCGACGGTACGGAAGGGGGCTGAGCTACAAAGACGTCAGAAGAGAGGGTGAAAAGAAGGTGCACAAAACGAACGACATATCGAGCTAACGAAATATCGAGCGTTCGAATACTGACATATCATTATATTTTATTTTAATTTGTCCTCCGTAGGATTGGTAAAAAAAAAGCTCAAGCTCACCACAACTCCATATATCATAGTTGGAAATACTGCAGTTACAAGAACGTAAACGCAAGGGCTTCCACACCATTTCCAACACACCCGACCACCACCACCACCACCACCACCGTTATTGCCATTCAACAGCATTAACACCCACATCGAACCGAACACCACCAACGACCACTATCACAAAGTGAGCACAGCACAGCACAAACACGGCAACACCAACACAAACCGTATTGACACCACCAGCACCAACACCCACAAACACCAAGACCAACCACCACAAACACAACAAATACCAGCACCAACACCCACACCAGTACCAACACCAACACAACACCACCAACACCAACACAACACCAACACCAACACCACAGACACAAAAATTGCGGTAGATCGCGGTCTAAACGAAAATAGTTAATTTTGTTACATATTATTTCAAGATATATATACTTCAAGTATATTTTTTAATGGTATACGCGGTATAAAATAGTTCAGCTGTCGCTAGGAACTCGTGTCGACAACTTGTGTGGGCTGGTGGACGTCTTACTAGCGGACGGCGGACGCTTCAGGCAACCGTTTAAAGGGGTTCCTATTTGTTTAGGCGCCGTCAAAACTAGAAACTTGTGTTCGCTCGTAGCTAAGGACAGATAAGGACTTGCCTCGCGCAAACAAGACAAGTCTACCACTGCTGTAGCGCTTTCGACCAACACCAAGCGTCAACACCACCCCTGACCTTGAGCACAGAGAGCGAAATCTTGGTCTGGCCCGCGGCCCCGCACGCCTCCATGACTGTACCAACACCAACGCCAACATCAACACCAACACCAAACGCCATCACCAACACCATTAAATACCAACAACACCAACACCAACACCGACACCAACCCTTACCTTGGGCAGAGGGAGCAACATCCTGGTCTGGCCCGCGGCCCCGCACGCCTCCACGACGGTACCAACACTAACGCCAACACCAACACCAGACACCACCAACATCAAAAACACCACCAAACACCACCACCAACAACAACACCAACACCGACACCAACCCTTACCTTGGGCAGAGGGAGCAACATCCTGGTCTGGCCCACGACCCCCCACGCCTCCACGACGGTACCAACGCCAACGTCAACACCAACACCAAGGCCAAACACCAAACACAACTACCAACAACATCACTAACACCACCAAACACCATCACCAAGAACACCGACACCAGTACCACTCCTTACCTCGAGCAGAGAGAGCGACATCTTCGTCTGGCCCGCGGCCCCACACGCCTCCATGACGGTGTTATACATTATCTCTCCGACCTCCAGGCCCAGCGTTCGCACCTCTTCCAAAATCTTGAGCGCCGCCGCGCTACCATGTCAACCGAATAGACGCGCCGACAAGCCAACCGAATAAGCCGACGGAGTGAGCGAACCGAATAAGGGACCCGAGCAAACGAACCGCACACTCGAACTCCAACATCTTTAGCGCCGTCGCGCTACCATTCGAAACGGCATCGGAAATAAAACTGAACATATGCGAACCGAAAAAGCGAACGAAAAAACAACCCGAATTTACGACCTTAGCGAGCAAACTGAACGAACGAACCAAATAAGTAAGCCGCACAGAAAACCCCCACGGCCGAGAAGAATACAAAAACTGAATACAAGAACCCAACAAGCAAACCGAGCGACCGAGCCTACATAAATGATAAAACACAAACCAGTTAACGAACGGACCGAGTGAACGGATTGAACAAACGACCCACACAAACAGCTCGAATCAACGAAACTAAAAGTAACGAACTCAATGAACGAACCGAACCGAACCGGACCGCACAGAGACGAAGCAAGCACATAGACAGATAAAAGACCCCCACCCCCCCGTCCCTCTTTGTATCCTCACCAGTTACCCCCCTTGGCACAAGCATCCGCTGCGCAGCTGTAGGTGGCCTGCGTCGGCGTTAGCCCCTCGGCCTTCATCCTCTCCACCAACTCCAGGGCGTTCTGCCACTTACCCTTCGCGGAAAACAATTTCATCACGCGCACACACATACACAAATCATGGAGACACATATCGAAATCATGGAGACACATGCAATTCATGGACAAACACACAAATCATGGACACCCACATCGAGGTCATGGACGCACACATAAGAGGTCATGGGGACACACACATCGACATCATGGACACAACAAATCGCGGACAGCATGGGCACGAACACAAAAAATAAAGAACAGCGACACGATCATCGAGAGGGTAGGAAGAGAGGGAGGGAGGGGAGCGAAAGGGGGAAGAGAGGAAGGGAGGGGAATATGAGAGGGAGGAAAGGGAGGGACACGATGGCCGCTATGTACTGGTATGCTGTTTAAATAGGAGATCCACCAAAAAAGCTAAAACAATGGGGGACCAAGCCAAAAATGTCACTGCACTAAGCATAAGCAAGCACCACCGGCCCTAACTTCAAATTAAACTTCAACACCAAACATGTTGCCACAGCATCTTCCTGTTGAAGGCATGTACGGCACGTTCGTACTTCTTGTAGAAGCGACGTCAACACAAAAAACACAAAAAATCAACAAAACTAACGCCAACACCAACACCACCAACCCCAAATGCAATGCAAGCACCCCTCCATCTTGTTACATACCTGGTACCTGGTAAATGGTAACATAATGGTGTCGTCCTCTCGGTACATAAACAAGTAAAACACCACCCCATCTTGGTATACAGACATAGGACAGACGGCGCTGTTATTTTACGTGTAGCAGCTATGACCCCAACACCAAACTCAACACCAACACCAACTTCCACTTCCACTCCAACACTGTCGCTAGGACCTCGCGCAGCGAGACATGTGAACTGTATATACCTTCCTAGCACAGGCGTGAATGGCGCTGTTGTACGTGTAGCAGTTGGGAGGAACCCCCGCGCTCCTCATGGTCTCCAGCAGCGACATCGCCCCATCCAGGTTTCCACCCCTCCCGCAGGCGGTAACCTGAAACAAGAATGGCGTGTAACCGACGGCAAGTAACCGATGGCAAGTAATGTGTAACCGAAAGCGTGTAACCGATGACATGTAACCGACGGCATGTAACCGACGGCGTGTAACCGACAACATGAAAATGGTGGCATGTAGCCTACCGCGTGAAATCGACGGCATCTAACCCACGGCGTGTAACTGACGAAGTGTAACCGACGGCGTGTAACCGATCGCGTGTAACCGACGGCGTATAACTGACGACGTGTAACCGACAGCGTGAAACCAACAGCGTGTAACCGACGGCAAGTAACCTAGCTCGTGTAACCGACAGCGTGTGACCGGCAGCGTGTAACCGGCAGTCTATAGCCAACGGCGTGTAACCGACGATGTGTAACTCTCGCCATGTAACCCACGGCGTGAAACCCACAGCGTGTAACCAGCAGCGTGTAACGAACAGTGTGTATAACTGACGGCGTGTAACCGACAACGTGTAACCGACAGCGCGTAACCGACGTAACCAGCCACGTGCAACCGACACCTCGAAACCACGCACGTGCAACCAACGACGTATAACCGACGGCGCGTAAGCGATGGCGTGTAACTGACAGTGTGTAACCACCAGCGTGTAACCGATGGCGTGAAACCGACGGCGTGTAACCAACGACGTGTAACTGACGGCGTGTAACCAACAGCGTGTAACCGACCCACGTGTAACCCGCGATGTGTAACCGACAGCATGGAACCGGCGGCGTGTAACCCACAGCGTATAGCTGACAGCGTGTAACCCACGGCGTGTAACCGACGGCGTGTAACTGACGGGGTGTAACCGATGGCGTGTAACCGACAGAGCGTATCCGACGGCGTGTAACCGATGAACCGACGGCGTGAAACCGACATTGCGTAATCGACCACGTGTAACCGACGGCGTGTAACTGGCCACGTGTAACCGACAGCGCGAAACCGCCGGCGTGTAACCGACGATGTATAACCGACGGCGTGTAACTGACGGCGTGTAACCGACACCGCGTAACCGACAGCATGTAACCGACCAAGTGTAACTGACAGCGTGTAACAACATGTAACCGACGACGCGTAACCGACGACGTTCAGCCGACGTGTGTAACCTACAACGTGAAAATAGCGGCATGTTGCTAACGATGTGTAACCGACAGCGTGTAGCCGACAACGTGAAACCGATGGCGTGTAACATCGTGTAAACGACGACGTGCAACCAACAGCGTAAAACCAACAGCGTGTAACCGGCGGCATGTAACCGTCCACGTGTAACCGACAGCGTGTAACCGACAGTCTGTATATAACCCACGGCACGTAACCAAAGATGGGTAACCGACGGCGTGTAACCGACGGCGTGTAACCGACGGCGTGTAACCGACGGCGTGTAACCGACGGCGTGTATCCGACGGCGTGTAACCGACAGCGTGTAACTGGCAGCGCGTAACCGACGGCGTGTAACCGATGGCGTGTAACTGACGCCATGTAACCGACCACGTGTAACCGACTGCGCGTAACCGGCAGCGTGTAACCGACAGCGCGTAACCAACGACGTGTAACCCGCGATGTGTAACCGACAGTGTGTAACCGGCGGCGCGTAACCCACGGCGTGTGGCCGACGACGTGCAACCTACAGCGTGTAACCGACAGCAGGTAAATGACCGCGCGAAACCAACGACGTGTAACAGACGGCGTGTAACCGACGGCGTTTAAGAGTTGGCGCGAAACGGCCGGCGTATAACCGACTGCTTGTAACGGCCGACGTATAAACGCCGGCGTGGGCGTCTAACCGACGGCGCGAAATCGACGGCGCGTAACCGACGGCAAGGCTGGAGGGAACATCGCAGACAGTAAATTAAACACGAAAAAAAACACACCAGCCGTCGAATTAACGCAAACTAGCTCACGATTTCGATTTTTTTTTTAATATATAAACTCGCCAAAATTTGTTTTTTGCTCTAAAACAAAAGGAGCTAAAGCCAAAAATAGGTATACCTATGCCTTTCAAGCTACGGTAATACAACATGGCATCACACATGGAACAGGGCACAACTCATGGAAAAAATCCCAACACTCAAGAAAACCTGCCCAAAAATCGTGGAGCTTAGCAACATTAATACCGTACCGGAGCATGGAATCGCCCAGGAGACGTGGCACCTCCACGTGGGAAACGGCACAACTCATGGCAAAAAAGTAGCACTCATGAAAAAGAACACTAAAAAAAAGGCACAAGTCAGTGACACCACCACACGTAACGCCTCCCCAACGTGCGCTACGATGGGGGTACCACTTTTGGGACAACACTGACTACATACTATTAATACTGACTATTACTGACTATTACTGACTACTACTGACTGTTACTGACTATTACTGACTCGTACTACTGACTAATACGGACTACTACTGACTCTTACTGACTCTTACTGACTATTACCGACTATTACTGACTACTACTGACTGTTACTGACTATTACTGACTCGTACTACTGACTAATACGGACTACTACTGACTCTTACTGACTCTTACTGACTATTACCGACTATTACTGACTACTACTGACTATTAGTATACTCCTTAACTGAGGAACTACCCAACGCCGTTCGCGTTTTTTACAATAATTTTCGTTTTCATGCCTACAGTACGTAAGCCATTGGACTATGGCTCGGGAAAAACTCCCTATGTTCCTCAAAGTCACTTGTCTGGTGAGGTGTAGATAAGTGTGGAGCCTAACAAAAAAAATATTAGAGCCCGTACAGAAGCAACCCCCCCCCCCGCGATAAGGCCTCCTTCTTACCGCCGCGGTGAAGGTGAACTCGTTAGGCTTCAAACCGTCTCGTTCCTTCATCTGCGCCAGCAGCCCCAGCGCTCGCTCCCAGTCGCCAGTCTTTGCGCACGCGTTAGCCGCTGCCGTGTAAGAAAATTCGTTAGGGGCGATGCCGCGCCCACGCATGCTCTGGAACGTCGAAGGTTGGCAGAGATGTGCCGGGGTGGTTGGGGGGCGGGTGGGAGGTGCACTTCATTTTCATGCATGGCGGTAGTCGTAGGACCATAGACCCTCGCATCTCTACAATGCCGGGACGGGGGGTACTCATTTGTTGCTTGCCTTAGTTATTTGACCATTGAGTACGCCTCCCTTGCGAGACGGAGGGGGGGGGGGGGCGTACTCATTTGTTGCTTGACTTGGTAACTTGACCATTGACCACGCATCACTTTCGAGACGGAGCAGGAGGTGCGGGGGGGGCTTGAGGTTTCGAATGTGCGGGGTGGTGACCGTCGGCCAGAAGGCAACAGCAGCAGCAACAGCAGCAACAAAAAACAGCAACGCCAACATCACCACCGATCACCACCACCACCACAACCCCACCACCACCAACATCGTCACAACCACCAATATCACCACAACTACAAGCAACACCAACACCAACCACCAATAGCATCACCGCTTTTAACGGTGACTACATTTACTTTTCACAGACCGCTACAGCTTTGTATTCTACGATCAATAAGTGTTCTTGCACCGGCGTAGACGACTCGGCGCTGGGTGCCCACTCCCCTGCTGCCACTACGCCTGCAGCGACAATCTCTGACCCCCGGGACGAGGTTGATTTACTGTACGGCTGGCTACGAGTGCACCGTTTAGAAGAAATAACAACAACAACTACATGACCAAAACCAAGAACAACACCAAGAAAAAAAAGAAAGCAACAAAATCTAGAACGAACCCAACATGGAAATCAAGATAAAAATCAAAAACAATATCATGAAGGACAATCAAGGAACAAACATCGAACACAACCAAGAGCCAATACCAACAAACAAAGACCCAACAACAAAACTCAGCAACAAAATTAAGGTCAACAACAAGAACAAGGAAGTGAAAATAAGCAGGCTCCGCTCTCACCTCCAGCAGCCTCAACGCTCGCGAAGTCTGCCCGTTGTCTCCTAGCGCCTTGATGGCTACCGTGAACGGCCTACCGTCACCGACCAAGCCCTGCGCCAGCATGTCCTCTAGAGCAGGCAACACATCACGCCACCTGTTCATGCACAAATACGTTACCTGGTTACTGCTGTAAGGACAGGGGGGGGCGCGCGCATAGGAGGCCCTTCGTGGCTACATATGGTAGGTAACCGGGAGTGGTCATTGCTTGTAGACGGGGTTAGTCGTCACATATACAAAAACAATGGTAAGAGGTACTTTATGGTATATGCAGTACATGGTAGTAGTAGTAGTAGTAGTAGTAGTAGTAGTAGTAGTAGTAGTAGTAGTAGTAGTAGTAGTAGTAGTAGTAGTAGTAGTAGTAGTAGTAGTAGTAGTAGTAGTAGTAGTAGTAGTATTAATAGTAGTAGTAGTAGTAGTAGTAGTAGTAGTAGTAGTAGTAGTAGTAGTAATAGTATTAATAGTAGAAATATACAGGAGAAACAAAAATAGTAGCAGTACGTACTACTGTAGTATAAATACAAAAGAGTAGTAGTAGTAGTAGTAGTAGTAGTAGTAGTAGTAGTAGTAGCGGCAGATACGGTAGGAGCAGCGATAGTGATGATGGCGGTGGTGCCAGTAGTGGTTCAGGCGGCGTCCCTCCTATTGGCAAACGCTGCTCTGTGCTGCTGCAAATCGCCCGCGCCCTGCAATGGTCGCGGCGGGTAAAACCCCTGCTATCTGCTATACGTGCCTCGCATGGGGTTATTCCTGTCCACCCTGGTGTTCGTACGCCTGAGACGCGAATCACCTGAAGTCAATCAAGCCTATCGTAGGGGTGCCCGACAAGATCTACGTCCTCAGTGCCTGTCAGCGGGGTTGTTTCGCTACATTTGGAAAAACGCCGATCGACTCTGATGCTACTCTACTACTTCCACGGCATGGTACTGTTTCTGCTACTACCGCTACTACTGCTGCTGCTGCTGCTCTTGCTATTAGTGCTACTGATACTTCTACTGATATGGCGTTACTACATTACTGCTACCAATGATAGTACAATAACTATACTTCGGTCCACTGCTACGTTAGTGCAGTTACTTCTACTGCCACTGCATTTGCTGCTGCTACTGCTGCTATTGCTGCTATTGCCGATTCTACTGCTACCACGCTACTAGATAGAGCTGCTATGCTACTCGTATTCCTACCGCTAAAATCGTCGTCGCGTGCTGCTACTCGTATTGCTACCGAGTCGGTCGAGGCATGGCATCGATGATTTCTTTCAGGGTCGATCTGGAAATATTGGGGGGGGGGGTCAGCATATGAAAAACGCATTTTCAAGTGAGTGTGTATGTACTCGTAGCCTCGTAGGTGTGAAGATATGAACAATATCCTGCTGCTGCTGAAGACTTGGCCATGCTGCTTCTGCTGCTGCTGTTTGATGCTGCTGCACGAGTATGTATGTACTCGTAGCCTAGGTGTGAACATGTGAATGATATCCTGTTGCTGCTGAATACTTGGCCATACTGCTTCTGCTGCTGCTGTTTGACGCTGCTGCACGTACGTGGTAGTTGTAACCCGGGTGGTCGGCGGTTGACCGAGCGTAGGTTGTGCTCCAAGGCCACGGAGGACATTTTCGACCCCCCATCCTCGGTTTTCCGGGTAACGCTACTTAGTACTCCCTAGATACTTTTTCTGTGCAGATGGTTACGCCGCTATTTAGTTTTGACGCGCTGTACACGGACCCTCGACTCGTTCGCGTCTCAGCGGAGAGCGGATGTGCCAGCTTGGTGTTTCATGTACAGCAGATTGTTAGGGTCGTTCTTATCGAGCAACTTTTTTCCAATATGTCCAATATAGTTTGAAAAAAAACCCAGGAAAAGCAGGGAAAACAATATTTATTCGGAAAGTTTGGAGTTTTAACAGATGGTGGGCAAAATATTTGGAAGGCTTCGCATTCCAATATTTGGAAATTATTTTAGGAAAATATCGAAATCCTACAAACTGCTCGAAAACAAATATTGGAAATTTTGGAAAAAAATTGCTCGATAAGAACTACCCTTATTGTACCCAGATTGGCCGTCCGAACTTTCGCAAGGGTCTACTTTTAAACCTCGACTTCGGGTTGCTGCAGCGGTCGAAATTGCTCGAAATTCGGACCATACAAAATGAGGAAAAAAACAACCCTAAATGACCGCGTGAACTCCAACTGCGGACAGGTACAGCTTCTCACAGGCCATCACAGCCCACGAAATCGAGTCACGCTCCTTATATGTGGTGTGATACGCGAGGCCGTCGTCGGCTGCCAGATTCGACTCGCGAGGTGCTTTCGTGTACTCGAAGTTACCAGCCAACAGTACAACGAAATCGCAACATCGGAGACTGTTTCATTTTGCGCGGCTGGCCCCCGCTGTAGTAGCACCATGGCTACAGCACTCATGAAAAACCAAGGTTGTGTTCTGTGGGGTTTGTGGATCCCGGGTAAGGGTACGGAAGTCTTGCAAAGCTTACATTAACTCCAGGTACGGGTGTGGGAGTCTTACAGAGCTCACAGAAGTTCCGGGTAGGTACACGAACGTTCGTGTACCTATATACCAGGAACTTCTGTGAGCTCTGTAAGGCTTCCATACTCGGTACCTGGAATTGCTGTAAGCTTTACAAGACTTCCATACCTTTACCCGGAATCTATAAAACCCTGCAGAACACAACCTTGGTTGCTCATGAGTGCTGTAGCCATGGTACTGCTACAGCGGGGCCAGGACTTCTGTAAGTTCTCTGGACCAGCATTATAATTAGGTGGTGAAACGTTGCGCAGTTGCACAATTTTTCTGAAAAATAGGCTTAGCGCACCACAAAAAGAAGGAGATGTGCAAATTGTGCGGGGCTATTTCGCCGAAGGGTTGGGGTTAGGGTTAAGGTTAAGGCGAAATGTGTTTTTCGGGTCTCTTTTCGCCGCAGGCGTAAAAAAATTGGGTATTTTTTCGTCGCAGGCGAACTTTTTTTGGAGTCTTCTTTTTGTGATCTTTTCGACAATTTCATGCTGAGTTTCTTTGTGGCTTTCCTTTTTGAGGGGACTTAGTTCAAATTTATGACGGTTTTCTCTGTTCGTGGATGAAGCAAGGCTTGAAAGGCTCGCAGATACAGAGGAATACGAAGTAGGTGGTTTCAAGTTTCAATGATAGTTGGCCTGCGCGCTGACATCCATGCAGTTATGTGGAGCAGATTCTGTCTGTGCTTGTTTCTGTGTTTTTTGCAAGACGAGCGAATGAGACGCACATTTTGGGTAAATTTACGCACATGGTATTGTACCACGGGCGTCCAGAAAACTTACAGAAGTTCTGGGTGCGGGAATGACTCGGGAAAATACCACGGGTATGGTTCTGTACGTAACCGACAGAACACAACGTTGGAAAAAACAACATAAAGAAAGTTCGCTGGTTTCCTCGCAGAATTTTGCACTATCAATACAGTACCGGCCCGCTCATAAGAAAGGAACTCACAAGAAAGTCAGCCTGAGAAATTAAAAAAATTGAGAAAGCTCTGAGCCTAGGCAGTGCATAAGCTTTAAGAAAGTGGCCCCTTCCTGTGGCTGGCCTGGGCCCAAGCCACCATTCATTGCACAGCAGTACTAGGGAAAACGTCTTCTCGGGGACCAAAATAAGAAACCGCAGCATAAGAAACTGTGCTTTCGCGCGCGCGCCAAGAATAAGAAAGTCAGCCTGAGCCCGATTTCAGGTTTCTTCTGAGACGGCCGGTACTGTGTAGTAAGCTGACGTACCCGGAAAAAAAAGCAGACACGCAAATTACAAATTACGGTCCCGTGAGAGGTAGTACGTTATCGGGGCTAAAACGAGCTATTAATACTAGGTACGAAAACAAACCCTGGATTATTGTTTACTTTCAGCACCGAGAAGAAACGGGTCTTGTTCGCGAACCCCTTACTCTATTTGCAAGACATTTGTGTATGTTGGCGAAACGCCTACTCGCGCCTACTAGACGACACATTCCCGAGAGTTCCAGCGTCTCTAGAACAGCACCCACATTTTGAGGGGACAGGCTACTGCTGTAGTAATACTTGAATGAGAGCGATATTTTTGACAGTAGTACGAGGGCGTCCGGGTCTGTTGTACGTGCCGCTTCTGCGCAACGTTCTGCTTGCTGCTGCTGCGCAATTTTATGCTTGCTGCTGCTGCACGTAAAGCTGGTATGTACGTACATACCGTACTGAACACCCGGTACGAACGCAGAGTACCCGGTATATAGCGCCCGGGTGTGACCCATGGTTGGTCAAGCCTACGTACCGTCTGACTGAAAGTGTGTGCTTCTTTATACTGGGTAATTAATGCAGGTCGCAGGTACGCTGCAGCTTCAGCTGCTGCTGCTACACTACCATAAATAAAATACATACTCGTAAATACTTAAAGTAGTACGACGAGCGTACACCGCTTGACAGCACTGCAGCACAGCACTGCTGTCACTTGTACGGCATCGGCTTTTTATGCTGCTGCACCGATATCTGTCGACCTCGAGCGTACACGGAGCCGACTACGGGGGCCAGGCCGCCGCGGCAAAACCCCGCCTCTTGCTCGTATCATATCGTATCATACGAGTACTGGTATACCACTCAGCATCAAGTACCAGGTATCAAGTACCAGGCAAGGAGGTGTTTATTTATACCATCAATAGTGTGGGTTGGCGGAATCACCTGCCCTGCTTTCCGGCATCCGTCATCCTCCTCATCAGCGCCGAAGCTCTGCTTGCAATCTGTCTCTCCTTCTTCTTCAAGAGCGAGGCCTCTGCTTTCGATGGCTCCGTTAGCCTCGGGAAGGGTTTTCCCGGAGTGCTTATAGCCACCGCCCCGGCAGCAGTGGCAGCGGTGGTGGTGGTGGCGGCGGTGGCGGTGGTGGTGGTGGAAGCGGAGGCGGTGGAATACTCTTTCGAACCGGAAACTTGACGTCCGTTTTGTCGTGTCTGCTGCGCCGAGGCAGTGCTAAAGGAAGCTTTGCTGCTATTGTTGCTGATGTTGCTGTTGCTGCTGGACCCGTTCACGGCATTGCGCCCACCTTTCCCCTGGTCCAGAGAGACGGCTTCGTCGTCGACAGCAGGAGCAGCAGCAGCGGTAGCAGTAGCGGCGGCGGCGGCGGTAGCAGCAGCAGCAGCAGCAGCAGCAGCAGCAGCAGCAGCAGCAGCGGTAGCAGCAACAGCATCCAGCATCAGTGTCTGTCCCGGTGTCACGACGGTCTCGACTCCGACAGCGACCTCCCCTAGACCGGAATCGACTTCCGCGGCAGGCACTCCTACTCCCGTTCGGAGCGATCTGCAGCCCTGCCACGGGACAGTTCTACCTGTGCACCCGACTCGACGATGGAGGCTCGGCGAGGACTCTTTCAGAACGAATGCACCGCTACTAATGCCATCAGGTCGGGATCGCACATGACGTCGATTGCTCGCCGACATGAAGGAGGAGGACCTAGCGGGCTGACAAACCAGCGTGCCCTCTGGCGCCTTTAACAAGACATTGAAATGGAGTGGCGCGTGGAATGCACCCTGTGGTATGGACGGGGGCTGAGGAGACATGCTGGTCCACCCTGTCGTCGATGGGGAGGTAGCGCGACAGGAGCACAGCGCAGTTCGTTGTCATGAACTTGATGAGGAGGATCATGAAAAACATCCCCGGGCAGAAAACAGAATATTTCCCTGTACGAAAACGCCACATAATGTCGAAACCTTTGGTTCTGTTTGAGAACCAACACAACATGCAATTTGACCCCCACCACCTCCGCACTCCGCACCCCGCGCCTCGGGTCGTGGTTTGCGTTGGCGTTGTGTCAACACTTCCAGGGGCATGATGGCAGCAATATCAGTAGTTCACACAACTACTGGGGGTGGCCAGCCTCCATCAGCGCCAAAAAAGCCTCTAAATCAAAGCTCGTTGCCGCCGTCTGTTGCTTCCGTTTTGCCAGGCCTTTCGCTTGTTCTGAAAACCGTCGCAACGCTCTCACTCGTACGAGCCTCTGGGGGGTGCGCAAGCGACCGAGCAGCAGCAGGAGCGGGGGGGGGGATCCTCACCAGCAATGTGCCAGCGACAGCAGCAGCAGGAGCAGCAGTAGCAGCCTTCGTGCCTGCATTTGGTAGCGATTTCGACGGCCGGCGACGGCGTCCCCCACCCCGCCTGCCCGACTCAACACAGGGAACGGCGAAACGCACCATCATTAATGCGCTTCAGCAACACCGCCAGCTTCACTGGTTTCGATCAAGCGATCGAGTTGTTCGAAACGAAACCCGTCACACTCCTCCTCGCGCCCTTCTGTGGCAGGCCTGCCGCACCGAAGATCGGCGGCCACTTGACACCACAAACCCCGACACCAGCAGGCTGGTGCGCTGCGCGGGCCTCCGCGGGTCGAACGGCAGTGCTACCGACGGAGACAGGCACGCGGAGCTGGTGCGGCAGTGGGGGCCGGCGGCGGTTGTTCGTTTTGAGGGTGTCACCAAGAAATACGAGCAGCGTCGGTGAGCGATTCGAAATCCGAAACTGCCAACACATATATACCTGTACTCGTACTCGTATCAGGTATGCCACTTTACAGAAATACCGGCACCGGGTACCCTGTTATTTAGACTACACCAGGTATAATGATGCTTACAGCAGTACTCGTAGAACCAGGTAGTCTATACATACGCGTACGTCTATGTATACGACTTCATACTTCTGTGCTGCAGTGAGGACAGCAGCAGTACAAATACGTTTGTACTCTGTAATTACGTAATTACCGGATATTTCCCTGCCGGTACGTTGGTACTGCTGTACTATAAATTGCTGCTACGAGTATATACCGGTGAATACATGTATTTCGTGGGGGTTGGGTACTCTTCCTGGATAGAAGAGTGTCTGTCACCTCTGCTGGCGGATGTCCGGTGGTTCGACCCAGCGGGCGAAACCGTCTCACTGGCGTTGGGGAAAGCGCGAGAGCGTAAGGTGGCAAAGCTCGATGAAATCGACGAACAGCAGCGGGAATGAGTACTCACCCGGTTTCCATCATTGGTTGATACCATGGTCGCCCCGGTGGGCTAGCAGGTAGCCACGAAGCCTGTCAGCGTCAAGGTCGAGTGTTCGAGCCCCCCCCGAGTGCATGCTCGTAGGAACTTTTTCTCGCAAAAAAATATCTTGACTAGCGGAAAGCGCGACAGCGTGAGTTAGTAAAATTCGATGAAAATCGACGAGCGTTGGGAAGGCTGAACCCTCTGCGCGATAAAAATCAAGGCAAGAACCGTAGTGGGGGAGGAGGGAGAGGAGCCTACTTTGTGACCCCGGATCTGAGTTACGACTAGGGAGGGAGAAAGACGGAAGGGCGAGGATAGTGAATGGGATGGAAAAAAAATATATATATATCCTTATCTTGCTTGTTGTAACTGAAGCACTGCTGTGATGCTTTGACCTGTAACCGCCGCAAGCCGTTTATCCTTTTTCCTTGACTCTTGGCTTGTTTTCATTTTTTTGTGACATTTATCTACAGTAGTACGTGTCGTACGTGCATATCGATACTACGTAAGCGGTGATAAGGCTAGGGTTAGGGTTAGCGATGAAGTCGAGTGTCCCAACTGCAACGCAAGGAGCCATACGGCACGGTTTGTAGCATGATCCTACTCGTGCAGCTGCGCGCTCACACTTCTCGAAGGCGGTTGGTAAGACCGAACTTTCCATATGTTGGTCGCTATCTCTGGGTCCCAACAGGATTGACGATTACCGGTAAACTGTGGTACAGGCTCTTCCGTGTCCTGAGTGGTGTGCGCTCTGGCGCGGGTCAACCGCCGCCGCCTTACAATGTCGCCTTCGAGCCTTCCCTCGCCAATTCGGGCCGTGGGATAACTACTGTATGACACTACTACTGCTGCTGCTATCGTTTTCGACAATGTACTGCTCCATTTTTAGGTGGTTCGCGGCTCCTCGCGAAGTGATCGCGTTGGAGAAGACGACCATGACGTTGCGTGGTCCAGGACCCTTCGGCCTCGTGGGTAACAGCGGAGCCGGAAAGAGGTACTGGTATGAGTGATGGGTGCGGCGTCTCGCGAATCGGTCAGCCACGGTCGTTCGTTTCTGCGCTCCCCTTTGGCGCGCACGAGGAGCCGCTTCTGGCTGGCCACGTTGCCTAGGCCTGCCTGTCTGCCCGCCCGCTATGATGTGTGCAGCGTCTCGCGAAAAACGACCAACCTTTCGTTGTACGAGTAGAGCGTTTCTGCGCTTCTGTTTGGCGCGTACGAATATATGGTTATGTCTCGCCTCGTTGCGTTGTCTGCCCGGGCCTGCCTACCCGCTTGCGCTTGCCTGCTTACACGGCCGCGCGACGTGGTTTTCTTGAGGTTGTTGGGCCGCCCAGAAGGAGTATCGCTGCCCAGTGTGGCTTGGGCGCCCCCCGCCTTCCCTACACCCGGCATGTTTACTGCGCTTAGCAATATTGTCTTTCCTTGTATTCCTGCTGGTCCAACAAGATCAAGATGACGATGATACAGTGGGCATGAGTTTGGATGCGCAGTAGCGGGCTAAAATAATGTTGTGTGTGCTACCGGAGCGCCTTCATGTGTAGATTGGTCAGGCGAATCGTCCTTACCCGTGGTAGTCAAACGGGTGAGGCGTTTCGCGTGCGGGATCGCCATGAGAGGCGAAACGCGCGACCTACAGCAGTGTTTGGGGGCACAGTCCGCGAAGCTGTCAGTTCATTCTGGCAGAAGACAGTTTTTTCATAGATGGCGGTTTATGGAAGAGATGCACTTGCCGTCTTGAAACGAGCAGGACTGCGAGGTCCTTTTTTGTTCCCCAGGTCGATACATAAGAAACGGGGTGAGCAGTAGTCCAGAGTCATGCCATGGTAGGGGGGGGGGGGGGGGGGGGGGGGGGGGGGGGGGGGGGTACTCATGTCGTACATGGCCGTAGTGGTATGGCCATAGACCCTCGCATCCCTACAATGCCAGGACAAAGCGCGTTAGGTTTTCACCAACCAGGCAGGGTGTGTACTCGATGTTCAGGGGGGGCTTTTAGACCAACATGTTTCTGGCTGGCGGAGCTCCCTCCTCAACGGAGCGACTACCCAGTATAGTTTTAATCCCATGAATCTGTGTGTACCAGTCGTCTATTCGTTGTTTTGGTGGGGTGCGCAAACGATTGTTCGGAAAGCAATTCGGTTGTGGGCGAGATTTGGAACTCCTCGTCCTTGGGCTCTGAGGAAAAATAGGTACCCCCCCTACCGTAGCATGGAACGTCACGCCTTCGATATATTAGGGTCACACTGGGTAAGCCTTCAATCGCGACACGAAAGCCGCATGAGCTTCCAGGTGCATTTCGCAGAGGGGTAGGACTGGGAACGAATGGCAGGGATATCTCTCTGATGGCGTAAGAAGTATAGACGACCTGTCACGATGGGATATGAACGATTTTACTGCTGCTATGGCTCTGGCCCAATTTGATGCCGAACAGTAGTCCTCGACATTTAGATGTACTTGTGAAACCACTACTGTCAGCGAGATCGTTTACGTTTAACCCCATGGATGTTTTGAGGCTGTAGTTAATACGCCCCAAACATGCTACGGCATCTCCACCATTACTCTTCATTTCTGGTAATTCTTCTTAAATGTCTCATGGGCCTTTGGTACGTTGCGTTGATGGGGGTCCGTGATATCGAACACCCTACCGGTAAGCCATCGCAGACGCTAACCCATGAATTATCCCGCAACTCCCGCGTTGCCCGGCTTTTCCTTACCTCGCACTCTTGCAGCACCTTCTTGCGCCTTCTTTGCGGAGAGGCCCTTCCAAGCGCAGGACGCATCTCAATAGAAGCCCCCAGCGCACCGAAAACGAGAGAGGTATCGACTCCTGTAGCTGAAGGGAAAGCTACTCCGGACCAGGGACCCCTTATCCCGGGCGCCGATACGTCCGCACAAAGTGGTGATCAGACAAGCGACGACCAGCCCCGAGCCGGCGCAGCCCCACCGTGCGGGGTGACATACCTCGGCCGGTATTGGACCGAGACGGTCACGATCCCGCCGTCCCAGAAAGTTGCTCGGGTCCTGGCTGACGCCTTTTGCTCCCCGAATCGTCCCGAAAAGCAGCCGCGGCAGGAGCCTCCTTTGTCGAAGGAGGTAGACGGCGTTGATGGTTTGACCGAAAATCTACTGTGTGTGGCCGGGCTCGAGGATGTGCGCGACTCACGGTGCGGGGATCTGTACAGGAGCCAGCTGCTAGTGCTGGTGCTCTGCGTCGGGGTGGCCCGCGCCGTTGTCACGGGGCAAGCGGCCGGCAGTCGCGGCGGTGGTGGAGCGTTGGCGGCGACCGATCAACGTGAGAGGCATCATACGCAACCTACATGTGATGCGTGCTACGATAGGGGTACGACGTAGCACTTTTATTTTCTGCCTTCTGAGGCAAATACTTGTGATTAATTGGGCTTGTCAATTAAGGAACTACCCAATGAGGCATGCCTTATCCTTTTGTCAATCACGACTTTATCGTCCCTGTGCCCAATCTCCACTCCTCCCTTATAGTCGCTTTCTATTATATGTGCCCCCCCTTATGTTCGCGATCTGCTCTGTGTGGATGCCTTTTGTGATGGACATTCGTCCCTATGCTCCAACGAAAGTTGTTAGACCGGTGCTGTGCCTGCTGGACGAGTTTCTCGACATGGAGTTTCCTTGTTTTGGTGCCTGCGCTTTACTTTGACCCACCCCCGCGCCCCCTGGTGTTCGTTTTCTGCTCTCTGTGGGTGCATTTCATTAGACCTGTTCTCTGTGGTTGCCTTGCGATGGACCCGCGTCCCAATGATGTAATGAAAAGTTGTTGGAACCAGTCCAACCGAACGTGATATCTGTCCTCGTCCAAGGTTGCCAATCGCCACTTCTTCGTTTGTGTGCCCAACGTTTACTGCCCCC
>MEHQ01003247.1:414958-430857 GCA_008828725.1 Saccharina japonica
CCCCCCCCCCCCTCCCCTCTATTTTCGTGGCCTGCTCTCTGTGAACCCCTTGTGGTGAACCCACGTCTCAACGCTGCAACAAAAGTTGTTGGACCGGTGCTGTGTCTTGACGAGTTCCTGGAGATGGAAGACCCCCGAGTGCGGCGAGGGGTGGAAGAAGCGTGTGCCGGGCTGTGCGCTGCCGGCGTGACCATCGTGTTCGCCACGCACGTCATGGAACACGTGGACGGTATGGTAATTCCATCGTCAGCCCTGTCGCCACCGGCAAGAAAAACTCCTCCCAACTCTATCAATGGTGTTAGCGGTGGTGGGAATAGTTTTAACAGTGGGAGAGATGGTTTAGATCGTGGCGGGAACGCGGCATCTGGGGCCGGTAACGGCAGGGTGGTGTCGTTTTCGCGGGGACGTGCCGGAGATTTATCCCCTGTAGAGGAATCCACGTACGTCAAGTGGAAGAAAGGGGAAGCTGAGAGACGACTCGCGCGACAGATCATTTGAAGGTGCCTACGTCGTACCTGGTGCTGTTTACGTCGCGATGGCAAGTGAAGAGCCTACGTGACAGGGCTGAATCGATTTGAGATATCCAAGGAAAACGGGCATTGAATTACAGAGTACACCTGACATACGACCGTGTGATGCCCATCGATTTTCCCTTTCTGAGGACATTTCAAGTCGCGCCAGCTGATTGTTGTTTTTCGTCTGGGCATTCTCCTGAACCATGCAGTGATTCCTAAAAAGGTCGCAGGTGTTCGAGATATATGTCGCCAGTAGCCGCGGTGGTTGTTTATTGACGCAACTTCACGTCGACGAAGTTACTCTTGGGACTTCAAAGGGAAAAATTGACGTTAAAAAGTGACGATTACATCAACGGCCACTGCCTGATCGGGAAATGATCAAGAATGGTATTCAAGTTACAATGCAAGGAGTCGGACGGCACGAGCGAGTGTCTCCGAGAGAAGCGAGAGCGAGTATCACCGAGTGGAGCGAGCATCGCCGAGCGGAACAAGTATCGCCGAGCGCAGCAAGTATCGTTGAGCGAAACAAGCGAGTATCGCCGAGCGAAACAAGCGAGTATCGCCGAGCGAAACAAGCGAGTATCGTCAAACGAAACAAGCGAGTATCGTCAAACGAAACAAGCGAGTATCGCCGAGCGAAACAAGCGATTATCGCCGAGCGAAGCAAGCGAGTATCGCCCAGCGAAACAAGCGAGTATCGCCACCGAACAAAACAAGCGAGTATCGCCCAACCAAACAAGCAAGTTTCGGACTCATCCCACGGTAGGGGCGCAGCAGACTTTTCTGAGCTCCTCACACGAGGAGCTCAATATCTCAACCGAAACATGACTTCTGAAACATTCGTTCGCGCAACTCGACCAAAACTTTCAATGCGGTAGTCCAAAAACAAACATTAATAGTTTCCGGTGGTTACTCGCGTGAGGAGCTCAACCGGTCAGAAAATATGGAGCCAAGAAGTGGTACCCCTACCGTGGGACGAGTCTTCGCCCAGCGAAACAAGGCGAGTATCGCCGAGCGAAGCAAGCGAGTATCGCCCAGCGAAACAAGACGAGTATCGCCGAGCGAAGCAAGACGAGTATCGCCAAGCGAAGCAAGACGAGTATCGCCGAGCGAAGCAAGCGAGTATCGCCGAGCGAAGCAAGCGAGTACACCCAACGAAGCAAGCGAGTATCACCCAATGAAACAAGCGGGTGTTGCCGAGCGAAACAAGCAAATATCGCCGAGCGAAGCGAACTCGTCTAAATACCCTTTGACTCCGTACTGAAAAAATACTCAACAACTCGAATTCCAAGTTTGTTTTTGTGCCCCGAAACATGGGTACAGTTTTGAAGCAGTTAACCTTGCACGTTCTGCAATAGAAGTGTGTAACGGGCCCTGGGGTGCATATCCGAGTCGATTATCTCCAAGACAAGGAGGGCACACTCAACGAAAATGGTGGTTTTGAAGCTATCTCGTCGCTATGTTTTAATAGGACCATCGCTCAGTGTTTGCGTTCTCACCGTTGACGAGAACATCGGCTTGGGTATTCGTCCGAGCGGGTCTGTTGCCTTGCGTATTTTACTGGTACAGGTGGGGCCGTTCGCCAAGCGTATTGCTCTACGAGTAGTGTTCTTGACAAAGTAAAGGGGTATAGAGTTATTTTTTCACTCCCGCGATCTTTTGAAAACCCGTGGTCACAGGTTTCCCCCTTCCCCCCCCCCCCCCCCGGTGCATGCCTTGATTTATGTCGCGTAGAAGGTTCGGCATTCCTGCCGTTCGTCAAAAGTCCATCGAATGTCGGCAATTCGCGCTTTCGCACGTGTACTCGTATTATATGTATAGTAGCTCAGACACACACCGCAGGAGTCTCATCAGTGAAATTCCTCGAATGGGCATGTATGTGCGTCGTAAGCCCTCACATTCTTCGGTTATATGATGCTCGCCTTCCCGCGCCCTAGCACAGATCAACACGTCGGCACATGGCGCTACGTAGATGAATCTGCTTAGCACGCCACTTCGATGGAAGTACCATTCTAAACAAGGTATATATTAGTTCGATCTAATATAAACAGTCCGGCACATGCATGTCGCCACATCATGTCCGCGTCATGCAGCGTGCTACTACCTCCGGGTCTGCGTCTGGCCGCTGACTGACCTGCTCTGCTACACATTGTCCACCGCAAGCAGCATCTGGGAAAACACGCTCAAAGATGAGCTTCCGAATATATCGCGCACAATGGCTCCGTTCAGGATGATTCCATTGGCACCAAGCAAAAGTGAGGCCGAACAGGTCGCTCATGTCAGCGATCTAGAACCGCCGACGGTGTCCCAAGACTCTTCATGTTCGTTGCAAGAGTACAGCTAGCCACCTCGTGCCAGTGGATCGTGTGGGGGTGCGCAATAGTGTGTGGGTGCAAGCGCGGTGAGGGCGTGAGAGCGAAGGGAAATGTGGTTTTGTTGTGTTGTCGTACTGTGCTCGTACGAGGTACTTGTAGGGTGCGACTCGTCATCAGAGGACCCCCGGAGTATAGTATTAACCATTTTTCCTGCTGCAAAAACGATTGTGATCTTCCAAGTACTAGAGACAGCTTAGTCATGCGAGGTCAGAGCGACGGCGCGAATGAACGGAGCGACGGCGCAAGCGAAGGAAGCGACGGCGCATCGCTGTGGTTGCTCGGTGGGCGACGCCGTCAGATAGTCTAGATGGGCCTCCTTGATCCTATGGTGGATCCATGGTCGGTCCGTGGTGGGTCCAAGGAGCGTTCATTGTGGGTCCACGGTGGCTCCATGAGTGCATGGCGGGTTCATGATTGGGTCCATGGAGGACCCATGGAGTCGGTCGCAAAGGGTCCATGGTGCTTCCGTGGTGGGTCCATAGTGGATCCATGGTACTGCCATGGAGGGTCCATCGTGCTTCCGCCATGGTGTGTCCATGGTGGGCCCGTCGTGGGTCCATGGAGGGCCCATGGAGGATGCATGGTTCCTCCATGGTGAGTCCATGGTAAGTTTATGGTGGGCCCATGGTGCTTCCACGGTGCGTCCATGGTAGGTCCATGGAGGGTCCATGATGGTGGGTCCATGGTGGGTCTCCATGGTGAGTCCAATGTGGATTCATGGTTTGTCCGTGGTGGGTCTACGGTGCTTCCGTGGCGCGTCCATGATGCCTCCAAGACTCCCCATGGCGAGTCCATGATGTTTCCATAGTCGTGGATTGATCGTGGGTCCATGGTTTGTCCATGGTGGTCCCGTGGTCGGCCCATGGTGATTACTAC
Organism: Saccharina japonica; assembly: GCA_008828725.1. NCBI lineage: Eukaryota > Phaeophyceae > Laminariales > Laminariaceae > Saccharina > Saccharina japonica. Next base: position 418,725 of record MEHQ01003247.1, read on the forward strand.
AGTGCCAAAACTACCATACAATTAAAACAAATGTACACATACATGAGGTGAATATTGTGCTTCGTCGAATACCATCGCGAGTTGGAATGAAGGGTGCACGGGTGGAGGCCCCTTAATCTACGATTTTGACTCCAACGCATGCTGTAACGCTTTGATTCTCTCCGCCACAACCCCTCCAGCCTCATCGTTGCCGTCGTCGCTCACACCTTGAAAGTCGCGCGTGCTATCCAGATCCTGAAGATTTCATACCAAACGTACAGACGGTTTTATAAAGAGTGTATTTAGAGAACGTTGGTCGCAGCACCAGGCAATTCCGGTGTCAAATGCATACCTTTTTTCAGGTCCTGCCAAGGTCGATAGGGGGCACATAGACGCGGGGTCGGCCTCTATAACTTGCCCCCCTCAACAGCAAGCTGGAAAAAATCATAGTCGAGTGAATATCAACACGCTAAACTACGCCCACCCACCTCCTCCCTGCTTCTGAGAAGCAGCGCCCGGCTTGCTGCTCCATACTGAGTCTTCTTAGGTTTCTTCCGGCTGTCCTGGCGTCTAGCGCCCCCGCTCCATTTCACACCAGCAACAGCAGTGCTTGCCCTGTCTTCTGCAACACTTGCAACTGCGCTGACCGTTCTACCCCTGCTCCCGCCAGTGGTCGGTTCCAAAGCCACGTGCTGCTGTGGGACATTTTTGTTTTCCTCTGGTAAGTCAGACGTTTGCGGCTCGTTCGAGGCGGGTTCTTCGTAGTACCAAGTCCCGCGATGTTGGTCGTAGCGCCACCCATCATCGGCGTCCCCTGCGCCGTGCGCTTCGTTGGGTGTCAGCGCGTCATCGGTATTAAATATCCACGAACCGCTTGCCTCGTCGTACCCCCACCCATTGCTGCCGTAATGATCGGGGGGATACCGTGTCTGCACGTCTTTGACCAACGCTTCTACACGACGCGGGTCGTTGCTCTCACCGACGGTGTTGCGTGCGCCACCGCCGTCGCCACCGTCGCCGTCATAGCTCGATTTTGATGGGTACGTGGCCTGCTGATACGGGCTTCTGCTCAAGGCGTGGTAGCCGAAATCTGCTCCCGCCTTGACGGGGCTGTCGATTCCCGGACTATTTCCGCCGTGGCTACCCACGTGACCTTCAGCAAGTTCAGGCTGAGCCGGGAATACCGCAACGCCTGCCTCTGCAACATGGGAATGCACCGTGGTGTCAGCCTCCAAAGGGGCAGACGGCATTGAACGTGTTGCTACCGCAGCGGCGATTCGGGCATCCCCAATGTTGTTGGCGGTTGGCCGCAGGGTCTGCTGCCCGAAGCCGTCTGCGCCCCGTTCATCGACGGGACGGGTGGCATCGATAAGGCGATGATTGCTACCGTTTGCGCGAAAAACGACTGAATTACTGCTTGCTTCCGCTCCCTGTTGACAAGCGTCGCTCGCCGCTGTGCCCAGTGTAGGCAGCCCGTCGGGGCGACGAACGGTGGGCCGATCCCCCATTCTAGGCCGACTACTATGGTCACCATCACCAACGCGGACAAGCATCTTGCTTCCGTGATGCTGTGGTTCCGACAGGTCGGGCTGGTGATTCTCCCCACAATGAGTGGTACCCGCCATATGTAAACCGGAGTTACCTGTCAGGCGTCGGCGCGGAACGTTACCCCTATCGTTCGAGTCGTGGCATCGTGCCCAAGCTTCGCTTGAAGGCGCTGCCCCCTTAGCAGAAAGGTGTATCGTACTTATTATCGGTGCCCGGTGATTCTGGATGCGAACGGGCCCCACGATTTTGCGAGACAAATCGACGCCATCAGCACTTTCTGGACGGGTTCCATCTTCGGTCGCCTTAGGGGTAACATCTTCACAGTGCCCCTCTATCTCGTCGAATATCAGGCGAGACGCGCTCAGGAGACATTTCAGGTCATCCGCGTCCTGCCTTTCGGACTTGGCCGGGTTTCGACAGTCATCCCTCACTCGTCTCTGAACGCAACGGCGCTGCTGCTGTCGCTGCTGCTTCTGCTGCAATCGTGTCGCCGTGACGCTCCCGATGCTCGTCGAGATGTCAGTCAATTGGTTGCCTGAAGGGCTGTGCTGTGCTCCTTCCGGTTCAGGATTGCCTCTACGTCGCCGAGAACGGCTAGCGTCGGCACGGCGCTGACGACGCCGCCGGCCCCCAAGTGTCAAACGTTCACCCCGGCCTACAGCTGGAGTCAACTGCAACAAACCCGCCTGAGAATGAGATACGCTCTCCTCAGCGGCTACCCCGAACGCGAAAGGTTGCCGTGAGCAACACCCTCGAAGGTCGATCTTGCACGAGGCCGCAATGTCCGTGATGCTTTCCCCGCAGCTATCCGTTACCGCCTCGCCCATGAGACGCAGATCATTCCCGTGGAGCCTGCCAAAGGCTTCGCGGCCGGCCCGCCCGAGACTGTTCGTCGACTCCCCGTCTGCAGGCGCGCGATGGTCGTCCGCGTTACAGCTTGTCTCGAGCTTTCCGTCGCTGCTAGCGCGAAACATCGGCCTGCTGTCTGTGAAACGCTCCGCCAACTTGCCAGCGGGTGTGATCGTGGTGGTGGACCTTCCACGGCCCGGTTGACGCGACGGCGGTATGATCGCGAACGCGTACGCCTTTGCTCTGTCGCCGCTCGTGGCCCGCGAGCGGCGCCTGGCTCGCAGGACCACCTCTCGCTTCATGTATCCCCTGCTACCTTCTCCGCTGCAGGCGTCCTCGCTGGTGACGCTGTGCACCCACGGGTTACTCGCCAATGCCTACAAATGGTGCAAGCGCAACGCAAAGGCCGTATGAAACGTTTGCAGAGGACGTCGAACAGGTACCGTTTGAACAATAGCGTTAAAAACGTCCCACTGCTGTCGTAAAAAGCACCGTGGAGGGTCCTTTCAGTCGAGCCGAGACCCAGCGACGCAGTGGTCGCAAGTTAGCGAAGAACAGCCGCACATACGACGAAAAGGCGAACAATAAGGAGAACTGTTAACACCAAAAACAAACTTGAAGCTTGGCGGATTTTTCGCTCCCAACAGCCTTATGCTCCACACAATACGACGATATCGTCTTCCACGTCATGACCGGGCAAGTCCCTACTATATACTGTACGTAAGGAGTCTCAAATGCGTTGGAAACTCGGCATACAATTGACGACAACGGCGTCTACGATGTCAAATTGCATTCCCTCGCAGAAAGACTGGTAGGGGAAGAGCTCGTGCCATCCAGCTGGTACAAACCCCTCGCTTCTCCGTAGACGGGAACCGTGCATGCGAACAAGGCGACGATTTCGATGCTCAAACTGATGCGTAACCCTTTATTTCCTCGGACCGTGAGTCGCAAACAGACAGCATTACTATAGTAGGCTGGACACTTGTTTTTGTGCCGTTGACCACATACTGTAGATGCATAAAACATATCAGGAAAACACCGCACTGACTGCTGTATACTCGTATACGTAGACAGTACGGGTGGATGAAATATGTTAATCACTGATTTGAGCTCGTAACGTGGATCGACTATTTTTGCCAAAAGATGGACACCATAGGTATGGTTGTTTTGCTGTCGCGTTGGACTGCTACTGCTGCTGCTGCTGCTGATGCTGATAGTGCACTTGTTGTTCAAGGTGAAACATGCCATCACCTTCTTCAGAGCAAGCTTCCCTTTCTTCCCGATGGAGTTGCCCCTGAGATCCACCTCCACCAGGCTATGCGACGCCTCCACCAGGGGTGCAAGAGCCACCGCCCCCGCATCGGTCACACAGTTCCCCCTCAAAATCAAGCTTGACAGGGGCACTATCGCCCTTTTCTGATTCCCACCCCTCGCCGAGAACAAAGTAGCCCTTCCGTCGTCCACGCCCTCGTCCTGCTGCCCCTCTGGTAGCCTGGCTTCCTCGGGTGATCTGGAAGGCGAAGGTATCGCACCAGCCGTTTTGGTGCTCTTGTCGGAGGCGTTCCCTCGGGCGGGGTTTGCTTTGGGCTGGTGGGTGCACCTTCGCAGCAGCATCTGTACCATCTGTTGCGGTATGGCGTGGACGGAAAATAGCGTTTTTATTTCTGTTTCCCTGGCTTGTTTTTTATCGCTGCTTTTTTTCGTGGGCCTTAAGTGCGTTTTGGCATTACATCGCCTGGTCTTCTTGCTGCGTTTGCGAGCACTGCTGTCTGTGCGTATATATATGACTCGTAGTTTGTGACCACAGAGCCTGTATTATCTCTGCGCGCGAAGGGTGGGTAATCGGCACGGACCCTGGATGCGCTGGGTGTCGATGGGGTGCGTAGACATATTTAGATTATAATTTTCGAATGTGAAGAGCATACACCGAACTACAGTACAGTACGTACGTTTTATCTGGTACCTGGTATTTATCGTGCGGTATACCATTACCCCTTATTTTTAGCTTTGACTAACGGCGACCACCACCCCGACTCGAAACTATAACGCTAACCCTAGCCAGAGCCACATGTTTGGTTGATGTGCCGTGGCGTTCTTGCTTGGGAAGGCGCTAGCTGCTAGTTTTATCTCACCAGGTTGAGTGCTTCGTCGGTGAGGCCCAAGTTGGAGAGGTCTAGCTTGACTCCCACGGCCGCGGTGGTGGTATGCGGCGGCGAATGGCGCCGCCGCCGCCGCCGCCGTGTCTTCTTGACCTCTCCCAATCTCCGCCGGAGACGAGAAATTCGCTCCCTCTTGCCATCGTCGCGCTCACCATCATCCTCCTGGTTGCGATATATTGTGCTGGTGGCTGAGGTCGTTGGACTCCCCGCTCGGACCTCTGCTTCGTCGTCGTCGTGGGGAGGTGTGGGAGAGGGTGTGTGTTGTGGAATCGGGTTTTACAAGGGATGCATAACTTCATACTTCGGAATCCCCCCGCGGACCACTTGCGACGGTGGTGAAATGTGGGAGAGGGTGTGTGTTGTGGAAATCAGGGCTGTGTACGGGTCGGGTCATACTTCGCGGGTAAGGTTGCGGGTCGGGTCGGGCCGGATAAGGGTGACCCGACCCGGCCCGTGATAGTTCGAAAAACTTGCTGACCCGACCCGACCCGACCCGACCCGACCCGACCCGACCCGACCCGACCCGACCCGACCCGACCCGACCCGACCCGACCCGACCCGACCCGACCCGACCCGACCCGACCCGACCCGACCCGACCCGACCCGACCCGACCCGACCCGACCCGACCCGACCCGACCCGACCCGACCCGACCCGACCCGACCCGACCCGACCCGACCCGACCCGACCCGACCCGACCCGACCCGACCCGACCCGACCCGACCCGACCCGACCCGACCCGACCCGACCCGACCCGACCCGACCCGACCCGACCCGACCAGACCAGACCAGACCAAACCCGACCCGTGATATTTCAAAACGTTCCTGACCCGACCCGCGGACTAGGTTATGACTCGTGAAGAGCCCTGGTGGAATCGGGTTCTGAAGGGTCGGTAGGGTTACACCTTGTTGGTTGCATGTGCGTGCATGGCACAACCCTCTGGCCTGCTTACTGTATTAATAGCCATGTGACTGAGTAGGCCAGTGAGTTATGTTATATAACGAAACAACCTCTATCGTATATGTAGGGTCTAGCTAACGAGGCCGCGTGGGAGCCGCATGACAACCTGTATGATCTAGGACAGGTTTCCTGGGTCTGGATCTGTTATATACAGATCTTGCACAACATAGAATCTTGATAATCTATCTGTAGATCGTGTCATTTCCGATGTGTGAAAAACTGTAAACCACTACTACTATGTGTAACGGTTTTCCAACGATTCGGCGTTTTTACCTCAATCGAGAAGTCCCGTCAGTCACAAAAACGTTTTGGCGCAAAAAACGTGCTGTAAAACATGCTCTATGAATATCCTACCACGCGTCAAGGCTAGATATATTCGGCACGGTAGCGTTTGCTACCCATGATATTTGTTCAACATCTATCTTCAGCCTTTGTTTTCTACCACACCGTTGCTGTGGTGGAATGTACTGTAGGAGGGTGTTTGATCGGATTGGGTCTAAGAAGCTAAACCCTAAAATCCACAGGAGGGGCAGTCTTTGTGGTTCAACCTTGTTATTGCGAGGGGCCATAGTATATACCAGGTAGTAAATAGGATCTACGGTACACCCAAAAACTCTACTTCGAAGTACGTATTTACCTATTGTTACTAAAAAGATGTGGTCCTATTTACTATGGCCCCCCGCAACAGCATCATTGCAACATTGTTAGCCTTCGTTTCTACCCGCATCGTTGCCGCGGTGCTGTCGTAGGCAGATCCACACCTGCAGCGGGGGATGCGCCCGGGGAACTGGAGGGGTACGCCCCGCCCTCATCGTCTGTGGCTTCTTGCTCCGTCGCGGCAGGGCCCTTCTTGTCCGCCACCTTCTCCTTTACAGAGGTCATCAAGAGGTCAACCATTGTGCATGTATGGACTGGCCTTTGTAAGCCAATCGCGAGACAGGGACTGGCATTCTTACCGTAGATCAACCATTGTGCATGCATGGACTGGCCTTCTCTTGAGTCACCCATGGTGCACGCTATGGACTGGTCTGGCCTTCTTAAGTCAGCCATGATGGGACATGGATATGGGCTGGGGGCGTGAAAACTCGCTTGTTTTTGCATGATATTGTTACTCCTACTGTTACTGTAAGCCTGGTAAAAGTATCCCTGTGCCTGGAACGGCGGGATGCTCTAGGAAGATGGAAAAGAGACAACCCTCGGGTAGATAACTCATCGACAGATAGATCATGATCTAGATCATCTACAGATAGATAATCTACAGATAGATCATGATCTAGATCATCTACAGATGGATCTTGATCTAGATCATCTAGTTCTTCACCTGTCGTCTTGAGAGGTTGTGCAGGATAGTACAGCCCCAGCCCAAGAAACGTGTGCTATATAAATCCTCGATCTCACAGCTGCCGTTTTTTTTTTTAAATTTTTTCATCATACTCGTAGATCATGCAAATTGTACGGGTCCCACCCGGCAGCATGAGCTAGATCATCCAAAATCATGACTAGATCTGCCTTGAAAGGCCTACTGCTTATAGATCATGAAGTGGAAACCAATGGTCTGTCCGAGGTGTGAAGGACTGTTAATGGAAGAAGATTCAACGTTTTAACCCTACTGCTGTAATTGTTACGCTCGGCCTTCACGTCGTGCGCTTGTAAGAAACAGTTGAAGGTAGAACAGCTGTGTGTGTGAATCTCAGAAGGAGCCCCCCCAATGTTGGGGTCCTTTCCAGAGAGCCACCGCTTTTCGTTGTGTGCGTGCCCCGCTTGTTTTTGGAGAGAATCGGCCCGGAATATCAGCCTAGGGGGGGGGGGGGGGGGTTATGCTATCACCCGCGGGTGATACGCCGTCCTACTCTGCAAATAGGCACATGTACCGATGTGTTTTGAGCGTCCTGCTCTGCAAATAAGCACCTGTAGTTTTCATCGTGGTTTAGCGTCCTGCTCTGCAAATAGGAACCTGTACCGATGTAGTACTCCCACGAGGGTGATGCGTGCACCACCTGCCAACGTGTCGTACTACACGGTTCTGCCGTCTACCCAAGTTTTGCGTACGAATCCTTGCGTGTCGCCGAGGTTAAAGGCTCCTAACATAAAGAGGCGTTTTTTTGTCATATTGTAGCCTGCTGCTGCTATGCGCATGACCACCTGCAGCAGATTTATGTAGCCATCTACGAGCGTGAGTGACACGTCCCACTGTGTATTATTAATAGCTCGCAGACCTGTCCTGCGCTGCATACAGTCTACCCATGCTTTGCGCTGTAGAAACAAATTCATCTCGCGTCTTCACCTGCCCTTTTTCCATCTCCAAAGCGTGCCAGCAACGGAGTTCAAGGTCGACGAGGCGCATCAGCAGCGTGCTGTTGCAGGTGGAAGCTTTCCGAGCCATCCCTCGGGCCTCTGACACCACTGCGGCGCGAGAGGAGAGGCGCGCGACAGCAGCCGCAAGCTCCGCCCTGACCTCCGCACATTGCTTCGCCGCCAAATTCCTGGGCGTTTCGTTTCGTTGGCGCAAAGGTGTATTCCGAGCGGTCCGAAGAGAGGAACGATGAAGAGTCAGTAAATCACATCTCAGACCAAGGACGCGTGCAACGATAAAGGTACTGTACCGTTTTTTTGGCTGATAGAGGTACTGTACCGTTTTTTGGCTGATAGAGGTACTGTACCGTTTTTTGGCTGATAGAGGTACTGTACCGTTTTTTGGCTGATAGAGGTACTGTGCCGTTTTTTGGCTGATAGAGGTACTGTACCGTTTTTTGGCTGATAGAGCTACTGTACCGTTTTTTGGCTGATAGAGGTACTGCACCGTTTTTTGGCTGATAGAGGTACTGTACCGTTTTTTGGCTGATAGAGGTACTGTACCGTTTTTTGGCTGATACAGGTACTGTACCGTTTTCTGGCTGATAGAGGTAGAGGTATACCGTTTTTTGGTTGAAACGTTTTCGGAATGATCGGACTCGCGCCTTAACCCAAAATCGTGACAACTTGACGTTCATTCTTGTGCCCCGGTATTTGTCGTTGTATACGTATATAGGTCATGGAGTTTTCGTCGAGTAGCCCTTTTATCGCGTGCTACGATGATAATAGTGATACAGGTAGCACTTTATGGCTGATTGTTTTTCTGAAAGATCGGGCTTCTTAACCCAGATTCGTCCCAAGTTTCATTCTTGTGTTGCGGTATTTGTCGTCGTTTACTGTACTTAGACCGTCGGATTTTCGTCGGGTCTATACTAAACTAGCACTTGTATTTTTCTCCACCAAACTTTTTGACTTGCTATTAGTGTGGAGCTCCTGAAGTGGCCACCCACCCTCAGGGAGATACATGGTACCTGTATATCGTAGCATGCGTCACAGATCAGATAGATCATTCCCCCTTCAGGATTTAGATATTTTCAAGGCAGATAGATGTATTCCCTAATTCTCGTACCACTCTCTCCCTAAATATAATCAACTTTTGTACTGAATATTAATGTATAAAATGTGCTTATATTTCGGGACAGTGGTACCGTATCATTTAGCAAAACGTTGCCGGGTGGGACTCGTATAATCCACGTGATCTATAGCGCGTTTCTCCTGGGCTAGATCTGTGCTATAACAGATCCTGCACAACCTCTAACAGGGGCAGGGGTGAAGGACTAAATGATCTACTGTACTAGACAGATAGATCATGATCTGTCTGAGGTGTGATAAGGAGTTTATTTGAGGCGCAGATGGACCGGCCAAAACTAAGAGGAACAGGAGGCCGTATTTTTTTCCCGGTCCTCTGGCGTGGGCATGTAAGCAGCAGCACGAATCGCACGCAGCAAGGAGCCCCTACCCAGCCTGCATGGGGGGATGGTTCATCGAGGAAGTTTATCCCTTTGGTACGGACCCTTCTTAAGGGACGTAAGGAATATAAGGGATACAAGGGATGTAACTGGGGGGGGGGGCGTTCGGAGGGAAGCGACTTGATTATTCTGTACATCCAACTTGAACTTATCATACAGGGCGTAATATTAACCTTGGGATATAATGGATATAAGGGATGTAAGGCACCATGTCCACGAGCATGTTTATTGGTACGGTGAAGTTTCACTAAACAACAGCTAAAAATGGTTTCGCATTTTTTATTTTCTCTTCTGAGGTTTCTTGCTTTTGAAGGAGCTCCACACCCCACCCAGACAGTTGACTCTGATAAATATGTACGCCTAACCCTCTCTGTACCTTATTGATTATAAGCATACAGTACGCGACAAATGTTGACCCATTCAGAACTAGAAAAACACAGACATACACAGACACACACACAAACACACACACATACACACACACACACACACACACACACACACACACACACACACACACACACACACACACACACACACACACACACACACACACACACACACACACACACACACACACACACACACACACACACACACACACACACACACACACACACACACACACACACACACACACACACACACACACACACACACACACACACACACACACACACACACACACACACACACACACACACACACACACACACACACACACACACACACACACACACACACACACACACACACACACACACACACACACACACACACACACACACACACACACACACACACACACACACACACACACACACACACACACACACACACACACACACACACACACACACACACACACACACACACACACACACACACACACACACACACACACACACACACACACACACACACACACACACACACACACACACACACACACACACACACACACACACACACACACACACACACACACACACACACACACACACACACACACACACACACACACACACACACACACACACACACACACACACACACACACACACACACACACACACACACACACACACACACACACACAAAAATGCCAAGCAGTTTGTGCCCAAATGCGTGGGATCAGTTCTCAAGCGGTTAAGAATATCTTATTGTTGGCCAAACTGGAATTATTCCATAAGAATGGGTGTGTCCAACACTATTTTCAGTACAAAGAGGTCGCACTCTTGTTTTCCGCCGAAAAAAATCAGTTTCAAGGATGGCAACGATGACAACAATAACATAATAATGACAGAACAGGGCGAACGCTCTCTCTCCCATCATCGAGTGGCCCACCTCACGAGCAGAACCGTGTCAAACATCCGCACGGCCGCAACCAGAACAGTCTTTGTGCCCTCCCCCGTCACTCCCAGCTCGCGCAGGGACTTGCCCAGCGTCTCGAGGCCAAAAGTAGCGATGAAATCGTCTCCTGCGTTTGGAAAGAAGAAAACAAAGAAGCAATGAATGGTTACGCTTGTCGCCAACGCGGTCTAGTGTTCGTTTGTAGGCATACTACCCCGCTTAACATCTCTCAAGGGTTTCCATTTTTCGCGCGTGCTTCTCCTCGTGGGCCAGACGGTAGGTCTACGTCCGCGTTTTGAACAGGAGCGGTATGTACGGCCAGCCCGTCGCCACCGACAGTTTGTTTATATAAGGCTCAGATTGGGTAGGTACTTGGTTAACCTTTTTACCAGTACATAGCCCAACGGACTATAATAATAAAGCCTTCATAAATGGCGTCGTCGGCAGGACCTGGGTTGTAGTGTAGTGGTCGTGAGATTGTGTTCGTTTGTAGGCATACTACCCCGCTTAACACATCTCAAGGGTTTCCATTTTTCGCGCGTGCTTCGCCTCGTGGGCCAGACGGTAGGTCTACGTCCGCGCTTTGAACAGGAGCGGTATGTACGGCCAGCCCGTCGCCGCCGACAGTTTGTTGATAAGGCTTAGATTGGGTAGGTACTTGGTTAACCTTTTTACCAGTACGTAGCCCAACGGACTATAATAATAAAGCCTTCATAAATGGCGTCGTCGGCAGGACCTGGGTTGTAGTGTAGTGGTCGCGAGTTCGAATCTCACGGCCACCACGAAAACGTTTTTTTTTTAAGAAAAAACGATTGTCCTCCTGTCAATAATGTGAAAAACACAAACCTAGATCCCCATATATAGGAACCGGGTGTTGGTCACACGCGTCGACCCGTATATTCGGTCCGTTCCAGGGGGGGGGGGAGAGTGTTGTAAGGGTTAGGTTGGGTCGGTAGTTGGTTAACCTTTTTACCAGCAGCCCAACGGACTAATGCCTTAACAAGTTACTACTACTACTACTGTAGTTCCAAGCTACGATATTTTGTCTGAAAACCGTATATAAGTTGTTGCAATGAATTTTGCGCCGGTTATAGATCTCGACAGTGAGGTCTCCCCCCCCCAAACACACACACACAGCCTCCGAAGCTAAAAACAAAAACGCCTCTATGCTAAAATCACAAAAATGTGTGTGTGTGTGATTTTTTTTAAATGCCTCCACATCGAATGACGAAGATGATCGGTCTCTGAAGGGGATCGGCGAAAGCTCGTCCAGTGGTCGGTTGTGTTCGTGAGTAGCTGCTGTGCTACATACAGCAAAGGTGCGCCATGTTTTTTTTTTCTGATGTTTTTTTTTCTGGGGGTGGTCACTTGAGTTAAGGCGCCCCGCCATTTCAGAAAACGATTCAGCCAAAACATTGCTACCTATTTTCGTAGCACGCGTCTGTGCGCATTTGGTTTTCTCGA
>MEHQ01003247.1:436665-468497 GCA_008828725.1 Saccharina japonica
GCTTGACAGTAGGCCCGACAGTAGGCCCGACAGTAGGCCCGACAGTAGGCCCGACAGTAGGCCCGACAGTAGGCCCGGCAGTAGGTCTGACAGTAGGCCTGACAGTAGGCCCGACCAACCTTTCTTACCGACCATCCCAGTATCTGACGACGCAGAAGCAAATCTCGCTCCCGCTCGCATAGAGGACACGTCTTGTCGCGCGGCGGCGAGGTACTGAAGTAAAACCCGCCTGGCTTGAGAAAGGGAACGGGAAACCGCAACGACAAATAAAACGTGATATACGGGAAGCCGGTTCGGGGGTAGTTAGAGGCCAGAAGACCGCAGTTAGGGTCTTGTGACAGGCGGCCGTCTAGACTTAATATACAGTACTACATTGATTTCCGTGTGGAATGCGGCACGCTTAGGTATGTCGGATTATGCAATTTCCCGCGTTGACCACATGGCGCAAAACGAAAAAAAAAAAACGCACACATATACCGCAAAGACATACCAAGGTATACCGCTGCACACACCAGTATTATGGAATGGAACAATGAAAAACCGACACGTACGTGTGCCTCTCGGTATCCGTATCTTGGATGCAGCCTTTCGCACTCTCTTCCCGCCGCCCAACCGAACACACATACCGCTAAGACCGCTGCGCACACAGGTCGTATCATGCGTACACACGTAGTGACATGGACACTTGCGTTGTTGCGCTATTAATAGATGACATCCCATCCCCGTCGGAAATACCGGCTTAAAAAAGAAACATATCCGATCAAGCCGCCATCTCGCCTGGTCTGTACTACAGCACTATCGCATACTGGTACTTAGTACGGTATCCGGCTATCAGTGAAAAATCGACACGTGTATACGTGCCTCTCGGTATCCATCTCTTGGATACAGCCTTCCGCACTCTCCACCCGGCGTCGAAGCGCCTGCTTGTCCGCGACGGCCATCGCCGCCGCCGCTTCCGCCGCCACCCTCTTCCCAGTCTGATCGTGAACAGAAAGCGTGACAGCAGCAGCAGCAGCAGCAGCAGCAGCAACAACAGCAACAGCAGGGCGATATAATAGCAGCACGATGGTGACGCGGAAGCAGCGCGATGTAATAGCAGCGTGGCAGCATTGCGGCAGCAGCAGTGCGGCAGCAGCAGTGCGCGCGACAAGAGCGATATGGAAGCAAGGAGAAATACATTATGGGAAACGTGCGCAAGTTCAACTCGTCTTTCCTTATGGGAACTGATGGGAACGATCTTCCAGGGGTCGGGACCGCTGATTGACTCGGTTGGTCGTTCACGATTCTGGGGCTGAGAAGCACGTCCGATTGTGAGAGCAAGGCAGGGGCGTAGCGCAGCAGCGCGGTAGCAGCGCGACAGCAGCGCGACATCGTCATTCCCCAGTCGAAGACGACCAACGTCAGTCGTCCAAAATTTCGACGAAAAACACGCTCTACCGCTACGTATCGTACCACGACTCTGTGCGTGGGTGCGTGCGTGCGTGCGTGCGTGCGTTCCTGTATCGCACACCAGCGCAAACTTCATGGGGTCTCCATCTTGTTTCTGTTTTTCGTGTTTTCTATCCCATTTACTATATTCGCCCTTATTTCCTCTCTCCCTCCTACTCAATAGTCCTTACATTTCCGGTCCAGAGAGCTGCTACCACTCTGTCCCGAAATATAAGGACCATTTGTATACTAAAACTAAATCACAATGGTGCTTATGTTTCGAGACAGAGCGGTAAGGCGAAGTCTACCCTTCGAAAAACCATGGAGCAATTTTTCGAATCCCAAAATATTTCCCGAGTAAGCAACAGTTAGTTGCTATTAATAGGCAGGGTGTTGTGAAATTAGGCTCCTGGGCCTGTCGCACCTCCTTCGCTCGGGCGTCCATCTCCGACTGCCTTGCCCTGACCAGCGCCTCTATCCCTTTCTTCGTCACGTCTAACGCCCTCTCCCTGCCCCGAACGGTCCTCCGTGCCTCGCTCAGACCGAGCTGAAATGAAGCCACACACTGGGTTAGCCAGGGGGGAGGGTGTACTCATGTTGTGCACGGCCGTAGTCATATGACCATAGACCCTCGCATCCCTACAAGGCCGGGACGGAGCGCGTTGGGTTTTCACCAACCAGGCAGACATTGCTTGCACCAAGCGCGAAACGCCATGAGGTATTGGGCGAGTCGCATGGAGGGTGAGCTGCATCCTGCTAAGAACCGCCTCTGAGGCGGACTTGCATATGGACGACAGCTTCAATGAGTTAATTTAATTTCTGGTGTGGCCCCCTCCGGAGACCACAATTGGTTTTTCCATGTAACTGCCTCCGGGGCCCCTTTCCATATTAACACTACGTGATACGACCATTCCCCTTGTGCGGAACAAAGGTTCTCCACCCCGCACAAATGATCTACTCGACCGCCAGCTTTGGTGACCGCCAAAAAAAAATAACAAAAAAAAACGGCACCCTGGTTGTCTAGCTCACGCAGCGAGTGGCGTGTTTTACAGCGTCGTTGCCATCCGACGCCAACCCAACCTATAGATATATCATATATTTATAGGGGGGGAGGGGGGGGGGGGGGCAAGAAATGCTAAGGGTGGGATGGAGCCATTGGAGCATGAAACATAAGGGCCGGATGGAGCGGATGGAGGGTGGTGACCTGTTGGTTATATAGCATAGTACACTGGCCTACTGAGTCATGTGACTATGCTACATAACCAACAAAACATATACTTTTGGGGTTCGATATATCTCACCGCCGTGCTGCATTGATCTCCGGGGCACTCCCCTCGCCACGTACTACTAATAGTATCCAGGAGTATACTATAATGACCATTCATAATGTCGCCAGCGCGCACGCACGGAAATAACAAATGTGAAGCAAGGTGAGATTCGAACCCACTACTGTACATCCTTTGTTGGTATGTAACCAACATGACCAGTGCAATGGAAGGCCAGGACGGAGCTGAAAATGGAACCACACACTGGTGAGAAGGCGTGCTCATTTGATGCTTGCCTTATTAATAGTCCTTTGGCCATGGACGCTTTTCGTTTCCTCCAAAATCAGTGTGCAGGCTACTGCAGGTATAGAGCTCCTCAAGTGACTACCTTCAGAAAAAAAAATGGTGCACCTGCATGCAGGCTACCGTAGCATGCGTCAAGTATATATGTGTAGCCTAGTGTAGGTGATCGCCGTCTATATAGCAGAACGATAAGAAATCTACCCCCTACTCGTTCCGCCAGAATAAGGATGTTAGCCTAACATCTGATTAAGGATGTTAGCCTACCATCTGACTAAGGATGTTAGCCTAACATCTGACTAAGGTTGTTAGCCTACCATCTGATTGAGGATGTTAGCCTAACATATGAATAAGGATGTTAACCTAACATCTGATTAAGGATGTTAGCTTGACATCTGGATGTTAGCCTAACACCTGATTAAGGATGTTAGCCTAACATCTGAGGTAAGGATGTTAGCCTAACATCTGATTTCAGGTTTATTTCGAGAACGCCTGTACTGTATACGGTAGTTCACCTTCTTCAATCTGCCGGCCTCCGCCTTAGTCACCCGCAATTCCTTCTCCGCCTCCGCTAGCTCCTTCTCTTTTGCGGCAAGCCGCTCGCTCAGGCCGCTGATGGTGCCCGCCGCGTCACCGAACCCTCTCTTCACGCTGTCGAATGAATGCTCTGCCTCCGCCAAGAGCCTCCCCGTCTCTGCGAGCTGTAACCTTTGAAAAGGAGGGTCGTCGGTAGGGAGAGGGCCGTCGGTATATCGGTATAGGTGGGACAAGGTGGTGGGGTTCAAGGGTTGTCTGAACCCACTCGAAAATCGCAAAAACCAATCAGAGGGTATATTAACCCAACTCAGAAACCGAGAAAAACAGCAAATAGAGTAGATAAAGCTCAAGCCGGAAGTAGGTAGGTATAGAAAAGGGGGTAGACTTTGTGCAGAGAGTTTTTTTTTTGTTTTTTCCGTGGGTTTCTATTTTTTGGAGGGGGGTGCTTATGAGTGATCAGCGTTGAAGCTCATCGTGCTACACATTGTTGAAGATGGCAAGGATAATCATATAGATCAATTTCGAGATTATCATATATCTTCCCCCGTAGTAACTGCAGACTTGAAGAGGGCCGTCGGTATACGTGAGCAAGAGGTGGGATTTAGGGGTGTCCAGCCCCACTCAGAAACAGCATAAATGTGTGTGTATGTATGCTTCAATTACGAGCGTTTTTTTCTCCGTGAAGAGCCTCCCCGTCCCTCCGAGCTGTAATCTTGTATGATAGGAACAAGCGCCACATGATGTCAGATGGCAAAACGGAAAACAAGATAAATCACGGACGCACACATTTCTCCTCAACCGTCCCCCCCCACACCTTTGCTTCGCACAAGGGGAATGATCGTATCACGTAGTGTGTATATGGTAAGGCACCCGCGAGGCAGATACATAGTGCTCCCATTGCTGTCTCAGGAAGTGGTCACACCAAAAATTAAATGAACCCATTGAAGCTGTCGTCCATATGCAAGTCCGCCTCAGAGGCGGTTCTTAGCAGGATGCAGCTCACCCTCCATGCGACTCGCCAAATACCTCACGGCGCTTCGCGCTTGGTGCAAGCAATGTCTGCCTGGTTGATGAAAACCCAACGTGGTCCGTCCCGGCATTGTAGGGATGCGAGGGTCTATGGTCATACGACTACGGCCGTGCACGACATGAGTACACCCCCCCCCAAAGCTGTTCGAGGGTCTATGGCCATACGACTACGGCCATGCACGATAATGAGTACACCCCCCGTCCAAAATTAACTTTTTTGTTCCTAGTAGGGTATTCGCTGATCACCCTTCATGCGACTCGCCCAACACCTCACGTTTCGCTTCGCAAAGCTTGATGCTAGCACTCAATGCCAGCCTGATCGGTGAAAACCCCGACGTGCTCCGTCCCCCGGCATTGTAGGGACGCGAACGTCTATGGTCATACGAATACGGCCACGCATGACATGCGGCTCATGAGTACACCTCCGTCTCGAAAGGAATGCGTGGTCAATGGTCAAACCACTAAGGTAAGCAACAAATGAGTACCCCCCCCCCGCTCCGTGGCGTTGTTACCTGAGGCTAGCATTGGCCTCCTTCGTGAGCTCCCCCTGCTCCTCTGACCACCGAAGGCGCCTCACCTCCGCCGAGGACAGCTCTACAATCTCCCCCCTCGTGATCCGCTCGCGCCAGGCCTGCGCTTAAAGCACAAACATGAAAAAAAAAAAGAGAGCACGAAAGGGAGATGACTTGTCCAACGTGGCACACGTAAATTTCGACAGGGGGTTCATACGTAGCACTTTTTTTCGCTAAAATAGTTTCTGGATGACGGGGGGGGGGGGGGCTCCTTAACCCATTGGGAACGGAAAAAAAAGACCCACACTAATTCCAAGTAGTTTGTCCCCAAATTCGTGGGACCAGTTCTTAAGGGGTTATAACTCAAAATCGTCGGAATGGCACCATTCTTTTTTTGTTTTTTTTCGCAAAAATACGATTTTTTTGTTGTGTGCCTAGGCCATACTTTCCATGGGGGATTTTTTCGTCGGGTTGCACTTTTTTTTTTTTTGGTGTTTAAAACGATTGTTTATCTTGCTATTAGTATAAAGCACCTCAAGTGAGGAACCTCAGAAAATAAAAATAAACAAAAAAAACGGTACCCCTCTCTACCTTAGCTCATTTTGTTTAGTGCCGCTTTTAGGCCACACGGACGAGTGAGCGGATCTGTGCCTCTCAAGAACTGGTCCCCCGTTTTTGGGGGGGAAATACTTGGAATTAGTGTGGGATGCTTCTTTTTGAGTTCTGAATGGGTTCAAAGGTATTTTATGTTTGCGCAAGTGTAAAAAATACAATTATTATGGTGGTGATACTACCAGGTATTAAATAGTCGCGAAACCAAAAAGGAGCATAAAAAACTTTTTTTGTTGTTGTTGAAGGTTACAACTATTTTGGGTCGTCAAGTCACTCGGGCCGAGTGGCCTCTGAGCGGCTGAAACGTCGAAAGGGCCTGGAAGTGACCCCCGCTCTACCGTGTAGACTTCGTTGTCGACAGCACACAGGAGTAAATAAAGCCGTCGTTGGTGTGATGCTGATGCGTCTTGTGCCCCTTGTAGTACGCGCATGCACATGCCCCGGACAAGATAATCGACTCCCACTCAATGGATCTAGATATTCTCAGAGGGAAGATATAGATAGATCAATGATCTGTATGATCTGTATGATCTGTATGATCTGTATGGTTGGTATGATCCGTATGATCTGTATGATCTTGTATGATTTGTATGGTCTGTATGGTCTGTATGAATTGTATGATATGTATGGTCTGTATGGTCTGTTTGATCTGTATGATAGGTATGATTTGTATGATATGTATGATCTGTATGATCTGTATGATTTGTATATGGTCTGTATGAATTGTATGATGTGTATGGTCTGTATGGTCTGTTTGATCTGTATGATCTGTATGATAGGTATTATTTGTATGATATGTATTATCTGTATGATCTCTATGATCTGTATGGTCTGTATGATCTGTTAATACACAGCTCATGTTGCCGAGTGTGCTGCCATGTTGATCTGCATGGCCTAGGCGGTACTCCCTATAGGGTTGCATGTGTACCGTACGACAAGAATCCTGCAGAGCATCGCATGACGGCAGGTTAGAGTCTAGACTATCTAGATGACGATCCGTCCCACGTGTGCAATACGTACCCCTCTGGGCGAAAATATAAGGTACGTTAGGGTATAAACATGAATAATAAACGATCCTTACATTTCCGATCAGAGTGCTGCATCGGGGTCGATACCCCCCCTCTGTGCGAGACAATGTACTCGGTGTCAGACTTTTTATCATTGAGCACTCCACGGCTCACAACTTGCGCACCTGTAACCCGGCGACGACTTTGTTCGTTTCTCGCTCGGTTTCCCGTTTCTGCTGCAGCCCATCGAAGGCCTCTTCGAGAGCCTCCTTGAGAGCCCTCGTTTCTGCCGCACCGCGCGCGATAAAGAAAAAAAAAAGCATATGTCATTTCTGATAACAACGATATAAAAACGCTTTGAAGGTACAACACACAAAAAGGGGTCTACAGAGTAGCCCCCGTCAAGAAGGGAGACAGGGGTAGGGGCGGATGGAATTTGTAAATTTAAACGACTTGAGTCAGAGTGCGTTTCATCAAGTTAGACAAAAGAGGGGCACCATAGACATCCTGCATCAGGCCCTACAAAACCCGTAGCACACGTGATTAAAGTGAGGGTGCCTCACCCCATATTCGAGAAAATGGTTCATACACACTACTGTGTACGAGACGAGCCCCAGCCAAACCCTAAGCCAGTCAGATTAACGCTAGATCTGACCCTAAGCCAATCATACCAACCCTGACGCTGACCCGAAGCCAATCAGATCCACCCTAACTCTGACCCTAAGCCAATCAGACCAAACCTAACTCTGGCTCTAAGCCAACCATACCAACCCTGACGCTGACGCGAAGCCAATCAGATCAACCCTAACGCTGACCCTAAGCCAAACAGACTAACCCTAACTCTGACCCTGAGCCAATGAGGCCAGCCCTAGCGCTGAACCTAAGCCAATCAGACCAGCCCCAACTCTGACCGTAAGCCAATCAGACCAACCCTAACGCTGACCCTAAGTCGATCAGATCAATGCTAGCCTTAACACTAAGCCAATCGAACCAGCCCTAAGCCTGACCCTAAGCCAATCAGATCAACCCTAACCTTAACACGAAGCCAATCAGACCAACCCGAGCCCTGACCCTAAGCCAACCAGATCAACTCTAGATCTGACCCTAAGCCAACCAAATCAATCTTAACCTTAACCCGAAGCCAATCAAACCAACCCGAACCCTGACCCTAAGCCAATCAGACCAAAACTCCAAAACGTGGTCAGCTCGATCGAAGTAGCACATGACCCACTGCTAGGTGTAGACGTCGTCTGTTATGGGAGAGGACCTCGCATAAACCCTCCATGTTTTTCCCTTGAGGCTAGCCTGCTCTCGCAGGGTAGCGACGTAGGCTTCGACAGACTGATCGCTTCGTGCGTACGTACAAATCCATAGCACATTCGGACCAAATGCTGGATTCATAACATGTTGTGCCAAATGTGGGCTCATTTGATTGGGTGGCGATTTTTCTACACAGGTGGTCGGGACTCCCCCCACCCCACTTGCAAAATGTAGGCGTGAAAAACAAAACACAACATCTTTGTGGAGACATTGAGCAATGTAGCACACCATTACGCAGGTGCGCCGAATTGAGAGGTTGTCGGCACCTTTTGTGGGGTTTGCTATTGTAATATGCATTTCTCAATGTCTCCACATGGAGTTTTTTACGCCCACACTGTGCAAGGTAGGGAAGTTTCCGCGGCCACCCGTATAGCGACACCACTCAACCCTTCTGAGAGAGTGACGATTTTTTGTTTTCCTCCCATCCCATTTATCATCCTTGCCCTTCTTTTCTCTCTCCGTCTTTAGTCGTAACTCAGATCCGGGATCGCTAAGTCGGCTCTTTTCTTCCCTCCCCACGTACGGTACTCGCCTTGTCATTTTTATAGCGAGAACATTTCAGCACTTTCTTCCCTCCGTCGACTCTCATCGAACTGTGCCTACCCACGCTATAACAGGCGCTCTCGACGGTTGGTGTCATTTGATAATAAACATCTCGTCCGGAAACTCGAACCCTCGACCTCAAAACTTAGCAGTCTTCGTCGTTAACTGCTACGTAGACCACCGGGGCGACCAGCTAAAAACTTGACGGGTACAGCAGTAGTAACGGCCACTTGCGTTATCCGGGGATTATACTATGGTTGTTTTCCGCATGACAATGGTTGGTTTCCGAATTACGATGGTTGGTTCCCGAATTACAATGTATTTTCTCGAATTATAATGGTTGGTTTCCGAATTACAATGGTTGCAATGCAAGGATGTCGTGTGGCACGGGGCGCAACATGAGCCTTCCCTCGTACCCATGCGTGTTGCTTGCAGAGGCGCCCACGCTGCTCGTAGACAGACGGCTGACAACACAAAACGATATCATCGTGGTTGCGCTTGCCATTGCGACAACCATCGATCAATGTGCAGCATGAATTATATTCAACGTTGATCACTCATAAACATTCCCCCCGCCCCCAAAACAAAAACACAACACTCAAGGAAAACTAGAACAGTAGAGGGAAAAAACACATTGTTTTGTTCTCTCGCTATCTCCGGGTCCCCGAAGGGAGTTCATAGTGACAGACAGGCCACACGCGATGTTTTTGCACAGCGACACGAAACCCCACGCTCCGAGGAGATACCTACGTAGTGAGCATTTTCCTAGAAAGATGCTGACCGTCTACGAACGCCTGCTAACTTGGCGTTCTCCAGCACTACAGGCTAGACCAGGTGCATGCTACGGTCGCCTGCATGCAGGTGCTACGGTAGCCTGCATGCAGGTGCACCATGTTTCTGCCTTCTGAGGGTGACTACTTGAGGAGCTCCATACCTTCATTGTTACTCCCGTTCTTTATCCCTGTGATAAGGAAGAAGTACTACTTGGCTTGGTGGATGGCGAGCTCCGTGCTTTCCCTTGGTTATTTCTGGTGGGGCTTTCTTTTCTTTTCTTTTTATTTTATTGTGCCTGGTATATTGCCTGTCGCAGCTTCTCCAGGGGGGCACGACAGCGATGCTACAGCCCCTCGCATTGTTTTATTTTATCTTGGTATGGATGGCGCCCAAGGGAATGGAGAAAGAGGGGGGGGGCGGTTCGTAGGGAATCCGCGGCGGACGAAAGCAAGAAGGAGACGGCAACAGACAGGGTAGCAAGGTACCAGACCGACCAGCTGGTAGAACCTGTCCGTACTACGGGTATAAACCTGCCCGGGCTGCCTGGAAGGTGCTTTGGTGTGTTCCGGTTGCCTGTCCTTTCCTGTCGTTCTTAGTCTTGCTCCGTTTGAGTTGTTTTTTCATTCCATTTCATTTCGTTTCATTTAATTTGATGTTATTGTCTGTCGCATCTCCTCTGGGAGAAGAAGCACGACACGTTATTTCTTTCTGTCATGTTTTGTTTGGTGTTTGATGATTTGCTTTATTACGTTTATTTTTCATATTTTTTTTTTCCTTTTCGCTTTTTCTCTCTCTCTCTCTTTTTTTTTTTTTTTTTTTTTTTTTTTATGGTCATACGACTACGGCCATGCATGAAAATGAAGTACACCCCCCCCCCCCCTTTATTTCGCGAAACTTTTGAATTTAGAAGGGTTTGTCCATGTGACACACTGCCATGCTGTGAACTGCTGAACAGAATGCTTCTAGGTCACAGAAGTGACCTATCAAGCTCTTATAAATAGTGCCGGTATGTATCGGCATCGGCAACAATACCGGCACTATAGCAACAACCGGCACTACTCAACCGGCACTATAGAGGGAAGCCGGCACTACTCAACCGGCACTATAGGGAGCAGGGCACTACTCAACCGGCACTATAGAGGGCAGCCGGCACTACTCACAGGCACTATAGCGGGCAGACCGGCACTACTCAACCGGTACTATAGAGGGCAACCCGCACTACTAAGCGGCATATAGAGGGCACCGCACTACTCAACCGGCACTATAGGGGCAGCCGGCACTACTCAACCGGCACTATAGGGGCAACCGGCACTATAAAGGCAACCAGCATACTGAACCGGCACTATAGAGGGCAACCGGCACTACTCTGCTTAGGCAACCAGCCTAAGAGGCAGCGATATAGCGGGCAACCGGCACTGACTCAACCGGCACTANACGGCACTATAGAGGGCAGCCGGCACTACTCAACCGGCACTATAGCGGGCACCGGCACTACTCAACCGGCACTATAGAGGCCAGCCGGCACTACTCAACGGCACTATAGCGGGCAGCCGGCACTACTCAACCGCACTATAGCGGGCAGCCGGCACTACTCAACCGCACTATAGCGGGCAGCCGGCACTACTCAACCGCACTATAGCGGGCAGCCGGCACTATAGCGGCAGACAGCACTACTCAACCGGCACTATAGGGGCACCGGCACTACTCAACCGGCACTATAGAGGGCAACCGGCACTATAAGCGGACAGCCAGCATACTCAACCGGCACTGGCACTGCTCAACCGGCACTATAGAGGGCAACCGGCACTGCTCAACCGGCACTATAGAGGGCAACCGGCACTGCTCAACCGGCGCTATAGAGGGACTACAAAGACGCATGCTACGATAGAGGTGCACCATGTTTTTCCTGAGCTCCTCACTTAAGGAGCGTCATACCTCACCGAAAAAATGATTTTACTACTCGTAGAGGAAAACAAAAGTGCTGCCGGATGAGAAATCTCACGACCGAGGCATACCCTGAAACATTATTCGTCACAAAAATGAAAGTCCGACGAATTTGGTTTTAAGGATCCCGATCGTCCAGAAAACGATTCGTCCCAAAAAGTGCTACCTCTACCGTAGCACTAGTGTACAACCGTATACTATTACGGGGGACCATAGTAAACACTAGTAAATAGGACCTACGGTACGCACTATTAACCCTTTTAGAACTGCAGTCCCGTTTTGGGGACAAATTACTTAGAATTAGAGTGGTTTGTCCCCAAAACGGGACTGCAGTTCTAAAAGGGTTAATAGCAAAACCTGGTTCTATTTACTATGATCCTCCGTAATAATGACAGCAGCACAACCCGAAATTTCTGTTCTTGGCCGTATGTATGTGTAGGTTGTCGAGCTCGGGGAAATGCTAGGGGACGCACAGCGGCGGGTCGCGGAGGCGAACGACATGGCCGCGGCAGAGCTGGCGGGCCGCGTTTCGGCGCAAGACCAAGGGCGAGCGATGCTTGAGAAAGCCAAGCTGACAAGCGCAGAAGGTCAGTCTCTTTTTTTGTTGTTGTAGGAAACCGCCTCCACCCATCTGACAGATAAATGACCGGTTCCCTCTTCTTGGTGGCCCTACTCGTACCTTTTTTTTTTCAGGGCATATATTCGTACGCAGGTTTCTGATCTGTATGGTGAGTCGTGCTATACGATAGAGGTACGTAGAGGTATACCTTTTTTTGGCTGAAGCGTTTTCTGAACATCCGAGCCCCTTACCCCAAAATCATCGATTTTTTTTTTCATTTTTTTTACTTAGGCCATAAGGGATTGTTCATCGCGGGTACATATAATAGCACTTTATATTTCCCTCCTAAATCTGTTTTTGGTTTGAGGTATGTGTGTGTTCTTCACATTAAACCTTCCTTTCTACCCATCGACATCCAGCACACCCAGTGTCCGTGCCGATTATTCATCCTAAAAAAGGTACCAGTTCTGTGGTCACAAAACTATGACACAGAGATGCTACGCTCAGTGCAGTAAGCAGAGCAGACAATGCAATGCCATATACGACAGGCAACACCTACCCTGCTAGCAATCCAGGTGCATGAAAGAGAGACCCTCGCATCCCTACAATGCCGGGACGGAGCACGTCGGGTTTTCACCGACCAGGCAGACATTGCTAGCACCAAGCGCGAAGCGTCGTGAGGTGTTGGGCGAGTCGCATTAAGGGTGAGCTGCATCATACTAAGAACCGCTTGTGAGGCGGACTTGCATATGAATGACAGCTTCAATGAGTTACGTTAAATTCCTGGTGTGGCCACTTCCTGAGACAGCAATGGGAGCACTATGTAACTACCTCGCGGGTGCCTTACCATATACACACTACGTGATACGATCACTTCCCTTGTGCGTGTAGCCGGGGGGGAGGGGGCGAATAGTCTGCACGATCTGGCACTTATTTCCTGGGTTGGATCTGTACTGTGTAGATCCCGCGCAACTTCTCCCAACGGCAGGTGATGAACTAGACGATCTACAGTAGATCATGATCTATCTGTAGATGGGCTATCTGATCTGTATAGTACAAGGTGTGGAAATTTCCCAGAAAGTGCAACTCGTATCTACTACAGTGTATCGTACACATGTAAGTAGCACGTGTCTGATCTGCACTACATCGCGCACTCTGTCCGACGTGTGAAACCCCAATGGTTGCGCAATATTGCCTTCTAGGGGTGGCGCCTTATTGTCTGAGCATCAAGCTTCGATACCTCACCCTAGAATCCGGAAACTTCGAAGAAGCTTCTTCGCTCGACCCAAACAACAATTCTACTCGTATGTATGCGTTACGTACAACATTAGTCCTTTAACAAATACCAAGGTGTACACTAGAAAAGGTATCATGCTATACTGCTGTACCCGGTGGTTGGTCACTTGAGAATTGAGAAGCTCAGTCAATCAGAAATCAGAAAAAAAAATGCCTCAGAAGGCAAAAGCTAACTGCAACAACCCCTATATACGGTATACCGTGGCACGAGCCATGTTCGCGCGATGAAAGACTGAAAGGCTGAAGGCTCGGGTTGCCTCGCCCTTTGGAAACCACTGGTTTCCATCTAATATTACGCCTTCCAAGTGCTATAATACCGATCCCAATACGTACCTGTTAGGGCCCGTTTTAACGAAGAAGAAAACAAATTCAATTTGGAAAAAATACAAATTCAAATCCGCTTTTCATTGGTCAACACACGCACCAGCAGAAAGATTAGGATCTTGGGGCATAATATTTGGTGCTGGTGCGTGTGTTGACCAACTAATATTTGGTGCTGGTGCGTGTGTTGACCAATGAAAAGCGAATTTGAATTTTTATTTTTCCAAATTGGATTTATTTTATACTCATGGACCTTAGGGCCCGTTTAACGAAGAAGAAAAAAATTCAATTTGGATTTTTTTTAATTCAAATCCGCTTTTATTGGTCAACACACGCACCAGCACCAAAGATTAGGATCTTGGGGCATAAAAATTGGTGCTGGTGCGTGTGTTGACCAATGAAAAGCGAATTTTATTTTTATTTTTCCAAATTTGAATTTAGTTTGTACTCTACCTCGTTAATACTGGGGCGCGCTAATATGAGGTGCCCTCGGGTATAACTCGAGAAAAAGGTAAGTGTGCACATTTAGACTTATTGTAGATACTGTCGTTTTGGTTCGAAACGGATGCTGTTTCTCCCTATGATACTAAAGGGTCTGCCTTTKTGACCTCACACAGTATAGAGACGCTTAGCCCTACCCGAGTTTCAATGCTTTGTTGTTGTCGCAATTTGGTCTAGACCTATGCCAATGGGAAAGCGATAGTTTGAGAACGATGCTTTGAAATATTTCCCTGGAAATTTCAGGCTGAAGATCGTCGTACCGCCGCTGTGGGAAAAAAGGGAAAAAATGTTTGATTTCTATTTTTTCATATATTTTTTTCAAACGGCTGCAGGCGGCGCAATTTGCTTTTTCTCTCTTGCGAATCGTCAACACCCTGATAAAATCAGCTCGTGCGACGATAGACCTTCGATCTCGACATAGACTCAGCCCACGGCCAACCCGCTTCGGGTCGGGCAAGGCCAACGAGTGTAGATGACGGCCTCGAAGGTATAAGGTGGATCCATGGTCTAGGGGGCGAGAGCATTGCCGGCGGCGTCCTACGCTCTTCTCCCAAACCCGAAAAAAAAACTATTTTTTGCCATTTGACGGATCGAGAATTTTGTCATCTGTTTTATGCACACCAGCAGCCAATTGTTTGTTTATCAGACGCCTGGCCAGCGCCCGCCACATATCACCGGCCATCGTTGTAACACGGTGACCCTAGGTGGGTCGGGGCCACGTAACGAGCGCACCGCGTTCAGAATTCATGACAGTCGGTCGATCCATGTCTGTCGAGGACTCGGAATCTCGCCGCTTCGAACAATATCCGCCTGAGTTTTTCTCAGCCGATCTTGTCCCCAACATCGGCCCCTAGAATTGCCTTTTTCGGGCTTTTCCAAAAGTTGGGAAATATTCCGTTTTAGAAATCGGTCCCATAGCAAGCTTGTTCTGGAAAAATCTGGCGGGATCTTAGGAATTCAAACTTTTTAGGGTACCTTTGGTTTTCCCATTGGCATAGGTCTTAGTGCTGCACTGGTATGGACACCTGATTCTGACTCTAATTCCAAGTAATTTGTCCCCACAACGGAACTGCACTCCTGAAGGCTTTCCACCATTGCACCCGCGCACGCACAGACACATTTGACGACAGTTCCCAATCTACCCACCAGCGCCATAATACCCACCAGCGCGAGTTCCTAACGAGAGCTACTGCTGCTGCTGCTGCTGCTGCTGCTGCGTGTAATACCGTTTTATCTTTTGTTGTCGCCAGGGTACCTCGCGAAAGAAAATCATGCGCGTGGAGCGCCAGGAGCGCGCCGCCGAAGAGGAGGCGAACTTCATCGCGCAGATCTTCCACACCGGCATGGATGACTGGGAGGAGGTTGACATCTTCAACGAGTAAAAAACGCGCACACGAAGACACGTAACGATTGTTTTTTTTCTTTATTCGTACGTTGGTGGAGGGGCGGGTCGCGACTCATCTGATTGGTCGACTAATTGATTGATGGATGGATTGATTGTTTTGATTGGTTGGTTGGTTGGTTGAGTGGTTGGGTTGCTCTCGGGGGGGGGCGCAAGGGGATAGCTTTACAGGTAAAGCTGTTGGGTCGGCACCACTTACAACGTCAACTATTATCACTGAATAGTTTTTAATCAGACTACTAGTTACTACGCCCTACGGGTTCGGCAACACTCCTGTAAAATTTGAGTCCTGTTATTTCCAAATGGTCACGAAAACGCCAATAGAACGAAAATCTGTTTTACGGCTGGACCAGCTCGTATGCAGGTGGCCGCGACCCCCCCCCCCCCTGCAAAATGTCGGCGGAAAACAATATTTTTGGAGGCATGGATAGAACAATGTATCTAGCAAGCCCCAGAAGGTGTCGGACAATCATCTCAGTTCGATACACCTATTATATAGTGTGCTACATTGCCCAGTTGTTCTACAAGGACATTTTTTGCGCCCACAATACGCAACGGGAGGGTTCTCGGTCACTTGTGTATTTCGAGAGGGGGGGGCATAGTAAACAGGACCAAAGAATGTTAGTAAAAAAATATAAATATATAGGTTCTTGTGTGTACCGTAGGTGCTATTTACCATGGCCCCCCGTTATAGTCGTTTCCTGGGGGTGCTGACTACCCCGACTTACTGGGTTTCCATGCTTGTAGGAAGGATTGCTGGGTTTCCACACTTGAAGGAATGTGGCCTACTTTTATGGGGGGGGCAGGGCCCTTTCGGCCGGGGAGGGCTGATGTGGCTCGCTGCGCTCGTCTGACTTAAGTCGGCAAAGTTGGCCGGCCATCAGCTCTGGCTTCGCCAGCCGACTTGCCGACTATAGTCACTTAGTTGGCTGACGGCACCTACCGAGTATTAGTTATTATTTGGCGATAAATCTTGCCGCCTTACCGCTCTGGGTACAAGGGATGCCGGCGTGCTTGTCCTGGACAAGCTCGAAAAACATGTGGTGGGGGCCCTGTCTACTGTGTACCCCCTCTATCGTGTACCCCCTCTACCATATACCCCCCCTTCCGTGTACCCCCTATATATTTTACCCCTCCTCAATGTACCCCCTTTTCCATGTACCCCCATATTATGTTACCCCAATATTCCATGTACCCCCATCTTCCGTGTACCCCCTACGCCATGTACCCCCCCCTACCGTGCTCCCCTTTATCGTGTACCCCCTCTACCGTGCACCCCCTATACAGTGTACACTTTATATCGTACCATGTACCCCTTCTACAATGTACCCCCTCCACAGTGTACCCTTTCTATCGTTTACCCCCTGTTTCATGCATCCCCACTACCGTATACCCCCGATAAAGCGTGAAGCCTATCTACCTTGGAATAGCTCTCCTCACCTATCTCCACTATCTCTTGCTCGGCAGTCGCGCGCAGCTTTGAGACCTCCCCTTCGAGCGTCGAAACGGTGGTTTCCAAAGCCTCGTTCTTCCTCGACACTCGGTGGAATTTTCGCTTGACGGTCAGGAGCTGCCCAGTCAAGAAACGCGGGAAATGATAATAAGCATTGTCGTGAGCATGCCGTCGATTTAGCTTGGTGTCACAGGAGAAAATGATATATACGGTGAGGCAGAATGGGACGGACCCGACTACTGCTGCGCAGGTCACTAAGAAACTTATGTTGGTGCCTATTTCAGCTCTTATTGGCTCCTCCAGGTGTTGTCCGAAATAGGGAGGGGGCAAGTAGTTCCTCCTTCTGAGGGGCACTGGTATATATCGCCTCCATAACAACAACGGTACGCGCCTTGCATTTATATATCGCGAGAGGGGTTTCAGCACTTTCTCCGCTAGTCGACTCGCGTCAAATTGTGCTCACATCCACACTAAGAACGCGCTCTCGGCAGTTATTGGTGTATCTCGAGAAATAAAAAGTCCATACGAGCTGGGCTGGCCAAGAATGGCTTTTTCCAAAGCATCGAACCCGCGACATCAGCGCTAGTAGTGTTCGAGGTGAACCACTAAATGGACCATCGGGGGCGGCCGGCTGTGAAATAATAACAGACGGGGGGGGTATGGGCTGATGAAACGAATTCGTTGATTACTTGAGTTAGTGTGAATTTAAATGTTAGTATTGTGTTTTGCCATGTGACGTATGTCAACCGCAAAGAAGGACGAAAAAAACGATAATGGTGGGAGCAGACTACGGTAGAGGTGCACCCTGTTTTGCCTTCAAAGGGTGGTCACTTAAGGAGCTAGCTCTATACCCCACCCGAAAAACTGATTTGGGAGGAAACTAAAAGCGCTATAATACCCGATGAAGAACCCCACGGCCATGAGTATATACAACGAAACATACAGCAACACAATACATGAAATTATGACGATTTTGGGTTAGCCCTTTTAGAACTGCAGTCCCGTTTTGGGGACACATTACTTAGAATTAGAGTGGTTTGTCCCCATAACGGGACTGCAGTTCTACATGGGTTAAGAACCCCCCCCCGTCATTTAAAAAAACGTTTCAGCCAAAAAAAGGTACAGTACCTCTTGAGTACCTCCATTGTATATAGCACGCGTCATACATGTGAAGGCGCGAGAAATAACGACATCCCGAACCGATTGGCGCACAAAAAACGCTTCTAAACCGAATTCAAGTGTTTCACGTTAGGAGGCGGTAGAGGGGGAACGGGGACAGGAAACGGGGACACCATGACACACACACACACTTTTCACCTCTTTGTCCCGCGCGGTGAGAATCTGCTCCACTTCCGCGGCGGTGAAACTGCCACCCCCTCGTAAAAAAGGCGGCGGAATCCCGACGATCCCGCCTTCCAAGGATGAGTCTCGACGACGAGGTCCGCCGGTGAACACATCTGCTGCGCGTTTGTTTTTGGGTTTTCGTAAGAAAAAAAAAAAAAAACAACAACAACAAAATGTATTTTCGATTAAAGAAAACGCTGCAAATATTTACGTCTTTCGGGCAGGGATGTTTTTTTGTGAGTGGTCGACGTGTATTGAAGGTCATGCTGCTGCCTGCACAATCATTGATGAGTGGCAAACCTTTCAACACCAAGAAGGACACGTCAGTGCGTCAGTAGTAGCTGTGAATTCGACCAATGGTTGTATTGACACTCCGCCTATTTGCAAGCTACGTTTGATGGCGTCGATGGCGCGCGTTTTTTGTTGGTTTGAATGTTTGTTTGTTTTGTATAGGTGTATTTGTCTACCGGTATGTTTTTGTCTGTTTGTTTGTTTTTTGCAGGGTTGTTCGCGGGTCATGACCCGACCCGTGGATCGTGCTCAAAACGTCATAGGTCGGGTCAGGAAGTGTTCAAATTCTCGCGGGTCGGATCGGGTCGGATCGACGGGTTAAGAGATTTTCGATTCTCACGTGTCGGGTTGGGTCGGGTCGAGTCGGGTCGGGTCGGGTCAGGTCGGGTCGGGTCGGGTTGGGTCGAAACGACTCGAATCGAACCTAACCGGTACCTACATTTTGTATGTATTTCTTTTTTAAATAGGTGCTGCAAACCATGAAGAGCAAGGAGAGGGCGGCGCTGACGCCGGTGCAGCTGAGGAAGAAGGCGGCAGAGTTCGCACGGAAGACGGTGACAAAGCAGAGCGACAGCTTCCGCCGGTACGGGGTGTGGGGAGACTTCGACCGACCCTACCTCACCCTGCAGCCGGAGTACGAGGCAGCGCAAATCGAGGTGCGTCTGTGATTGGCGCCGTGAGATTGGTCGGGGGCGGTGTACTTCATACTCATGCATGGCCGTAGTCGCATGGCCGGGGGTGTACTCATGGTGGGTCGGTCGATCGGGTCGGGTCGGGTCTGGTCGGGTCGGGTCTGGTCTGGTCATTTTTTTTTAAATCTCGCGACTCGAGTTGGGTCGGGTCAAGAAGGTTTCGAATCTCACGGGTCGGGTCAGGTTATGACCCGCCAGAAACGGGTCTCTCGCGGGTTGGGCGAGCATAACCCGCAAGTTGTTTTCTGCGGACCCGCAGGTCGGATCCGTGGTCCTAGACCGTGGATTCGACGACTTCAAAACATTTCCGATTACTGCTCAAAGGCTTCTCTCGTACCAATACTCAATGACACTGCTTTAGTATCGTATTCAAACAGCATTGAAACACCGCCAATTTTATACATACGCATGTCCGCATCCATCCATACTCACTACAGCCAGGCCACATATCACCGGGGGGTACAAGAATGAAGATACATTGTTTTTTTAGGTGTCGACCTACAGGCCGGATCCGCCGGACGAACCCGCGGGTCGAAATTAATGGCCTTGCGGGGCGAGGTGGCCCGACCCGTGATATGACTATGTGGGGTCAACCGGAATCTGGCAGGTCGGGTCGGATCGGGTCGGGTCGGTGCGGGAGGTGTTCAAAATCTCACGGGTCGGATCGAGTCAGGTCAAGAAGTTTACGCATCTCACGGGTCTGGTCGGGTCAGAAGATTTTTAAGTATCGCGGGTCGGGTCGGGTCGGGTCGGGTCAGGAGGTTCTCAAACCTCACGGGTCGGGTTGGGTCGGGTCAAGACATCTGAAAAAAAAACACGGGTCGGGTCGGGTCAGTTGGCCCGACCCGACCCGATCCGCGTGGTTTGATCCGATCCTCGAACAACCCTGCTAAACATGCTAAACGTGTTGTCACGATTTCGTGTTCGCTTACACTCCCCATTGTTGTTTGTCGCCGGTCGCTATAGCTGGGTCGCGAAAAGGTTAACAGTTAGAGCTACGAGTATGAGTCGGCAGGATTTCAAGACTGTCAATTATTCGGCCGGTTAAGGTAGCCAGCTCACTGAATTTAGTCGGCAAGTCAGCTGGTGAAGCCCGCTGATGGCCAGCCGACTTTTGCCGTCATCAGTCAGGGCGTGTCGTAACTCAATTCGATAGCTTGGAATGGCTGGAACAGAACGAGATTATTCGCGTTCGTTCGTTCCATTCCATGCTGTTTTTGCGGTTTGTGTCCGATCGATTTTTCAGGCACCCGATCCTGGAACAGGCCGCAACAGAAAGTAACCCATGAAATTTGCCTCGGGACTGTGCAGCTGGACTCTAGGACAGGGGTACCGTCACGTAGGCAGCGAGTGCTCCTGGTACAGAGGATAGCTTCACACGCAAATAGAGCGCCTGGCATGCCTCAGATCAAGCAGTGCTAGCCGTGCAAGTGGCACCCTCGTGACAAATCTAGAAGTTATGATATCGCCGTCGCGGCTCGACTAGGTATCCTGGTGCTTCTGTGAACATCGGTCCAGCGATTTTGCTAGATATCTATCGCCACAGTCTCGTTCGCCACCCAAATGTTTCCCTTGTGAGCCTCCTGTACAGGCCATGGCCGTATCGCGTGGCTGCTACCGCAGGCGAGACCTGTGGCGTCTGCACGTGCTCCATCGCGTGCTCCCATGTCATCTCATTTTGCCTCATGCCCTGGTGCGCCTCCCAGCAAATGTCGCAACCAGTTGCAACACTTCCAGCACCAATCAACTGCCGTAAATCTCGTTCCAAGTGGGCCGTTCGGTTTTGCTGAACAAGGATTACTGTTTTGACACATACGCTTCCTCTTTACAAATTTACGGACAGCTTGGAACGCTTGGAATCTGTTCGGTGTTTTTTTCTCTCAATATCCAAGCAGCACCACTTTTTCAGGCAATTAATTTTACGTTCGTTCCGTTCCAATGCCCGCGAAGTGAAGTTAAGACACGCCCTCAGGTGAGCAAAGCGCGCCAAATCAGCCCTCCCCGGTCGAGGGGGGGCCGCCTATACAACAACCACTGCAACAAAATTATCCCGCGTTCAACAATCCTTCCTACAAGTGTGGAAACCCATTGAATCGGATAGTCGGCACCTCCAGAAAACGACTTTCTACTGCACTGCTTGTATTTGGCGGCTTAAGTCGTGCCGACTCACAGTAGAAGGGTTGATTGCCACCGACAGCCGTGCGCTTTAGTAGTAATAGTAATGGACCTCGTGCGGAATCATAGCCACGAATCCGATGCTATGGGCTATGACCCTCCAAAAACAAAATTGGAGGGCCATCTGGGGCCATAGCCCACAGATCCGATGCTCTGGCACTGCGGCGATTGAAACATATGGCCAAAAAGGTTGCGTAATCGCGTCGTACGTCTACTCGCATTATAATACGGGCACGAATGATATCCGTATGGCAGAGCCTACTGCTTCTTCAACAAGTCGTACGCGTATTGGCGTTGATACTGTATAACGTACGGTCATACTGTTTTATACCAGTTGGTGCATCTTCCGACGTGCGGTCCTCTCCCTTCGCCGTGTACAACCTCACAATAGCTTAACATGCGGACTTGCTTCCCTGTACGAAGCAAAGTCCCTCCGAGGTTGTTAGGACCAACATTATATTCTAGGGTGTGTGTCCGTGCTGATTATTCGTCCTACAATACGTAGACTACTGTAGAGAGATACAACGTTAATCAGGATAAGGCAACACACATGATCATGTCGAGCATACGGCTGCTGTACATACATCATTACTGCCGTAGAAAAGCGAAATACCAGGTAATGAATACCAGGTAACTGGTACAGAACACACGCCAGCCCCAGCCAGCAAACCAAACAAACTGCAGGAGATATGTAGGAAGAAATAAACAAGAAAGTAGCTATTATTAGTAAAGACTACGGAAGGCTGCATATACCTCCCTCCGCCCTCTTACCATGCCGAGTGCCATCCCCTGCCGAGCGAGGACGATGTCCGTCGAGATTGCGGGACGAATGAAGTGAGGCTCCTCCAACTGTCATTATGATTCGCACAAATTGTTTCGTGGCAGTGGTGATGAATGGAGACGAGAAGATTCCACCATACCCCCGAAGATCGCCGAAGGATTCCAAGTTTGTATGTCACGAAGATCGATGACCAACGGATAAGCTCCGGCACCTCGGCATCATCCGCATTGATCCATGATCCATGATGTTCGGCCATGCATCTGTTTGGATTTTGGATCAGTTCGCGGATCCGAAAGTCGAAAAGGAACTAAATGTGAAAAATAGCAAAATCCTCGTAGTAAAACCGTTACGGTTTCATTAATTCGTAACGCCTCACAAAACAATGTAAACCCCCACAACTCAAACTCAAAACTGGGTTCTGTTGCCTCGTTTTCACAGCTGAGACGGACGGATTGGGCGGAGAGATCATGAGCAGCTCCAGCGATGACAAGAGACCAACCCGCGTCCTTCAGCACTTATTTATTGGGAGCCGAGTGCACGCGAAGAACAGGGGGCTCCTGCAAGAGCTCGGGATCAACCGCATTCTCAATGTCACCCCTCCCAGAACGTGAGTTCACCAGAGTGATCGATCAAACCAAGCGGGGTTCTTTCGACTCCGCCGGGCGAAGTTTTGAGAACTTTTTCCAGTTCTTGCTCCACGAGGCAGGCCTGCCCGCCGACTGCTGTTTATAGAGCAGATTTCTCATCCTCTGGGTGGTAACTGATTTCTCGTGATTGTGAATGCGTAAATGTTGTACGTGTAGCTACTGCTGTTATACGAAGTGGTTTGCAGCCGTAGTTGTCGATATCTGCACGGGGCGCGCAAAACCGACCAGAGGGCGCCACGGCTGGACTGGAAGTCTGACAACGCGTGCACGCCGTTATTGCGTTACCATAACTACTTCGTTGCTATAAGTAGTTGGCGCATGAGGTTGTAGTCTAGTCTCGCACAGCAAGCCGTAAAACAGCAGAGCAGTACGTATAGGACAGCACACCGTTTTTAGGTTCGTATACGAAGAGCCCAGGCGAGATTTAACCAAGTACTTGCAATCCCTTTTGTATACCGGCACATCACCTTGCAAATATACTCGTGCAGCACCTTGTGGTCAACTTTCTATCTTAGACATCGGCCCAGACCCAATCCGACCCCAACCTTGTCTCTGAGGGGACGTCTACTGTTTGCTGCTTGCTGCTGCTGCTGCTGTACAGAACAACAGCAGAAAAAACCCGTCACCCTAACCGTCACCCTACCCAGCGCCAGCCTCGACCAATGAGACGATACCCGTACAGTAGTATTGCACGAGTAAGATTACGAGGTGGTGTTGCATTTAGGGCTGTTTTTGGTGGGAAGTAACGTACCTGGTACGTCATTTCCCGTCGGCGGCTGATCTCACATATTATACGAGTATATACGTATATACGAGCAGCATTAGCATCGCGTATCGGATGTATCGGAACGATTTTGTACGTTTGAACCATAATAATGCCGTACGTATGTATCACCCGGGTGATGAAGATAGCACCCCCCCCCCCCCGAACGAATTCCAAGCCTGATTTTCTCCACTGACCAGCAGTAGTAGTAGTAATGGTGGGGCAAGTCCAAAAACGCCGAGCGATGATTCATACGAGACGGAAATATCTCGTCGAGATAAATCCCGGACAAAGCCTCAATTTTTTTATAGGGCTGGGCACAGGCACAAAAACAGTCAGTATGTACTGGCAGTAGTAATCTGTTCCAGTACGCGTATACTGATTGAACTGACCAGTATATTCGCTAGAATGTAGTTTTGGTGCTATTAATAGTACGTCCAAAAAGAACACGCCGTATTATAGTACGGCAACCCACCAAATA
The DNA here is from genome assembly GCA_008828725.1 of Saccharina japonica. NCBI lineage: Eukaryota > Phaeophyceae > Laminariales > Laminariaceae > Saccharina > Saccharina japonica. The sequence goes on from MEHQ01003247.1 coordinate 460,643, forward strand.
CGTTTGGGGAGGAGAGACGAGAGACAGCATACTGCCGCGATCCAGTATACTGATTCATATATACGTTTCGGGAGGAGAGAGGAGAGAGACGAGAGACAGCAGTATACTGACAATTTTGACGACAGTATAACCGCTACTGACGGAGTCAGCCAGTGCCCAGCCCTAACTTTTTTACAATTTTCGTTGTGCGCGCTCTCCCTTGGATTTGGAGAAGCTCGGATCGGAAATTCGTCCCACAGCGCACTCGTACTTCCTCCAGTATTAATATGAATAGTAGTAGTGGACGAACCTTGATACTGAATCTTCCTGAGGTAGCTATTTAGGCACTCCGATTGGCTACGAGTAAGGGTGTATTATACGCGGCTCCATCAACCTACGAGTACGAGTAGAGTGTTTTTCCCAGCCACAGCATCCCGAGCCGGCCGACTACAACCTACAGAGTCTTTCCAAGCACACAGCACCCAAGCACTGGCTCTACTGGCATAGGATTCGGGTGTGGGTTGGGGTTCGGGTCGGAGGGTCAGCTTTAGGCGCCAAGCGCAAAACCTCCGAAAATACTACCCTGGTAACTATCATCGAGTGTGACTACCCCTCCCACGGGGAGCAGGGAGTGTGTTAAATATTGCGTGTTGCTCTGGGCGTATATTTAAGGACCAATTAGTATTCATATTAATGTGTAAGCGGTCCTTATATTCACGCCCAGAGTGGTACCGTATACTGACTGTAACTGCCGTGAATACGATACGGTACATAGGGAGTCGCAGGGACGTAGGGACGGGCACGCCGTGATAGCTAATTGCACACTTGCACGACCGGATCAAGGTCGTAAGACACCAGACACCGCAGTATTACCGTATTTTACATACAGTAGTAGTAGCAGCCAATCAAACCGCAGCCAAGAACAGGAAAGCGGCCCAGCGTAAATGTGCAGCAGCAGCAGCAGTCGAAACAAACGGTTAGTTATTTTTTGTGAATGTAGAAAATTGCCGAATTTGCGGAACTAGTATTGTCTTAGATGTTAGATTTCCCCACCGGAGATAGATCGGGTGGTTTTTCTACGTGCTGCGGGCGATATACCGTTACTTCAGGTATACTGGGCCGAAAACCCTCCAGGTTCCAGTCCGTTGACTATACGTCGACGGCTGTCGTTACGTTTCTTGAAAAATAAAACAAAAAAACGATCGAACCAGCCAATCAAACAGCAGCCAAGACAGAAAGCAGTCAATATGCCATACGCGACGTACTAGTAGTTGTACCAGTGTATTGTGATACTGCGACACTACGAAACTGTACTGCTGCAGCAGCGAATCAAACAGCAGCCGAGAAACTTGCCAACATAAAACGCTACTGCCTTACCAACTTTCAACGTACCTTGCATTATTGAACACACGGCAACATGCCCCGGGCCCGCCGCCGTCGACCAATACTGTACGAAGCCTATACCGGTGCTGTATTTATCACCCGGGTGGTAAGATGGCACACCCCGTGGGAAAACAAGTCAGGGCCTAGTTTTTTTCCAAAACCAGGTGGGGGCAGGCGCACCCAACGAAAATGACGGAATTGGGAAGATCTCGTCAAGATCATTTCCCATAAGCGGCGTCGCCTTGTAGTTGTTTTGCACTTATATACACTCCCCCCGTTGTTGAGAACATCAGCTTTGAACTCCGTCCGAGAGGGACGGCGCCTTATTACAACATATTGTGGACTGCAGGACTTAAGTGCAGCCCACACTCTATGGTGAGCGTTCTAGTGTTGTAAGGGTGAGGCGGGGTGGGTGCCCAATAGACTACCACGAACGTTTTGATTGGTCAACACCTCTACCCTGATCCCACTCGGACCAGATCCCATTTGGCACCCTGCTCCCACTTAGTCCGTGCAGAAGTATAGGGTTGTGGTTAGGGTTAGGGTTATAAGGGTATAGTGTGTGGACTGCAATTAAGTGCTGCAAGCCATGGCTTGCAAATAGTTGCTCTCTCCGAGAGAGTCTACTACGTGTCTGTCATGCGTGCTGTACGGGTATACTTGAAAAGTATAGTCTCGCGATGACCAGCGCTGGCTGCTACAGCTACAGCAGTACGCGACATGTGTTTGTAAGAATTTGGGAGTTATAAGAATTCCAGGCTTGAGAAGATTTTGGTTTGGTTTAAGAATTTGCAGCTACGGCTATAAGCATTTGAGCTCAGCGAGGAACACCACTCTGAACCCTCCCGGTACATACTATTAACAGCCTTTTAGAAGAGCCTATGCTCAATGTTGACATCACAGTAAGCCGCGAGCCTTATCGCCGAAATTGGAGATCGTTAACTGCTCTTGCGTACGTACTGCTGCAACCGTTCCGACCCATCGCCATCATTTCATGGAGTGTCGTGTACCGTCATACGTATACACCAGATACCAGATTGATTCGAAATGCAAAGGAACTTTTGGACTATTCCGCAAAGTCTTCCGATCTCCCTTGTATTTACCACGGCTTGTTCGGGTCATGACCCGACCCGCGAATCCTATCAGGATTTTTTTTTTATATATCTCACGGGTCGGGTCGGGTCGGGTCGGGTCGGGTCGGGTCGGTCAGGAAGTTTTCAAACTCTCATGGGTCGGGTCGGGTCACCTTTTGCCCGACTCGACCCGACCTTACCCGCGAGGTTTGACCCGAACCGTGAACAGCCCTGATATTTGCGAGCGGACTGGTAATTAATGAATACTTGGTGTAACATGGCCTCCTTTTCTCTCCTTGAACTCCCTGTCCTGCTCTGCTTTCTTCTGGGGCCGCTGCAGAATGGACCCGACCAATGGGGTGCCGAGCTTCTTCGAGAAGGATCGGTCGATGACGTACAAGCGAGTGGCGGTCTTTGACAACAGGGGGGAGGATCTCCTGCAGCACTTCGAGTCCTGCATCTCTTTCATCGAGCAGGTGTGCCACTGCTGCTGTTGTTCTTTCTACGTATACATAACAGTAACCTCTTTTCTGGACTTGACTTGACTTGTGAGAAAGAGAAAGCGACGAGAATAAAAAGGACGAATTGCAGAGTAGTACACTGCCATAACAAAGCAGTACGTAGTCAGTAGCTCTACTGGTTTTGCAGTAGCTCTCATGTTGTATATATGCGCGATCGGTTAAGGTATCGCACACAGCTTGCAACATAGATGAGTTTCAACAAAATCCTCGATCTCTCAGCTGTTGTTTTTAATTTTTACAAATGTATGTACACCAGCAGTATGTAGCTTTGCTTCTGTTCAGTATCTCTACTGCTCCACGACAGTAATAGCTGCTGGAGATACAGCAGTAGCTGTACTGTTTTGCAGTAGCTCTATATACGCATACTGTTGAATGAGCAGTAGCTCTGCTGGGGGGTTTCGACAAACAAGGGGATCTGCAACTTGATTCCTGCAGCTCTTTCATCGAGACAGTTTGGTGACTGCTACTACTACTGCTGCTGCTACTGCTGCTTCTACTGCTACTACAACTGCTGCTGCTTTTACTGCTGATACAACTGCTGCTACTCCTACTACTACCACTACTGCTTTAGTATTGATACACTCATATCGTTCTAAACTGCGCCTAGTACGCCACAGCAGTACGCTACTGCCGCACATCAGTCCGTCGTTGCAGTGGCAGCCGTTCGTCTGCAGACGGTTCCGTTCGCATTTGTGTATGTGTCAAACACGATCACCTCTCACGTATAATTTTCGCTATGTGTCGCCACATTTAGTGTCTCATCCAGCCGTCACGCCATGGTCTGGGTTGCTGGACCACCTGCTGCAGTAATAGTACACCTGATACCTCGTTGGCGTCTGGGTTTGAAATAAATACTTCGGGTTTCTGCTGCCTCCCCCCCCCCGCTCCTCTCCTCCCCTAACTCCCCCGCCCTACCCTCCCCTACCTTACCCTTCCCTACCCTACCCTACCCTGGCCTAGTCTAGCGTACCCTACCCTACCCTACCCTACCCTACCCTACCCTACCCTACCCTACCCTACCCTACCCTACCCTACCCTAACCTAACCTACCCTACCCTTCCCTACCCTACCCACCTTACCCTACCCTACTCGACCTTACCCTATCCTGCCACATGATTTAACGCTGTTTGTACTCTATTCTGTGGTGCGCGCCTCCTCTTGATTGCTGTGCCGCGAATTTTCTCGGATCTTTCTCCGCAGGGGAGCTTTTACGGGAGGGTGCTGGTGCACTGCAACAAGGGGGTCAGCCGGAGCAGCACCGTGGTGGCCGCTTACCTCATGAGCACCAGGGGGCTGTCGAAAGATGCGGTGAGATTAAGCACCAACCAATCAAAAGGCTTGGAACTTCACGCGGTATCGAAAGATGCGGCGAAATTTAGTACCAACCAATTGAAAGTTTTGAAACCCTTTTACCTTATACTACAAAAAACTACACTATTTCCAAGTATGTTGTCCCTCAAGATGTACGTGCAAGTAATATGGGTAGGGCTGGGCACTGGCTGACTCAGTCAGTAGCGATGCATACTGTAGTCAAAATCAATCAGTATACTGGATTGCAGCCGTATATATTGTCTCTCCTTTCTCCTGTCTCCTTCCGAAACGCCTTTGGTGGGTTTCCGTACTATAATATGGCGTGTTTCTTGGACGTACATGAGAAAAAAACTACTGGCGAATGTACTGTCCGGGTCGATCAGTAGGTTTCTACTGCCAGTACATACTGTGCCAGCGCCCAGCCCTAAATATGGGTTTAAGGCGGTATCGAAATGTGCGATGAGATGTAATACGGACCAATCAATAAGCTTCAAACGTGGTGTCGAAATATGCGGTGATGCATCAGATCAACCAATCAAGAGACAGCCAACGCGGTGTCCCATTCTACGGCGATTAACATACCATACCGACCAGTCAAGAGACATCAATCAAGCGTGGTGTCGAAGTATACGGTGAGGTGTGATGCCAACCAATTAGAGGCCGTGGAAAGTTTTTGTCGATTTATGCGGTGCGATATAACACCCACCGATCCGTAGAACTTGAAACGAGATGAGCCGGTAACGCCTGTCTGTGGCGGCTCTGGGCCGCATCGGGCCGCATCTCTTGCCGTTTCCATCCCCACCCCAATGTCTGCCTGGTCGGTGAAAACCCGACATGCTCCTTCCCGGCATGGTAGGGATGCGAGGGTCTATGGTCATACGACCACGGCCATGCATGAATATCGACGTCACCCCCCCCCCCCCCCCCCCCCCCCCCCACCCCACCTCACCCCACCCCGCGTGCAAATGTAACGATATTCTGGCGTGCAGGCGATGGCGTACTTGGTCGCGCGCCGACCGATCGTGAACCCGCACGAGGGTTTCATGGCGCAGCTGGAGGCTTTCGAAGTGAAGCTGAGGCGGGAAAGGGACGCCGCCATCGCCGACGGACAGGAAAAGAAGGTGCGACCCGCCAGGCTTCGGCCTGTGAAGAGCCCGGTGTGTTAAGTTCAGGGCTACTCACGGATCAGGTCAAACCTCGCGGGTCGGGTCGGGTCGGATCGGATCAGGGTGACCTTTCCCAACCCGGGAGACTTTAAAGATCTCCTGACCAGGCCCGACCCGACCCGACCCGACCCGTGACGTTTTGAAAGCCTCCTGACCCGACCCGTGACGTTTTGAAACCTCTTGAACCGACCCGTCCTGACCCGACCCGCGGGTCGGATCATGGCCCGTGAAGAGCCCTGGTTTAGTGTTGGCCATTTTGGGACCCAGATACCATCACCTTCTTCTGCGCTCTTATCAATGGTCTACGGGAATACCCCACCACGTTGAACCGACTTATTATGAGGACCAGAGTGGTACATACGAATAACACGCGCAGATAGATAACCTCCTTCGGATAAATTTCCCCCCCCCCAAGACTGATTTTCAGTCGGCAACGGGTAAGATAAGGGTGCAAGCACCGAGTGGCGCGTCTACAGTGCGCAGTACCGGACACCTAATACGAAACAGGAGAGCTGGTCCAGGCTGGATTTCTTATTTCGAGAATGGGCACGTTCTACACTAACTTCAGTGCAGTACGCGACATATGGTAATACTCTGATAGTCAAGAATTTGAGGCTGAGAATTCGGGGCGGGAAAATAAGAGTGCGACCTGTTTGTACCGAAAATAGTGTGGAACACACCCAGTCTTACATGATATATTTTCAGTCTGGCCAAGAATAAGAGATTCTTAACATCTGTCGCGTGCTGTACCACGACTCCCAAATTTCTTATTTTCCTGTAGAATCTCAACCTGCCTTTTTTTTGTGGCTCGTTTTCTTTTTATGGTATATAGGTGTCCTGCACTACTGTGTGCGGGACTATCTCGGCGAGGAGCTTTTTCCCAAGGCCCACCATTTTCGTTGTGTGTTCGTGTGTGTGCGTGCGCCCGCTGCATGGTGGGGGTGGGGGGGGGGGGGGGGGGGGGGGGGGGGGGGCGTACTCATTTGTTGCTTGCTTTAGTCTTTTGAACTTTGACCACGCATCCCTTTCGAGACGGAAATAGGGGGGGTGTTTTTATTTCGTGTTACACGGTAGCGTTACGGGGAGGGGGCGTAGTACAGTGTGAACCCCGACTTAACCCTTTTAGGACTGCAGTCCCGTTTTGGGGACAAACCACTCTAATTCTAAGTGATTTGTCCCCACAACGGGACTCCAGTCCTATAAGGGTTAAGAGAGGGCACGTTACCCCTTTTTCCAACTCCAAAAACGAGCCTACTCTTATTCCGAGTATTTGTATCCCCCCAAAAAAGGTCCAGTGGGAAATGGGTTAAGAGACTATTACGGGTAACGTACGTACAGCAAATACGGGACCTACGATACACAAACCCATATATTCGTATATTTTCACTATTAATAACAATTTTTGGTCATATTTACTATGTATTCCCCCGTACAGAGTACAGTTAACCCTTATAGGACTGGAGTCCCGTTTTGGGGACAAATCACTTAGAATTAGAGTGGTTTGTCCCCAAAACGGGACTGCAGTTCTAAAAGGGTTAAGAAGAGAGGCCAAATCGGTCGGGCCCGCCTACACTCAGGCTACGAATGTATATGTACGAAGATATATTTCCCACTGTAGGTAGAAGAGAACGTTCGTCAAAAGAGGCGTTTTCGGCCTGCACCACACCTCTGTCTCTTATACAGCGGTACCCACTGTAATCAGAACCCGCGATGGGCCCCAAAATCCTACATCCCCCCTAATGGATGCACACCATATTTTGGTTCTGATTACTATTACGGAGGACCATAGTAAAAAGGACCAATTTTTGTTAGTAAAAATAGATAAATATATAGGTTTTGGTGTGTGCCGCAGGTCCTATTTACTGTGGTCCTCCTTAATAGGTTCCTCCGTAGTAGTGGCGAGTGCGCACCTGTAGGAATAGGGTCAGGCTGCGCCCGTATCGTGTTGTGCCACGAACCCTTGCATGATCGTAGGTCGTAGGTCGTAGGTACACCACATTTGTCATGCCCCATCCAAGCAGTGGCCGCCGATGCTGCTGCTGCTGCTGCTGCTGCTGCTGCTGCTGCTGCTGCTGCTGCTGCGATCGTCATATATGTTTTTTTTCGCTCTTTCCCTCTACACGTATTATATTAAAGTACATAAGTCCATACTGTAATCAAGTGAGTACCATAATCAAGTAGGTCTATACGTATCTTATTAAATTATCAAGTAAGCCCCAAAAAGGTTAATGGTGAAAAACAAATGCGCTGGTATCGCGCTTTTTCCTCTTCTCAACCTCCGCATCTTTCTCAACCCCTTTATGTACTACTGCAATCATCAGTCCTCACTAATTCCAAGTAGTTTGTACCCCGAAAACGATAAAGGAATGCGTGGTCAATGGTCTAATGACTTAAGGCAAGCAACAAATGAGTAAGCCCCCCC